>JAVHLV010000077.1:0-253358 GCA_036785495.1 Colletotrichum neosansevieriae | reverse complement strand
AACTAATAAGTAAAAGATATATAGAATATATATATAGTAATACTTATAGATATATCTTTCTATATACTAATAGCTATAGCTACTTATTTTAATATAGAGCTATTATAATATAATACTATAAATATATATATATATATATATATATATATATATATATATATATATATCTACTAATAAAATAGTATGTATAAATATATTACTAAAATACTACTATAATAATAAGGTTCTATATCTATAAAAAGCTCTTTATAAACTATACTACTTATTACTACTTTAGTAACAGTGTTTAGAGATAGGCCTTACTATACTTAACTTTAAATAGATAGTTAGTAAGAACTACTACTAGTGATATAGATAAGTAATATTGTTCTTCTATATAGATAATTATATATTAATATTTTCTTATAGATATACTAAAAGTATAAAGGAGGCTATAAATACTCTCTAGAAGTGTTACTACCTTAAAAAAGGTTAGTATCTATAATAGTGTCTTAGGATTAAAGTGCTCTATAATAGAGCTATATATAAGCTATATCTATTATAGTCTATATTTATAGATAAGATATAGAAGCTGCTTAAGTAGTATACTATAAGGCTTAATATAGATAAATAAGTATATATATTTATAATAAAAGATAAATTAAAACCTTATAAAGGGGAAGCAGGTTTATAGAAGATTAATTATTACTAATACTATATTAGAATAATTCTATATATAGTAGTAATAATATAGCGTAATATAGTATTTACTATAAGCTGCCTTATTAGGTTAAATAATAATTTAGGCTTTATGTAGCACTATATTACTAATTAAGTTCTCTAATATCTCTACTAAATATAATATCTCTACCTTAAGTATAGTATTATATTTAGTAAACTAGATAATATACTTAAAGTTACCTTATATACTAGCTTTATAGATATTATAGTTAACTAAAAGAGCTTATAAGTATTTATAATAAAGCTATTTAGGAGTTTACTTATATAAAAAGTAAATAAGTAGATAATAGTTATAATATTAATAACTAAGATAAAGCTATTTATACTCTCCTAAGCAGTATATAAAGCTTTCTTTAAAAATTAGTTAATAACTATATTATAAGTTTAACTCCTAAGTGATACTATATCTAAAGCTACTTTTACTATATCTAATACTATATTAATAATAATCTAAATCTAGTATAATAATTAATAAACTATATAGCTAGTTAATATAGAGCTTATTTAGCTATAAATAAAGCTATAATATCTTAATATCTATAAGAAATATATTATTCCTTATTACTATAAAAGGAACTTATATATTATTATCACTATACCTTTAGAGTGCTATAACTCTATGAATATAAGGGGTATGAAAGGATGGATAATATATTTAAAAGCCTTATAAAAACTGGCGTTTTTAGGTATATATATCATATTACCAATATTACGTAATCAGAGTATTTAGAATAATAAAGTATTTAGAATAATGAAGTTTCAGAATAAGGTTAAGCTTAAGGTAAAAGTTAAGCTCTAAACTAAAGTTAAACTTGAGGTTAAAACTAGTATTAGAAGCTAAAACCTTAAACCTTAAACTGTATTATTATTACCCTTTTTAGAAATAAGGTTTAATTCTAACCTAAAGAGCTGTAAGACCTTAGAAACTAAATTATCTATATATACCTATCTTTTCCCCTGCCTTTCTAGGCCTTAGATATCTATAGATTTATTAATAATAATATTATTTTATATCTATATTTTTCTCTCTATCTGAATATTATGCAATAAACCTGAAAAGTTACCCTTATATACTATTTATTGCCTGAAATCTACTTATACTACTTTGGGAACTTTTCTACTTCTCCCGCAGCCTTTATAGCTATTCTTATAGATTATAAGCCCAGCTTATTATAACCTAAATAGCTTATAGGCCTCCCTAAAAGTAATTTATTCCTCTATTTATATATTTCTATCTTTTATAAGAATATTTCTTATATAAGAGAATAACCTTCTACTATCTATACTAAAACTAAGATTTTATAATTAATAATAATATCTTTCTACTTAAATAACCTCTATTAATAATCTATTACCTCACCTGAGTTATTTAATTATTAAGATTACCTGATTTAGAAGCCCTCTGCTATAATAGAGGCCTATTTGCTGGATAAAGTCTCTACTAACTACCTATTTGAAATACTCTGTCTACCTAACTAGTTTAAACTAGTTAAAATAGCTAAATAAAGCAATATTACACCTAAATTAAAGGCTTATTATTGAATATGAATGAGAAGTACCCTTAAATTAAACGAGAAGTACCCTTAAATTAAATAAGAAGTATCCTTAAATTAAATAAAACCCTTTTAATTAAACTTATTAATTTTAACCAGTTTTAAAGTAAATAAAAATATGAAAAAATATATATAAAAATAAGTGTAAAAAGAAGAAAATATATTAACTTTTTACCGGTTATTTAGTTATAAAACAAAAATACTGTAAGAGGTTAAAAACTACTCTTACTTTAAATAATTATTCTTTAAATATATTAAACTGGTTTTAATTAAGAGAACTATTCTATAAATAGGTGAAAATAAACTATTTTAAATCTACTTTTAAAGTGTTTTAAATCTATTAATTCTAAATTAATAAAACTACTTTAAAATATAAGTAAAAAGAATTCTATATAAAGCTAAGTTTATAAAAAGTTATTAAATTAGTTTATTAAGATATAAAATAGATATATCTAAGATAACTTTTCAAATACTCCTAGGTAGTAAAAACTATTAAATATAGGCTTTATAATTTAAATCCCTACTTATGAGTAAGGATATAAATACTAACTTAGAAATCCTATTATTATAAATTAATTCTAATATAAATAATAAAGCTTTAGCTTATATTAGAGTATTATATAGTAATAGTTTTCTTAGCATTATAAAGGACTGTAATATAGCTTCTGAGGCTTAGCTTAAGTTAAAATAACTATATAAGCCTAAAGGATTTAGTAATAAGTTTATAATTTATAAAGAATTCTTTAATATAACCTTAGAAAATATAGATAACTTAGAAACCTTTCTAAATAAGGTTAAAGAGTTAACTAATAAGTTAGCTAATAAAGACCTTACTTTACTAAAGTAGGTTATTATAGCTAAAATATTAAATTCCTTAGATAAAAGTTATAAGGGTTTTATAACTAATATAACTTAGTCTTTAAGAAGGAATTTAGAAGCTTATACTCTACACTCTTTATTTACTAATTGATTAGATAAATCTAAAAGAAAAGAGAATATAAGTAATAATATTACTTATTATTAGTTCCACACTGGATTAAGGTTTATATAGAACTTCGGGCTCCCTTTATATATATATATTAAAAGCCTATAAGTTAATATATATCTATTTAGAAGTTCCACTTAACTATATAGGCAGTAGTATTAAACTATATATATATACTCTGTAATAGGTTATATAACCTTATATATATCTATTAATTGCAGTATATATCTTGCTGCTTTATAGATTATAGTGTTAGCATAATACTAGCAGTCTTTTCTTTAATACTAGATATACTATAACCTACTAAAATATACTCTTATATTACTAATACCTATTATAAACCTAAAATAGATTTAAAACCGTGAAAATAGCGCAGAATTATATATTAATCTTATCCTATATTTAATATAGTTAAATCCTCCTCTTCTAAGATGCTAGAGCTGCTTTAGTATACTTAGTGCTAATTATCTAACTCTGTAGCCTTCTCCTCTTAAGTTATCTATCCCTCTATATAAACTATTATATTATTATTATCTATAAAGTATTTAAGGATCTGATTTAGAGTACTTTTTATAAAAGTATCTATAGAGTTATTATTACTATTAATCTATTATACTTTATAGATCTCCCTCCTCTTATAGAACTATTAAAGCACTATAATATTAATTATTAGTTACTTCTCCTTTATAGTACTAAGCTTAATAAGGTATTTATATAGTAAGTATAAATTAGTATAGATAATTATAGACATATAGGGTCTTTTAAGGCAGTTAGTAATCTTCTAGAATATTATTATAATAGTATAGGTAAGGTCTATACTAGTAACTATACTATAAACTTTCAAAGCTAGAACACTTTAGGTAACCCTCTTATACTTTATTAAGCTAAAGTGAATAGTATTACTATAGATTATAAATATATTATTATTTATTATCTTATTAGTGAGAATAATAATAAATCTAATCTATAATAAGAGGTCTAAATTATTAACAAAAAAGCTATTAATAAAAATGAATAGTTTAGCTATTACTAAGTTAATAGGTATAAATATAAGGCTATAGTTAAGGTTCTCCTTTTACTATTTAAGGCACTAATTAAGTGCTTTTTTATCTTTAGTAATTAGCTTCTAATACTATATAGCTATAGATAGATTAAAGCATATCTCTAGTTAGCAAATTAATATAATATATATACCTCTTACCCTTTACTAAATATATTGCTATTTTTATTTAGTTAAAGTAGCTTTTCAGTTAATAAGCTTAATCTTATTTTCTTATCCCTTTTAGTATAGAGTAAGACTACTATTTATATTTAGTATAATAATATTACTATTAAATATTAACAGGTTATTTAGGTTAAGTTATTATTTATTCTTTATAGTAAAGCTAGCTTTTATAAGTTTATTATCCTCTTAATTAGAGAAACTTAGTATTAAAAGTCTAATTATATTATTAGTTTATATATTAATAATACTAAAGCTATTAGTAGCAGTTAAGGAGATTAATAAGTATAGGTTAAATAAGGATTAATCTATCTTAAGCTTTTCTCTATAATACTTACTATAGGTTACCCACTAATAGGTTCTAGCTTCTATAATACTATATAGGGGTTTAATAATCCTTATAATCTAATTCTTAGAGTATTTACTTTAAGTTCTATCTAAGAGGTCTATTAATATTATCCTATTAAGCTCTATTTAGGATTAGATATATACTTATGTAATATCTCTAAGCTATAGAATAAATCCCTTTACTATAAAAGATAGTGCTAAAGCAAGAAGTAGTTATTAACTTACTCTTTAAATTATTAGTAATTATATAAGAAGTAAAGTCTTATTATTATTATTATACCCTTAAATAATAAGTTATAACTTTTTATAAAGTTAGTTAGTTTCTTTTTTTTCAACTTTATAAACTATATAGGATTTAAAAATCTGGGTTTTTCTATAAATAGTAGTATTATAGGGGATAATTTTAAAAACACTATATTTCTAAAGTATAGTTATCTTAGCTATTATAGAGGTAGAGAAAGGTTCTCTTAGTATTATAATAACACCCTCCTTATATAGGTAGATAGTGAGGTTATAATCTAAATACTTTTTTGATATTAGAAAGGTTATAGTATTACTAATCTCTTGCTATATCTACTAATAGGTTATTTACTATATACTAAATAATACATTATTTTAGTATAAAGTTACTAGTAGTCTTAGATTTACCCCTTATTTAGGTGTGA
The DNA here is from genome assembly GCA_036785495.1 of Colletotrichum neosansevieriae. Taxonomy (NCBI): domain Eukaryota; kingdom Fungi; phylum Ascomycota; class Sordariomycetes; order Glomerellales; family Glomerellaceae; genus Colletotrichum; species Colletotrichum neosansevieriae. Next base: position 247,865 of record JAVHLV010000077.1, on the reverse strand, counting down.
GTTATAGTTCTAGGTTAAAAGCAATCCCTCCTTAATAATTATAAGGTTAATAATAGTACTTATTTTATAGTAAATAAATTTAAGTATTCTAAGTAAAGGCTTTATAATATTCCAGTATATATAAGCATAGAGATTATAGATTTCTAGTATTTTTAAAGAATAGTAGTATAGATTTAGAGAGGATAGATCTTAAGCTTAAATATAGTAATCTAGTTAGAATAGATAATTCTATAGCAGTATTCTTATTATATTAGCTTATTATAATATTTATAGATCTATTATTTATCTATTATCTCTTATTCTTATTATTTAAGTAGTATTTATAGGTAATAAGCTATATTAATAAAGTTATTATTTATATAATAGATATAGAGGTATATTAAGGTCTTTAAGATAGATATACTATAAGCAAACCTACCTTTATACCTAATAACCTAGATAGTATAAAGATAAGTTCCTTATATACTAATTTATAAACCTAGTATAGGAGTTATTACTTTACCTCTTTAAGTAATTCTTACTAATCTATACGAGTTAAGTAGTATAATATATAAGGTTAACCACTAATTAGTGTTAGTTCTATACTAGATTAAGGTTTACACAGAACTTAGAGCTCTCTTTATATATATATATTGAAAGCCTATAAGTTAGTATATATCTATTTAGAAGTTCCACTTAACTATATAGGTAGTAGTCTTAAACTATATATATATACTCTGCAATAGGTTATATAACCTTATATATATCTATCGATTATAGTGTGTATCCTGCTGCTTTATAGATTATAGTGTTAGCGTAACACTTATATTAAGGCTAAAAATAAAACTAAAAAACCTTAGAAAAAGAGTAAGGATTTATTCTATAAAAACTATAAAAAACTAGGTTATATAGAAGTTAACTGCTTTTTCTTATATCTAGAAAAGGTTCTAAATAAGTGGAAACAAGCCTTTAATAATATAACTAAAGCTAAACCTAAAAATAAAGGTTTAGATAAAAAGATCTATAAATCTACTTTTTTTAAAAATAAACTAACTAAAAAGAATAATAAAACTGCTCTAATAGTTAAAAATAAAGAAGAAGATAAAAGAGTTATTAAATTATTAGACTCTTATAATACTAAAGAAGTTAATATAATTTAAATCCCTTCTATATTAAATCTAAATATAGATATTAATAGTGAAGAAGAAGATATTAAGTTTAAAAACGTAAATATAACCCTACCTTATAATAATAAGAAGTATACTAAACCTGAAATAGGTTATATAATCTAAGATATTATATAAGATAATAATAGTATATTCCAGAATAATTTAAATATTATTAAGTTTTACCTTAATATAGATACTATAATTTATATTATTAATAAAAAGGATTATTCTTATATAACTTATAAAATAAATACATAAGTTAAATAGGGAAAAGCAAACACTCTTTTAGCTACTTTAGCTAGGGATATTATATTAAAACTTCCTAATAATAAAAGTGTTATTTTATATAATTGTTTTTATATACTAAACTTAGGTATTAATCTTCTAAGTTAATTCTAACTAGATAAATAAGCTATTACTTATATAGTTTAGGAAAGCACTTCTTTATTATATTATATAACTAATAATATATTATTAGTTAAAGGGAGTAAAAAGAATAATCTATATTACTTTAATACTAAAGTAATAAAAGCTCCTTCTTTATATTTAACTAATACTATATTAAATAGTATAGATAATAAAGATAGAAATAAAATAATTATTTAAGATAATAAGTTATTAAAAGATATAAATACCTAAGAAGATAAATTATCTAAGAAAAGTCCCATAGAAATAGCAAAACAAAAAGCTCTATTATGGTATATAAGATTAGGCTATATTAGTATATAAGCTTTAAAACAGCTATATAAGGATAAAATAATAATAGATAATATATTAAAAGTAAATAATATCACTTATAAAGTCTTTATTTTAGGCAAATTTACTAATAAAGTAAATAAAATATTTAATAATAGGCTAAAAGATTATCCTTATTTATATAAGGTGGCTATAGATATCTATGGACTTATAACACCTATAATCTATAATAATTATAGATATTTTATTATATTTATAGATAAGAATTCTAGATTTGCTTTTAGTAAATTATTAAAAACTAAGAGTAAATTAGAAGTTTATCTATCTTTTATTAAATATAACAATTGATATAAAACTATTATATTTAAGATAAAAGAATTTAGTACTGATAGAGGTACTAAATTTAATAATAAAACTATTAATAAAGAATATATTAATAGTAAAATAAAGCATAATATTATACCTACTTATATATATAAACCTAATAGGTTTATAGAATATATTATATATACTATAGTAAATAAAATAAGATTAATGCTTAAATTAGTAAATCTACTAAACTATCTATAGAGAGAAGCCTTTTTAGCTACTATATATATATATATAATAGAACTCTTTATAAAAGCCTAAATTATAAAACTCTTTATAAAGTTGAAAATAATAGTAAACCTATTATAACTTATATTAAAACCTAGGGTAGTATATGCTATTATAAGAATAAAGATCTATATCTTAAGAAACTAGATAATAGAGCTATAAAAGCTATACTAGTTAATTATAGATCTAATAGCTATAAGGTATATAATATATCTAAAAAGAAAGCTTTATAGGTTAGAGATATAATAATCCATAAAAATATATTTTTATCTTCTCAGAATAATAAGGATAATAATTCTATATATAATAATCTATATAAACTAAGCGGTTTTAATAACTAGGATAAAAGTCTAAGTCTAAATCCAGAAGATAAAGATAATAATAAATGTAATACTAGTAAAACTAGTAATAATACTATTAAAAATAATAATAGTATAATAAAGTCTAAATTTACTATATAAATCCTCTATAAATCACCTGAGGATTTAAAAGGATATTTATAGGTAGAAGAAGAAAGTGTACTATTTATAATAAATAACTGCCTATAAATAAAAGAGATTTTATCTGCTTATAATAATAATAAGGAAAAATCCTTCTATATATTAAGTATTAATACTTTATTAGAACCTTTAATCTATAAATAAGCTATAAGTTTAGATAATAAATCTAAATAGATTCAGGCTATAGAAGAAGAAATATCTAATTTATATAAATAAAATACTTCGACTATAATTAATAAAAATACTATAAAAAACCATAACGCCTATATATTAGGTAGGAGATAGGTTTATAGAATAAAGTATAATCTAGAAAATATATCTATAAGGTATAAAGCCTGCTAGTTAGTATAAAGCTATAATTAATATATAGGTATAGATTACCTTAAAACCTTTAGTACTATCTATAAGCCTAAAAGCTATAGATTTCTATTAAATCTAGCTATAAATTTAGACTGGGTTATTAAATAATTTAATATTACTTTAATATTTATTTATACTGATATAGATAAAGATATCTATATTAGAATACCTATTGGATTTATTTATAATAATAAAACTAATAAATTAGAAGCCTTATATAACTATAATAATAAATAAACTAATTTAGTTTATAAGTTAAAAAAGGCCCTATATATTTTAACATAAAGCCCTTAATTATAGTATAAATACTTAAAAGAAGTATTATTAAAAATAGGCTTTATAGTTTCACTTTATAATAAAGCTATATTTATCTTAAATACTAGAAGTTATAAAGCTATAATAGCTTATTATATGGATAATATATTAGCTATTACTATAAATTAATAAACTATAGATTATATCTATAATAATACTTCTAAGTATATAAAGATTAAAAAGCTAGAGGTTCTTACTATATTTCTTAGTAATAAGATTACTATAGATAGGAAAAATAAAGCCTTATATATATACTAAATATAATATACTTATAAAATATTATATAAGTATAATAAAACAAAACTATATTCTATACTTATACCTTATCTAAATACTAAATATTTAGTATTAAATAAGGAACAAGCTATAAAAGAGGATATAAATTCCTATTAATAAGAAATAGGATCCTTAATATATTTAGCCTTAAACTTATCCAGTTAATAATTATGCTAGATATATATCTAATTTTTCTAAGGATTATATAATATTACTAGACTGTGTTTGTGTATATTTAAATACTTTCCTAGATATTAGTTTGTATTATAACTATAATATTATTATTAATTATAATATTATTGGATTTTTAGACTCTAATTAGGCTGGAGATATAGAAGATAGAAAATCTACTTCAGGCTATATCTTTTATTTTAGCTTATATAATATTATAAGCTGGAATACTATAAAACAAAAAATAGTTACTTTAAGTAGTTATAAAGCTAAATATATAGCTTTATTAGAAGCAGTAAAAGAAGCTATTTATCTATATAATAGCTATAACTTTATACTTAAAGAAGCTTCTATAGATTATAATCTTAAAAAGCCTAAGATTCTTATACATAATTAAGCAGCTTAAAAACTAGCTAAAAATCCAGAATATTATAAAAAGGCTAAGCATATTAATATTAAATATCATTTTAGCAGAAATACTATATAGAATAATTTAGTAGAATTATTCTACGTTAAATCTAAAGATAATATAGTAGATATTCTAACTAAGCCTATTAGCAAGAATATTATAGAACTAGTTAAATCTAGGCTAAATATTATATCTAAGAGTTTTTTACCTTCTAATAGTAAAACTAATATATATAAATTAGTAGCAAAATTAGACTATTAGTTATATATAGTTTTCCCTTATAAAAGAATTTTTTTTATTATTTTATTTTTTACTAAGGTTTTTTACTTTTTCCTTAGAAATATATTTCCTATTATTAAGTTTATAGTTATAACGCAGCCCCCTGCAAAAAAGACTATAATAAATTCACCTAGTTTATAGGCATAATTTAGGAAACACTATAGAGGCACTTTAACCTATACCCTCTACTAGTTAAGGATAATAATATAGAAACCTAATATATTTCTACTAGTAAGCAAACCCTTATATAAAGTTAGATATATACTCTAGCTAAATAGACTAGTAGAATAGTAATAGTATAGATAACACTACACTATATATAATAGGACTAATTATATTAGAGCTAAGTAGGCTATTAAGGCTCTTATAGCCTGGAAACACCTTCTAGTAAGGTGCTATAAAAAACGCCTAAAAGGTAAACCTTCTAGCAAGGTAAATGCCACTATATAAGATATCTAATAACTCCTTATCTAAAGGTTAACCTTCTAGTAAGGTATATATAAGAGATAACTTCTTAACCTTCTAAGAGGTTCTTATAGCTAGAAGCATAAAAAGCTCTGCTGCTATGAGCAGGGCTTTGTGCCTATCCCTCTTTCTTATCCTTATCCTCTAAGATAGCAGCACCACATCTAGCATATTAATATACTAGGTATATATAAGGCATACCTATTATTACCAGCAATGCAAACTAGATCACTATAGAGTTTAGCATTAATATAATTAATAAAAACTCCTTCTTCTTTAACTAACCTAGCCTATATAAAGAGCATATTATTAGTATAGCTCTTAGAAGAGCTCACCTTAATACTCCTATAAGAGATACTAATATATATAGTTATATTATATAAAAATAAGTAAATATAGCTTTAGAAGTTAAATAGGTTATCACACACTCTATCTATTAGTTCTTCTTTAAACAGGCCCTCTATAATACTAAGGTAGAGGCAGCCCTATAGGGGAATATCAGTAAGTATAGCTTATACTAACTAACAGAGAGAGTATTACTGATAACAGTATAGCTATAAAGGTGTTAGTTAGCCTGATTAAACAAGAGGACTAGCAGATAAAGCAGTAATAGAGGTAGTGTTAGTAGTATAGGTAATAGGTGAGAGGATAAGTTAATAGTTTAGTAGTCTATAGTAATTAAGCAATTAAAAACTATATTATTATTAAACTGTGAAGTTAAGGATTATAAAGCTGTAAGCTAACAGATAGGCACGTGCAAGTGCGGCTATAGTTAGGATAGGATCATATAACTAAAGGCTGTGTGTATTATTAGGAGGCGCGGCGCAGAGTTAGAAGGTTTGTTGCAAAGCAGGTAAAATCACTATGCAGTGGCCAGAGGCTATATTTCCTATTATAAGGTATTATATAAATATATATATACTTTAAGGAGATATATAAGAAATATATTATTTCTTATTACTATAAAAGGAACTTATATATTATTATTACTATATCTTTAGAGTGCTATAACTCTATACATATAAGAGGTATGAAAGAATGGATAATATATTTGAAATCCTTATAAAGAATAGCGTTCTTTGGTATATATATCATACTACCAATATTACGTAATCAGAGTATTTCGAATAATAAAGTATTTAGAATAATAAAGTTTTAGAATAAGGTTAAGCTTAAGGTTAAAGTTAAGCTTAAAACTAAAGTTAAACTTAAGGTTAAAACTAGTGTTAGAAGCTAAACCTTAAACCTTAAACCTTATTATTATTACCCTTTTTAGAAATAAGGTTTAATTCTAACCTAAAGGGCTATAAGACCTTAGAAACTAAATTATCTATATATACCTACCTTTTCCCCCGCCTTTCTAGGCCTTAGATATCTATAGATTTATTAATAATAATATTATTTTGTATCTATATTTTTCTCTCTATCTGAATATTATGCAACAAACCCGAAAAGTTACCCTTATACACTATTCATTGCCTGAAATCTACTTATACTACTTTGAGAACTTTTCTACTTCTCCCGCAGCCTTTATAGCCGTTCTTACAATATCTACAACTACTAGCTATAGTAGAAGATTATAGAAAAGTATATATTAGTTTAATATACTCTATTAGTAGAGAAAGGAATTATTAATTTTGTACTTCTTATTAAGAATAGATATAATAATAAAGAGAGTTTTAAATAGGATTTTAAGGTTTTTAGTAACAGATTTACTAAAGTTCTTATATATAAGATTAGGTAATATATTATTTTATAGTTTCTTATTTATAATGTAAAACTCTTTAGTGGTAAAGTAACCCTTTAATTACTTAATAATCTCTATATATGGAGGTTAGGAGATCTAGTTTATAATATAGTAAAAGTAGTATTATTAAATATCTCTCCTTAATACTAGGGAAAAGGCCTTAGTATACTATTAAAGAGAAGTACTAGCTTTAGTATAATAGTCTTTAGAAATAAGTAATTTAGACTTTAAAATATCTATTTTACTATTACTATACCTAAGCTTATTATTATTATAAAACTTTATAAAACTCTTAGATTAGTATAAAGAGAGTATACCTATAGATAGTAGTATATAGGTATATATATAAGAGTTGAATTATACTTAAAATAGGCTTAAGAAGTATTTTAAATATTATAGAAGGAATTAGGGTTTATAATTAAAGTAAATCTATAGATAGGTTTAATAAATTGAGGGTTATTAATAAAGCTTTAATATATAGATAAAATAGATATTATTAAAGCTTTTAAAGCTATATAGAGATAATAAGGAGTAAAATAGAGTTATTAATATCTTTGGTAATTTTAGTAAAGAATTTAGGATCTTAGTTGTATTTTTTAATAAATGAAGGATATTATACCTTAACTGTAGTAAGGTTATTACTAATCTAGAAATAGTAAGATAATTACTTAATAATATTAATAAGATTATTCTTTATTTAGTTAGATTTAATAATAATAAATACTTTATTAATAATTAAGGCTTTATAAAAAGCCTTAGTAATAAGTAAGTCTATATAGTTAAAGGCTTTAATAATATCTTAAACGTCTTTCTTAAAGTAAGTCTATAGTTATAAACTATAGATACCTTACTTAGTATACTTTATAATATAATAGGTAATATAGCTTATAATCTTTACTAAATTAGTCTCTTTAGTATTAAATCCCTAATCTTATTATATATATTAGGGTTAATAATAGTCCTAAAATTATACAGAATAGGGATAATAGAGTAATACTAAGCTTAGATAGGGGAGATAGGAGAGATATTATTAGATATAGTAAGAAGGAGAAATAGTAATTATATATAGAAGAATTTAAGTATTAAACTTATATTAGTGTCCTAAATATAGATACCTTCCCTAGGCTATCGCTATTAGAGATCTATAGCGGTATATAGTGGAAGTTTATGCACTAAGATTATAGTATTATATTAGTATTAATATTAATACAGGCTCTTATAAATATATATTTTCTATAGTCTTTATAAAGCTAAAGGTATCTTATATAATATATAGTTAACTTAGATCTAGCCCACTATAATAAATAACTAAAGATAATCTTATTAAATAGAGGTTATAGTTTATCTATTATTAAACTCTGCTATAAGTTAAGACCCAAAAAGAATAGGTACTATAATTCTAAGATAATAAAGTAATCTATTTAGGAATTAAATCTTCTATAGAGCTGCTTCCCCTTTATATAGTTTTAATTTATCTTTTATTATAGATATATATACTTATTTATTGATATTAAGGCTTATAGTATACTGCTTAAGCAGCTTCTATACCCTATCTATAAATATAGACTATAATAGCTATAGCTTATATATAGCCTTATTATAGAGCACTTTAATCCTAAGAGTCTATTATAGAATCTAACCTTTTTTAAGGTAGTAGCGTTTCTAGAGAGTATTTATAGCCTTCTTTATGCTTTTAGTATACTTATAAGGAAATTAGGTTTATAGTTATTATATAGCCCTCCTATAGAAAAGACTAAAATAAATTCACTAAGTTTATAGATATAATTTAGGAAACACTATAGAGGCACTTTAATATATACCCTCTATTAGTTAAGGATAATAATATAGAAACTCTATATATTTCTGTTAGTAAGTAAACCCCTATATAAAGTTAGATATATACTCTAGGTAAATAGATTAGTAGGATAATAATAGTATAGATAACACTATACTATATATAATAGAACTAATTATATTAAGGCTAAATAGGCTACTAAAGCTCTTATAGCCTGGAACAAACGCCTAAGAGGTAAACCTTTTAGTAAGCTGTTACTAACACTACTATATAAGAGATAACTCCTTAAATCTCCTAAGAGATTCTCATAGCTAGAAGCATAAAAGGCTCTACTATAAGTACGGCTTTATATCTATCTGTCTTTCTTATCCTTATTAACCTATAATAAGTTCTGTAAGATATTAACACTATACTCAGTATATTAATATACTAGGTATATATATAGTATACCTATAATTATTAATAATATAAACTGGATTGCTATAGAGTTTAGTATTAATATAATTAATAAAAACTTCTCCTTTATTACCTAAACCAGACTATATAAAGAGTATATTATTAATATAGTCCTTAAGAGTGCTCTCTTTAATATCTCGATAGAGAACACCTATATATATAATTATATTATATAGAAATCAATAAATATAGTATTAAAGGTTAAATAGGTTATTATATACTCTATCTATTAGCCCTTTTTTAAATAGGCTCTCTATAATACTAAGATAGAGGCAGCCCTATAGGGATTAGTGAGTATAGCTTACGTTAACTGCTTTAATATAGAGAGAGTATTAATAATAATAGTATAGCTATAAAGGCGTTAGTTAGCCTAATGAAAATAAGAGGACTAGTAGATAAAGCAGTAATAGAAATAGTATTTAATAGTAGCGTGGGTAATAGGTAAGAGGATAAGTTAATAGTTTAGTAGTCTGCAGTAATTAAGTAATTAAAAACTATATTATTATCAAACTGTAAAGTTAAGGATTATAAAGCTATTTAGTGAAATAGATATATATAAGTATAGCTATAGTTAGGAGAGAATTATATAACTAAAGGCTATATATATTATTAAGAGGCGTGAAGTTAAAAGGTCTATTATAAAGTAGGTAAAATCGCTATATAGTAGCTAGAGGCTACTTATAAGGAAATATCAATATATAATTATCTATATAGAAGAGGAATATTACTTATCTATACTACTAGTAGTAGTTCTTACTAACTATCTATTTAAAGTTAAGTATAGTAAGGCTTATCTCTAAACACTTTTACTAAAGTAGTAATAAGTAGTATAGTTTATAAAGAGCTTTTTATAGATATAGAACCTTCTTATAGATATAGAACCTTTTTATTATAGTAGTATTCTAGTAATATATTTATAAATACTATTTTATTAACAAATATATATATATAAATATATTTAAAGTATTATACTATAATAGCTCTATATTAAAATAAGTAGCTATAGCTATTAGCACTTAGAAAGATATATCTATAAGTATTACTATATATATATTCTATATATCCTTTGCTTATTAATTAGTCTAGATTATAAGTCTTACTTTAAACTTTACTAACTATTTATATTTATTAACTTTATATATATAAACCTAATAGTAGCTAAATACTTCATAATTATAAGCCTCTTATTATACTACTTTATACTAAAACTATAATACTTTATATTTCTTTAGGTAAGACCTTTTAGCCTTTAGGAATTTATTTATAAATAGATATAGTTTTATAAGCCTATTATATAATACTAACTATCTATAAAATATAAATAGAGAAAGTAACTTAAACTAGAGATAACTAAATAAAGTAATTATTTTATCTATATTATTTAAGCTACTATGTATTATAATACTTCTATAGTGCTCTTTACTCTCTAGTCTTTATTCTTTAATTATAGTAAATACTTATTATTCTAGATCTACTTTTTTAAAACTACTTTAAGAATATAACTTACTCTTATTAAAGTTTTAAAGATATCTTACTTTATATATATACTTAGTAGGTAATTAGTCTAGATATTCTAAGCTATAAAGCTATTTTCTAATTATACAGTTTTATACTTTTAGTATAGCTAAGTATAGCTTCTTAAAAAGGTAGCCTTAAATAAGGTTTATAGTATATAGTAATACTAAAGTAATATTAATTTATATTATCTATTTTTAGTTATATATTTTAAAAGATAGTTATATCTTTCTCTATACCTCCTTATATTTATAAATATACTCTATAGAGCTATAAAAACACTATTAGTAAGATCTCTAGAGGGTTTATTAATTTAAAATAAGCATTTATAGATATAGAAATATTATTTATTTTTAGTATAGTAGTAATAGCTAGAGCTATTAGTCTTTATAGTAGAAATAATATAACTATATCTATATTCTTTAATACTATAGCTTTTAGGCTTTCTATATACTTATTAATATTATTATTATGCTTAATTACTTTATCTATATTCTTATTAATATTTTATAAAGTAGGTTATATATAGCTCTTACTAATTAGCTAGTTATTTTATTCTTATATGATAGTAAGGTTTATATACTAAACCTCTTTAGTAAGCCTCTTTAGATTAGTATTAAAGAGCTTCTTCTTCTTAAAGATTATATTATATATAGTAAATGCTTCTATATATAATAGGTTTTATATATAATATAAGTTACTACATATATAGCTTATTAAAAAGTTAATAAATATATATAGTATAAGTCTGTTATAGTATTATTACTTAAGTTAAGCTTTCTTTATTATAGTAAATACCTTATAGCTATAAGTATATAGATATAAAAAGTTAGAGTATATATAATTAATAGACTTACTTATCTAAAAGTATTTATAAAATAGCTTATAGAGTGTTTACTAACCTCTTATTACTATAGATATATAGTTATATAGATAGATAGATAACTTTATTATCTTAAGCTATAGTATATTTAGTAGCTTTATATCTATTACTATAGCTTTTATATATATTTTATTTATAGTCTTAACTTATTTCACTCTACTATTCTATACTTAAGTATTAATAGCAGAGAGCTTAAGGTAGATACTTTAAGCTTTAATAATAGTAATAATATATAGATACTTTATAAACTTAAGATCTATTTAAATTATCTTTATATATACTCTATACTATATCAAAAGTATTATTAAATAGTCTTTAATTACTATAAAGAGCTTATCTATTTATTATTATATAAAGTAGAAGTTTTAAGTATATACTATAGATTAATCTATTATAAAAAGCACTAAGTAATACTCTTTATAGCTTTTATTATAATTATAGAAGTCTAGAGTAATATATTGACCTAACTCTATATACTTAATAAAGTTTTATAATACTTATTATACTTAGCAGCAGACTTTATCTATACTATAGATATTATAGTTAATTATTATATTAAACTTACCCCCTTAGGTAAGGCAGACTCTTTTTATACTATTTAAGAGATCTTAAATAGTATTTAGGCTTAGGTATCTAAGGTACTAATACTATATTATAGTACTACTATAAATAGGTTATTACTTTATTATTATATTATATATATATATATAGTGCTTAACTAGTAGTTACTAAGTGTTTATAAAGAATATAGTATCTATCTCCTTTCTTTTTCTATATAGTAAGGCACTCTCTAAGGTCTCTCTATACTTAAGAACCTATTACTAATACCTCTTATCTAATATATAGAGGTATATATAATTTAATCTTTATAGATAGTAATTTTATAAACTTATATCCTACTAGATACTATATTAATATAGCTTCCTAAGTAATATAAGGTTACCTATAAATCTATAACAGAGCAGTATATTATATACTTATAGATATATTATACTTTTACTATACCGTTTTACCTTAATATTACCTATACTATATCCCTTAATAGAGATCTAATATATATCTATCTATAGAGAGTTACTAAAAGCTACTTTAGTAAGTATAGTAAACTATAAGGCATTATTAAATATATATATTATTATTCTAGAGTTTAGGATTATAGAGTTATAGAGTTAGTATTTATTTAGTTATATATCAAATATAGACTTAAGGGTCTCTCTATAGTAACTATATAGTTATTTATTGTCTATAAATAGTTTGCTGCTTAGTTCAAGCTTATAAATATACTTTTTCTTTTAAGTTTATAGTTATAACACAGCCTCTCTATAAGAAAGACTATAATAAATTTACCCAGTTTATAGATATAATTTGGGAAATACTATAGAGTAACTTTAATCTATGCTTTCTACTTATTAAGGATAATAATATAGAAGCTTTATATATTTCTATTAGTAAGTAAACCCTTATATAAAGTTAGGTATATACTCTAGCTGAAACAATAAGTAAAATAGTAATAATATAGATAATACTGCACTATATATAATAGAGCTAATTATATTAAGGCTAAGTAGGCTACTAAGGCTTTTATAGGTTAGGAATACCTTTGCTAAACCTTATAGTAAGGTGCTATAAAAAATGCCTAAAAGGTAGACCTTTTAGTAAGGTATATATAAGAGACAACTTCTTAATCTTCTCAGAGGTTTTTATAGCTAGAAGTATAAAAGGCTCTATTACTATAAGTAGGGCTTAATATCTATTCCTCTTTCTTATTCTTATTCTATAACTTATAATAAATCCTCTGAGATATTAGTATTACACTTAGTATATTAATATACTAGATATATATAAGATATACCTATTATTATTATTAATATAAACCAGATTACTATAGAGCTTAGTATTAATATAATTAATAAAAACTCCTTCTTTATTAACTAAACTAGACTATATAAAGAGTATATTATTAATATAGTCCTTAAGAGAGCTCTTCTTAATACTCCTATAGAGCATATCTATATATATAATTATATTATATAGAAATAAGTAAATATAGTATTAGAAGTTAATTAGATTATTATATACTCTATCTATTAGCTTTTCTTTAAATAGACTCTCTATAATACTAAGGTGGAGGCAGCTCTATAGGGGAATATTTATAAGTATAGCTTATACTAACTACTTTAATATAGAGAGAGTATTACTAATAATAATATAGTTAGTAGATAGTAAAGTAGTGATAGAGATAGTATTAATAATATAGGTAATAGGTAAGAGGATAAGTTAATAGTTTAGTAGCCTGCTGTAATTAAGTAATTAAAAACTATATTATTATTAAACTATAAAGTTAAGGATTATAAAGCTATTTAGTGAGATAGGTATATATATATATATAGCTATAGTTAGAAGAGTTATAATTATATAACTTAAGGCTATATATATTATTAGTAGGCATAGAGTTAGAAGGTCTATCAGAAAGTAGGTAAAATCACTATATAGTGACTAGAGGCTATAAATATACTTTATAAGCTCCTTATTATTATTAATATACTTCTATATTAGGTAGTGGAGAGATTTATTTCTCTAAAAGCACTCTAAGTGTCACAGAATAATATAGTGAGTTATTAGGATATATTAAGGTTTGATAAGATACTGTCTAACTAAGGAGTGCTGCGCGCGGGCGCGCGCGGGCGGTCTATATATATAGATAGGCAGTGACTAATAGCAGAATATATAGTATATATATAATATAGTGATATCTGCCCCTCTATATAAAAGTAATAGTCCCTATTACTACACACACGCGCGTGAAGCGCTATATATATAGAGGTATAGAGGTATAGATAAATAACACTATATTATAGTAAATAATAGTAATAACCTATATATATCCTATTACCTATAGCTTTATATATCTATAGTAGTATAAAGAGATATAACTTATAGATTAAAAGCTATAGTTATCTATCTTACTATTATAATAACCCTCTAAAGCATAGTTATTAATATCTAAACTACCTTTAGAGCTTTAATAAGTTCTCCTCCTTAGTATATTCTATAACCTCTATAAGCATAGCTCTTATAAGCATAACTATTAGTTTTACGCTAGATTAAGGTTTATATTAAACTTAGAGCTCCCTTTATATATATATATTAAAAGCCTTAAGTTAAATCTATATCTATTTAGAAGTTTTACTTAACTATATAGATAGTAGTATTAAACTATTAAGTTTATAGTTATAACACAGCCCCCTGCAAAAAAGACTATAATAAATTCACCTAGTTTATAGGCATAATTTGGGAAACACTATAGAGGCACTTTAATCTATATTCTCTACTAGTTAAGGATAATAATATAGGACTCTAATATATTTCTGCTAGTAAGCAAACCCTTATATAAAGTTAGATATATACTCTAGCTAAATAGACTAGTAGAATAGTAATAGTATACGTAACACTATGCTATATATAATAGAGCTAATTATATTAGAGCTAAGTAGGCTACTAAGGCTCTTATAGCTTAGGAAAAACACCTAAAAGGTAAACCTTCTAGTAAGGTAAATACTACTATATAAGATATCTAGTAACTTCTCACTTAAAGGTTAACTTTCTAGTAAGGTGCTATATATATAAGAGATAACTTCTTAACCTTCTAAGAGATTCTTATAGCTAGAAGCATAAAAAGCTCTATAAGCAGAGCTTTATACTTATCCCTCTTCTTTATTTTTATTAACTTATAATAAATCCTCTAAGATAGTAGTACTATATCTAGCATATTAATATGCTAGGTATATATAAGATATACCTATTATTACTAGTAATATAAACCGGATTACTATAGAGTTTAGTATTAATATAATTAATAAAAACTCCTCTTTCTTTAACTAACCTAGTCTATATAAAGAGTATATTATTAGTATAGCTCTTAGAAGAGCTTACCTTAATACCCCTATAGGGGATACTAATATATATAGTTATATTATATAAAAATAAGTAAATATAGCTTTAGAAGTTAAATAGATTATTATATACCCTATCTATTAGCTCTTCTTTAAATAAGCCCTCTATAATACTAAGGCAGAGGCAGCCCTATAGGAGAATATTAGTGAGTATAGCTTGCGCTAACTAACAGAGAGAGCATTACTAATACTAGCATAGCTAGCAGACAAAGCAGTGATAGAGGCAGCATTAGTAGTATAGGTAATAGGTAAGAGGATAAGTTAATAGATATTATTATTAAACTGCAAAGTTAAGGATTATAAGGCTATCTAGTAAGATAGATATATATAAGTGTAGCTATAGTTAGAATAGAATTATATAACTAAAGGCTATATATATTATTAGGAGGCGCAGTGTAGAGTTAGAAGGTCTATTATAAAGCAGGTAAAATTACTATATAGTAGCTACAGGCTAGTATTAAACTATATATATATACTCTATAATAGATTATATAACCTTATATATATCTATTAATTATAGTATATATCCTGCTACTTTATAGATTATAGTATTAGCATAACACTAGTAGTTTTTTCTTTAAGACTAGATATACTATAACCTACTAAAATATACTTCTATATTACTAATACCTATTATAAACTTAAAGTAGGTTTAAAAATATAAAAATAGTATAGTATTAAATACTATAAGGGAATAAGGATTAGGTGTATATGCACGGACGCATAATTAGCAAAAGGTTAGCTAGCAGGCAGCTGCTACCTATACCTTAGAAAAAACTCTAAGTATAACAGACTTAGAACGTTAAGCAATAGTCTAATATAGTAATAGATACCTATATTTAGTATTCTAGCCCTTCCTAGTTAAGGCCTATAGCTATACTATTATAATTCTATTACTTCTACCTTAATTTAAGAAACTAGCACTAGTTAGAATATCTAAAATAAATAAGTAATAATATACTAACTAATTAGTAGCAGAGTTTAACTATAAAGAACTTTAGGTTAGCTATATAGAATATAATTAATAAGGTCTTAGCTAATATAATACTAGTTACTTACTAAGTCCCAGGATATAAGGGAATTTGCATAGATATTATAAGGAGGAGCTAGATAAACCTGGGGAAGATATCCTAGAGGGAGTAACTATCTAAGAATATGCTAGATCTCAGGCATTACCTTGTATATATATAGTAACAGGTAGCTAACATAGTACCCTATTATATACTCTGTATAAGGATAGCATCTTAGAAGCTCTAACCTAGGCTATAATATTTCTATAAAGGTAGCAGGAGAACCTTATAAAACAGATATAGCTATAGTAGTAGTATTATAAAGAGTAGATAACTACTCTTCTATAGCAGCTTACTAACTATATAGTAGTTAGAAACCTATAGCAGGATTAGAATAAACCTTTTATATATAATTACTATACTATAACAGAGAACTTTATAGTAGATCAGATTAGTAACTAGATCTAGGTAATTAAGGATAGAAACTAACTATATACTAGTAATATGCTAGAGTAGCAGGTTTAATAGTTACTTATAAAGATAAATTTAACTCTATAGACTTAGTAAAGATACTATAGGACTAGGTTAGAAGGGAATCTTATATAAACTAACTTTATAGTATTTACTTACTAATAATATATTAACTCTAAGCTTTAGGAGCAGAGGTACTATAAGAAGCCAGATATAATATATTAGAAAGAGATATAGTCTCTAATATAATTTTTTACTAAGTAGTTAGTAATATACTAGAATCTAAGTATACTAAACCTAGAAAATAGTAAGGCTAAGGCCTATACTCTATACTTTTAGTTAGCCTCTTTTCTATAAAGAGAGCTAGAGTAATAGAAAGTTAAGATTAAGAGGCTTAGAGATATAGCTATAGAAGCAGAGCAGTTATAGAAGATATATTAGTAATATAGTAGTAACCTGCTATATAGTAAAAGCAGGAAGTAATATACTAAGGAAGAGCATATACTAAGGAGGCTACCCCTAGCTAGAACTAGCTAGAAAGCTCTATAGTAGGGATCTAGCTATAAAAGTGCTTAGGAAGGTTAAAGCCTAATACTTTACTAACCTACTACTAGTAGCTCACAGAGCATAGCTCTAAATAAGCCTATATTTAGCCCTAGTATAAAACCTACTATATCTAGGAATATAGTATATTTTAAGTATAATAAGAAAGGCTACTATAGGTAAGAGTATCTAAAAAATAAGGCAGGTATAAATAAGATACTAGTAATACTCTAACTCTATACTAATAAGGCTAGAGTTAATATAATTTAGATAACTAAGGAGGTTAAGGAACTTAACTTATTAGAAAATAAGTAGGCTAGGGGCTATTACTAGTAACCCTCACACCTATTTTAGAACTAGATACTCTTCCTAGAGAAGATACTATAAAGGGATAGGTAATTGTTCTCTAAAACCTCGCTAAAGAGGAGGTAGTTATTAATATAGACTTATATTTCTAAGTTAATATTATTAGTACCTAACTTATTAAGTTACTATAGCTATAACCTATAGTAGCAAAGGCCCCTATCCTAGAAAGGTTTAACAGGTCCTCTATATCTAGCTAAAATATATACTAGCTAACCTTCTTCTTGCTTAACTTAAAGGGATAGCTAAGGAAGATATAGTAACTATTTACTAAGGCTTTCTAGCTAGAAGAGACTAGTAACCTCTTTCTATTCTAGTTTTCTATAGAAAAAGAGGCTATTATTATTAATACTAGAATAAATACCTAGGAGTATAAGTACTTTAGTATTACTAAACTATTAGTGTTTATATAAGAAATTATTAAGAATAACTAGAAAGTATTTATTATATATATTTTAGGAAATATTTCACTATATAAAACACCCTTAAAAGTATTAGGTAAAGATAACCCTGCTAAAAAGGAGGTTAAACTACTACTAGAGCTACTTAGTAAACAGGAGATATTTAATAAGCAGATAGTAAAGAAATACCTAATACTAGAGAGCATAGAGTATATAATTAACCTAGTTAAAGGGAAGAAACCTCCCTATAGGCTAATCTACTTATTAAATAAGCAGTAACTTAAAGAGCTTTAGTAGTATATTACTAATAACTAAGTAATAGGCTAGATCTAACCCTTAACTAGCAAGGCAGATATATCTATTCTATTTATTCTAAAGAAGGATAGCACCTTATACCTCTATATAGATTATTAAGGCCTGAATAAGATAATAATAAAAAACTAATATCTACTCCCTCTTATTAATAAGCTATTAGATAGGCTTTAGAGAGTAAAGTGGATCTTAAAGATTAACCTTTAGGATATATATTACTATATCTATATTAAGCTAGAGGACTGCTAAAAGATAGTATTTAGAATAAGATATAGGTATTTTAAGTATATAGTTATACTATTTAGCTTAATAAATATCCTAGTAACCTTTTAGGTATATATTTACTAAGCACTTACTAAGCTATTAAATACTTACTATATAGTATATATAGATAATATTATAATATACTCTAAGATAAGAAACTAGTATACTCAGAACCTTTACTAAGTACTCTATAAGCTTTACTAATAGGCACTCTATACTAAGCTTAGTAAATATAGCTTTTACTAATAGAGAGTGGAATTCCTAGGTTTTATTATTATATCTAAGGGTATCTTAATAGATAAGACCTATATCTAAGCAGTTACTAAATAGAAGCTACTAAAGATATACTAGGAGGTCTAGGTTTTCCTTAGATTCTATAACTTTTATTATAAGTTTATTATAGGATATTTAGGTATAGTAGCCTTAATAACTACTTTCCTAAAAGGTAGTGAGAATAGCAAAAAGGGAGATAACTTTAACTAGCTAAAGGAGGCTTAATAAGCATTTAAGAGACTTTAGCTTACTTTCTGCTTAGTAACTATTCTCTAATACTAGAACCTAACTTATAAGATAAGGGTTAAAATAGATACCTCTACTAAGGCTATTACTAATATTCTATCTTAGAATATTAATAGTTAGTAGTAACTAGTTACCTACTATTTATAGAAGCTTAGTAATATAGAGTAGTAATAGGGTGCAGGCTAGTAGGAGCTTCTAGCTATTATAGAAAGCCTAGACTACTAGGCTTACTACCTATAGAGAATATCTAAGAAATTCCTAGTTTTTATAGACTACTAGATACTTAAGGATATTATTAGTATATTAGTGCGGGACCTTTAGAGAAGGCTTACTAGATAGGTATATAAGCTCTTAGTATTTAACTTTAACCTAGAGTATAGATTAGGAGTTATAAACCTAGCTAATAACCTATCTAGGAGACCAGACTATATAGAGGGGGAGGTAAAATATAATAATATCCTCCTAACCCTAGTAAAAAAGCTAGGGCTTATTATTAACCTATTAGCAAACCTTTAGTAAAAGATCACTATATTAGAAGGTAGCATAGAGACTATAAAAGCCTTTATTAATATAGTATAAGTAAATAAAGCATATCCCTTCTAAATAGAAATAGATAGCTCTAGGGGCAGAGATACCTTAGTCTCTAGTTAGCATAGCTCTCTAAGGTATATTAATATTCCTGCTACTATAGTAGCTATAATAACCTAATACTAAAGTATAAGGGGTAATATAGAGAATGCTTAGTAAGGGGTTATTAACTAAGAGGACTTATCTAGAGCTAGGGTTACTATAGCATAATAGCATATTCTATATTAGGTTATAAGGGAGCTTATAGTAGGTAAAACAGTATATAGCTAATAACCCTCTAAGGTAATAGAAAGGATTATCCATAGACTATAGGCTAATAACTTATACTACTAGATATAATTAGAGAGAGTATATAGACTAGCTAGTAACTATAGAGGTTATATAGTTAATAATAAGGGAATATTATTCTATAAGGGAAGATTAGAAATTCTAGAGAAAGAGTTACTGAGACTTAAGATCCTTTACTAATACTATAATAACTATAGAGCAGGTTATATAGAGATAAATAAGACCACTAAGTTAATCTTAAGGAAGTTTTATTAGCTAAACCTAGCTACTAATATATATAACTATATTATAAGTTATAATATATACTAAGGGAACTATATCCCTAGGTATAAGCTTTATAAAAAGTTATAGTTACTACCCCTGCTAGTATATCTATTCTAAGAGATTAGCCTAGACTTTATTACTAAGTTATTAATAAGCTATTAGTATAAAGGTAGCAAGTATAATACTATATTAGTTATAGTATATAGAATAACTAAGTTTACTATATTTATTCTAACTACTAAGTAGCTAACTACTACTAAGCTAGCATAGATTATTTATAAATAGGTAGAATATTGTTTTAGCACTCCAGAAAGCATTATTAATAACTAAGATAAACTCCTTATAAGCTAATTTTAGAAAGAGTTTATATAAGAGAGGGCTATTAAGCACTACCTCTCTATAGTATACTACCCCTAAACTAACAGGTAGTCTAAAAGAACCTATTAAATACTAGAGAAGTATCTATAGGCCTATACTAGCAAGTTACTATATAAATAGGTAGTGTAGTTACTAGAAGCTAAGTTTATATATAATAATAGTTACTATAGTACTACTAGTATTTTACTAATAGAGGCTTTATATAGCTACTACCTATACTATATAGAGTATACTATTCTAGCAGACAGGGTTATAGTATAGGGTATATAGGAGCAGATTAAGTATATTATAAGACTCTATATAAGAGTATAGAAATAGTAGCTAAAGGTAATAGTAATATAAGCTAAGTATTATAATATAAGGTATAAGGAGCAGGCCTACTATTAGAGATAAGTTATTAGACTATTAATAAAGAACTTCTAGTTTAAGAATAGAAAATTAGCACTAAGGTTTATTAAAGTGTCTATTACTAAGGCAGTTAGAATATAGGCCTATAGGGTCTATTTACTAGAACAGTACTAGAGAATATATAATATTTTCTTAGTTACTCTGCTAGAGCTATAGAATAGTTACTAAGGGGATAGTAAGGGCTTACCTATATACCTAGAGCTTAAGGATAAGCTAGAAGAATAGGAGATAGAGGAGATTATTATATAGTAAGGGGATAGTAATAATATATAGTACTTAGTTAAGTGGGCAGAATAGCCTATAGAGTATAATATATAGAAACCTATAGAGAACCTAATAAATACACAGGAGGCTATTTAGAAGTTTAATAAGCAGTCTAGAAAAGCTTATAGAAAATAGAATAACTAGCTATATAGACTTTAGTAACAGGTTACTAAAGGTTAGATATATAAAAAGGTAAAAATAAAACTAAGTTTAGGAAAGCAAAACTTTTAATTTATAAGTAGTAAACTGCTACTAACTATATAATAGAAGAAGAGAGTATTATTCTATAGAAAAATAAGAGAAGATAGCTAATAATCTACTATAGCTAACTACTAGCTACTATAACTATAACTATAACTATAACTATAACTATAACTACTATAGGTACTATAGCTATTATTTAGTAAAGGCTTAGAGCTCCTAGTGGATTTACTACTATAGGTAGTAATACTACTAGGAGAAGGAGTATAGCTAATACCACTACTACTAGTATTACTGCTACCTATATTACTACTACTACTAGTATTACTATTAGTACTACTACTATTATTATTACTACTAATAAGCTAACTACCTGCTATCTAAGACTTATTATTAGACTTATCAGAGACCTTAATAGCTAGCTTCTTCTTTACTAAGCTCTTACTACCTTCTAGGCTATACTTCTTAGTTAGAGTGTAGAGAAAAGAGGTATATAAGACTAGATAAGCACTAGTAATAGTAATAAAGCAAGCAGGGATATTATTTACTGTAAAAGCAGCAAGGCCTTCCTAGAGCTTATTATAAAAGATGGGAAACTTATTAATATTATACTTATATAGAATCTTAGAGATAGGCTTTATTAAAGGGTTATTAAGTAGTTAGTTAATCTTATTAGAGAGATATATAGCTAGGGTATTATTATGGATATAGGGTAGCTAGGTAGCATTTAGTTACTGAAGAATATTAATACTATTATAAAGAGTACTAACCTAAATTATTATTAATAGTAAATATTTAGTAAAGGGAAGGTAATAATAATTATACTTAGACTATAATATTAAGGAAAAGATATTTATAAATAGAAGAGAGCTTCTATAACTATAGCTGCTCTATATTTTAGGGGCTAGTAGTAATAGTGGGGTTATAAATAAGCTCACTAACCTGTTTCTAAGCTACTAAGTAGTTAGTAAGTGATTATAGGAGTTAGAAATAATAATAAGGGGTAAGAGAGCTCTCCTGCTCCTAGAGCTTAATCTAGTGAAATATATTCTAAGTAGCCTAGATAGTATCCCAGAGCTCTTAAGAAACCTAAAAAGAGGTTAGAATATAATAAATAGTTAGTAATAAATTAGTAAACTTATAGCTAAATACTTCTTTTTATTAAAGTTATAGGGCAGGTACTTCTATATATAGTTACTATATATATAGTAAAGGTTAAGGATATTAAGATATATTTTAAAGAGGTAGCTAAGATAGGGATAGCTACTATTAGTATTACTAGTTAGATTACTAGAAAGGTTCTTAGGTTTATAGAGGAACTTTGCAAAAACTATATCTATATAAGTAATATAAGATATTATAGTGATTTATTAGTAAATAAATAGGGATAAAGATAGGAAGGAAAAGAAGATAGAAAAGAAAGGAATAGATAGGGATATAATAATTAAGGTAAATAATTAGTAAACTAGTAGTAAAAGAGAGCTACTAGTTAAGAAGAAGAAAAAGAAAAAAGTATAGCTAAGAGAAGAAATTTCTAAGGTTAGAGACCTTAGGAGAAGAAACCCTTTTATACTTAAGGGGTTACCTAGTAACAGGATATAATAATCATAATAGATATATATTACTAACCTATTATCTAATAGTTAGTAACTAATTAGAAAAATTAACCTAATAGGTATATATAAATAATAGTAATAATTAGTAATAAAAATATATTACTTACTATAGTTACCTCTATTTAGTAAAGGAAGGAATAAAGGTTATATAATATAATAGCTATTATAACTTAAATATTATATAGCCTAACTTATGCTAACTAATTAGTTACTAAGCAGCAAAGACCATTAAAGAGCTATAAGCTTTATATAATGCCTTAGAGACTAAGGCTTTAGAGAGGAGAGCAATTATAAGGAAATAAGGATTAGGTATATATATATAGATATATAATTGGCAAAAGGTTAGCTAGCAGGCAGCTACTACCTATACCTTAGGAAAAACTCTAAGCATAATAGACTTAGAACGTTAAGCAATAGTCTAATACAGTAACAGACACCTATATTTAGTATTCTAGCCCTTCCTGGTTAAGGCCTATAGCTATACTATTATAAATACTAATCTTATTCTATATTTAATATAGTTAAATCCTCCTCTTCTAAGATACTAAAGCTACTTTAGTATACCTAGTACTATTTATCTAACTCCTTAGCCTTCTCCTCTTAAGTTACCTATCTCTCTATATAAGCCGTTACTTTATTATTATTAATGAAATATTTAAGGGTTTAATTTAGAATACTCTTTATAAAAGTATCTATAGAGTTATTATTACTATTAATCTATTATACTATATAGATCTCCCTCCTTTTATAAAACTATTAAAGTATTATAATATTAATTATTAGTTACTTCTCTTTTATAATACTAAGCTTAATAAAGTATTTATATAGTAAGTATAAATTAGTATAGATAGTTATAGAGATATAAGGTCTTTTAAGGCAGTTAGTAATCTTATAAAGTGTTATTATAATAGTATAGATAAGGTCTATATTAATAACTATACTATAGATTTTAAAAGCTAGAACACTTTAAGTAATCTTTTTATACTTTATTAGGTTAAAGTAAATAGTATTACTATAAATTATAAATATATTATTATTTATTATCTTATTAATATAAATAATAATAAATCTAATCTATAATAAGAGGTTTAAATTATTAATAAAAAAGCTATTAATATAAATAAATAGTTTAGCTATTACTAAGTTAATAGGTATAAATATAAAACTATAGTTAAGGTTCTCCTTTTACTACTTAAGGTATTAATTAAGTGCTTCTTTATCTTTAGTAGTTAGCTCTTAATATTATATAGCTATAGATAGATTAAAGCATATCTCTAGTTAGTAAATTAATATAATATATATATCTCTTACTTTTTACTAAATATATTACTATTTTTATTTAGTTAAAGTAGCTTTTAAGTTAATAAGCTTAATCTTATTTCCTTATCCCTTTTAGTATAGAATAAGATTACTATTTATATTTAGTATAATAATACTACTATTAAATATTAATAAGTTATTTAGGTTAAGTTATTATTTATCCTTTATAGTAAAGCTAGCTTTTATAAGTTTATTATCCTCTTAATTAGAGAAACTTAATATTAAAAATCTAATTATATTTTTAGTTTATATATTAATAATACTAAAGCTACTAGTAATAGTTAAGGAGATTAGTAAGTATAGGTTAAATAAGAATTAATCTATCTTAAGCCTTTCTCTATAATACTTACTATAGGTTACCTATTAATAGATTCTAGCTTTTATAATACTATATAGGGGTTTAATAATCCTTATAATCTAATTCTTAGAGTATTTACTTTAAATTTTAGTTAGGAGGTTTATTAATATTATTCTATTAAGCTCTATTTAGGATTAGATATATACTTATATAATATCTCTAAGCTATAGAATAAATCCCCCTACTATAGGAAATAGCACTAAAGCAAAAAGTAGTTATGTTACAAGCTATAGGTAGGGGTGAGGGCGAGTTATAAGGAGCAACTGTCTTAGCTATGGATTAGTGCGCACGGAAAGCATAGTGAAATAGTCTATGGTGCGCAATTACATAATTATATACTATAGCATATAGCTACTGCAGCCTTATAAGGCTAAGAGTGCTATAAACTATATTATAACACACCCCCTAGCTGCATAGTGAATATTGCTAATATAGTGATCTGCTATTATATATAGCTGTAACTATTTTTAAATATATATAAAAGAGATAAAATAGTGTTATAAATAGCCTTAAAGGCATAAAATAAATAAAAATATCCCTTATAACTGCTTTAAAGAGTATAAATAAGTGATATATAACTTAAGTGATAGTAATATAATCTAGGTAAGCAGTAGAATCCTATTAGTAGCACTTAACTATCTATAAAGGTAGCTAGGTGGGTATAGTTATTACTTATACTACTTTCTGCTTTAATTTTTTCCTCCTTCTTCTACTTAGAATACTATAATAATTATAAGTTAACCCTTTATATATGTGAAAAAATTATTATATATATTATTAACTATTACTAATACTTATCTTTATATAAAACTATTTATACCTATTAATACTATTATTAAAAATAGCCTCTAAGTGTAAATAATCTATAGTATTAGTTACTAACTATATTACTAAGACTAAGGTGATCTGTGAGGCTAAAAAGAAGGTAGAGCAGGAGCAGCTAGCTGCTCTTACTAAGCAGGAGGAGACTGAGAATAATAAGGGTAATAAGTATAAATCTTTTATTTTACTATTTTATAGCCCCTCTAGTAACTATTACTATTTAATAGGGCCTTTTAATATTATAGAAGCTAATAATATTTCCTAATAGAGGAGGCTAAGGCCTCTAAGAAGAAGCCTATAAGTAAGTATAAGTATACTCTCTCTATTAAGGAGGAAGAGGATAAGGATAAGGAGAAGCCTATTAGTATATTTATAATATTACTTTCTTATAGTTTAGAAATATTAATAATAGTCTAGAAAAGCCTAAGTATAAGCTTAAAGAGGTAAAGATTATAGCTAATATATATTATAGTATGCTAAAGAAGAAGACTAACCCTATTATTAGTAAGAAGACTCTAGGCTCTATTAAGAAGCTCTATACTTTCTCTACTATCCTAGAGGGAGTTAGTAAGCTAATAAAGTATCTATACTATAGCTATATATACTTACTGCTTATAGATAAAAGCTCTAGTTACTGCTTCTCTAATATTAGTAAGTATTACTACTACTATCTAGCTAGCTATAGCTACTAACCTCTCTCTACTACTACTATTATACTCTATAAGTGCTACTATAAGATCTATAATAGTAATAACTAAGTTATAAGTATTCTATACTTATATATAGATATATATAAGATAATTTAGTATAGTGCTAACTTATCTATCTAGGCCTTTACCTATTAGTACTAGGTCCTCTAAGCTGCCCTTAAAGAGGAGGAGGAGAAGGAGAAAGAGGAGGAGGAGGAGTAGGAGAAGGAGGAGGAGCTTCAGGTTATTATACACCTAGAAGCTGCTATAGAAGAGCTAGCTTTAGCTAGCCCTTCTTAGCAGGTCTCTATAACTACTACTCTTTCTAGCAGTACTATTACTAGTATATATACTTACTTAGTAAGCCTTTTAGCTCTCTATAAGCTGCCTATTAGTATAGCTAATAGCTTTATTAACTACCTTATTATAGCTATCTACGCTAAGGAGCGCTCCTATTATTAAATATATATCTTTAGGTATTAATACCCTTTGCTTATTAGTGTTTAGAGAGGTGTGGAGCTAGTATATCTAGGGCTAGTATATCTATAAGAATTGCTTTTCTGCCTAGCTATTATATATAGGGGGGCTATAGCTCTATAAATAATATCTACTAGCCTTTAGGCTTAATAGAGCTTTATTCTATGCTCTTAAACTTACTTTTTCTTTATTATAATAATATAATAAGTATCTATTAGGTTTAGTAGTACTTAGAAGTATTTAAACTTAGCTTAGAAGAGGCTTTTTATAAGCCTATCTATTAGTATCTTATTTATAGGTATATAGAGCACTTTAAAAATACCCTTTATATACTCTTAGTGCAGCTATATATTCTAAATATTAATATACTATAAGTGGGTTAAAATATGCTCTCCCTCTCTAACTACTAGTTAAATAGTTTGCTAATTATTATAATAGACTTTCTAAATATCTCTAAGCTCTAAAATAAGGTTATAGTATAGCTTTTAAAGAGCTATTATCTCTTTAATAGTATACTTAAGGTTTAAAAGCTCTGCTTTAGTTATTAATATTATAACTATTACTTAATAAGCTGCTTTCTACTAAATTACACCTTTAAAGAGTATTATTATATAGCCTTATAATAATCTATATATCTCTTTGTTATTAGTAAATAAGGTGTTACTAATAATTAGTAGTATAGAAGTCTCTTTATTACCCTCTAAGCTGCTATAGCAGATTATAAGGTAGTAAGTTATATAGAGATACTATATATACTACCTTACTATAGTAAAGTGCTATATACTTAGATTTATAAAGAAGCAGGAGAGTTATGCTGTGGTAAAGGCTACTTTAAGATATATTATTATTGCTATATATAGAATACTTTTAATAAGTAATTAATAGTTCTTAACTTCTATAATAGTAGCTTTACTGGGGTTCTTTATAAGCTTAGTAACTAGTATAGAAGTGCTTAGAGTAATACTATTATAGAGGCTAAAGCACTCTATAATAGTCTTAATATACTAATTATAGACTAAATAAATCTTTTTAGCTGCTTAGTCTTATATAATATATATTCTAAGATACTATTTAATAGAGCCTAGTTTATATAGTTTATATAGTTTCTTAATCTCTTATATAAGCTTATAAGCTTTAGAAGTATAGTCTTAATAAAATAAAATAAGGATATTATTAATATAAAATAGGAGCAAAACCTTATAGTACTTATCTTAAAAAAGATAGAGCTTCTTATTATATAGAGAGAGCCTAAGCTTATATAAGACTATAAAGAATTCCTTATATTATAGAAGAGATATATTCTTTAAGCTATATAGAGCTCTATTAAGCTCTATAACTTTGCTAGCCTGCTTAAAGCTATCTAGAAGGTAGTAGGTAACTAGCTCCCTATTTAGGTTAATATTTATATTTAGAAATATATTAATAATATTAAATTAGAGTATTTTATAGTTAAACTAGGCTATAATTACTACTACTATATACAGACTTTAGGCTATAAGCATAGCAGTATAGGTTAAGCTAAGAGAGGAGGTGTCTTATATATCTCCTTATATATAGATTTATGCTTTATAGATATTAAGGTAGTTATCTTAGAACTTATAGATATATATTCACTTTAAGAGAAGAGGCTTTAAGTATACTTTAGACTAGTTAATAATATACTAGGTCCTCTTAGCTATAAGCTTATTAATTTCCTTATTTATAGCCTCTTAAAATATATCTTAGAGTAGCTTTCTTAGCTTTTTAGCTTTAAAATAGTTACTTAGAGGCTTTAAGAGGTCTTCTATAAAGTATATTATCTTCTGCTTAGTATTTAGGTATATCTTAGAGTTATCTTATAGATATACTATAATAGTAGAGTGTAAAGTCTTATATCTAAGAGTGCTTTTTATAATAGCTTTATGCTAATTAGGTATAAAGGTTATAAAGAAAGCGTTTTAGTAGTTATCTAGTAAGCTCTTTTCTAAATAAAGAGTTATGAGAACTCTTAGACACTGCTCTCTAGTACTCTATTATATTAGAGGCCTATAGTTAATTTATTAGTATTAATAATAGATAGATTAGGAATCTGTTTTAGCTATTAAGGAGGAGTCTTATCTAGATTACTATAAGCTCTCCTCCTTTATAGGTGCTTAAGTAGCTAGTTTTTAAGTATTTAAAATAGGTAGATATAGGTCTATACCCTTAGTAATAGTGCGCTATGCTTTAGGGTAGGGCTCTAGTATTATAAGAGGGTTTAAACTTAATCCTAGTATACTTTTAAAATTAGAAGTTTATTTAGAAGTGAGCAGTCCTCTCTATATTCTAGTTAGTATACTCTTAGACTATATTATAGTAGTAGTGTGAGGTGTTTTTAAACTATAGAAAGCAGCTAGTATAGAGGACTTAAGTCTACTAGTAGTTTATTTATTTATTATAAGGTTACTATTTACTTTATTAAGTATCTCTAAGGTTTTAAGGACTATATTAAAGGATTTAATAAGTATTTTAACCTTATTAATAATTATCTAGGTATTCTAGATATCTATAGCCTCCTTCTTATTATCTAGAGAGTAGAATTTTAACTTATTAAAGTATATATTATATATAATAATAACCTAGTTAAGCATAGAAACCTAGATCTTATATAGGTTATATATCTCTAGTATATATTCTATAAGGTATCTAAGATAGGCTCTGGGATTAACCTTATAATAGTATTTCCTAATATTTTTTTTATAACTCCCTTTAAGGAGATAAGCTCTATAGCTATAGGTATATAAGCCTCCCTAGTGCAGACATAGGTCTTAGTGTGTAGTAAGTGTAAAGTCTGGTTACTACTATTAGAAGTAGTTCTAGAACCACTTAAGTTCTATCTAAATAGGGCTTTGCTAGTTATTTGCAGTATATAGGCTAATATTAAAGATAAAGACTGCTGCTCTCTAAGTCTCTGAGATAAGATATTTAGGTAGGTGAGTAGCAGTTAGTATTATAAGTGCTTTTAGGATAATTTCTAAGCTAGTATACTCTCTGCTACTTATAGGCTTCTTAGTGTTTACTAGTAGAAGCTTAAGATTAATTCTAAGCTTCTCTATCTATTATTTATATTAAGTAAAGCCTTATATAGTAATAATAGTATGCTTAATATTATAGTAGATTTTATAGATAGTAAGTCCCTACTATCTTTATACTTAGTATTTAAATATCTAGAGCGCCTTAAATACTTTATTATGCTCTTTTAAGACTAAGGGAATTCTAAAGAGTCTTCTACTATACTTATCTTTAATAAGGAGTATCTAGGTATATAGTTTGCTAAGCTTTTAGTAGTTAAAGAGGTTCTAAGCTATATAGTAGTAGGAATAGGGAGATCTAGCTTTAGATTTACTATATAAGATAACTTACTAAGTATATACTTAAGTATAGAATTTATATTAAATATATAATAGAGTCTTAATTCTCACTCTCTAAGTATTATATATAAGGTGTTTAAGAGTGCTCTAGCTTAGATAACTAGCTTAGAGGTGCTATAGTTATATATTATTAGACCTTTCAGCCACATAGTGGTATAAGGGGTATATTAGCTTCTAGTTATTTAAGAGAGCTATAATATCTATACTGCTTATAGAAATACTTAGACTAGGTAGATAGATAGAGATAGAGTTATATTTAAAGAAAACTAGGTTACTCTTATATAGTAGCTACTTTATATAAATAGACTTACCTAGCTTACTAAACTATAGAGAGTAGTTATAGCTATTATACTAGATATCTATCTTAAAGAGGAGTGCTTTTAAGATAATATTAGTATATATATTTTTAATAATAGTAGTGTTATTTAAGATTAGAGCACTCTTTTTACCTATTAAGGTATCTTTAAATATGCTCTAGATAATCTAAGTGCCCCTTCTAATAATTAGTATGCTTATACTACTAACTTTAATTACCTTATTATTATATAAGTATATAAAGGTGCTAGAAACTAGCTTTCTCTTATTATTAATAATATAGAGAGCTCTATAATTATCTAAAATAATACTATTAGAGAGAGTATATAGTTTCTTAAAGAATATAAATACTATAAAATAAACTTAGGTTGCTTAGCTTTTATCTTTAAGAAGGCTTTAGTTAATAATATAGTAGGAAATATTATTAGGAAGTTACTCTTTGTTACTGATACTACCCCTATTACTGTGCCCACTCTAGTTACTGCTATAGTATCTGCTATAGCTATAGTTAGATAAATACTAACTGCTCTTCTAAGATTCCTTTATAATCCACTCTATATATATAAGGTTATTATAGATATAGCTCTATTATAGAGATATTACTATCTTCTATATATACTATGCTTTATCCTTTAGTATTTTATAATCCTTAAAGCTATCTTTTAGTAAGTTTATAAATATCTATTTAATATAGCTGCAGTTTTATAGAGTCTACCTATGGCATTATTTATAGAGGTAGCTGGGGATCTTATTAGGTGTTACTGCTAGAAATAAAGTGTCTGAAGCAGTCTATAAGGCTTAAGGTAGATCCTCTAAGTTAGAGCAGTCTATAAGGGTGGTATATACTCTAAGTGATCTATTAGAACTTTTAGTAGTAGCTAGCTTGCTATAAATCTTAGTAGTAAGGATAATTCTAAGCTCTTTAAGTAAGAAGCAGGGCGTTCTGATCTCTTCTACTTAGATAACTAAATCTAGCTAGTTCTAGGCCTAAGTGGGAGCTATTTTATAGTATACTACCTTAAAAAAAGTATATCTACTATAGCTTTTCTTAGTGTTAGTAATATTTTAGCTTACTGCTAGCTTATAGAGATAGTGCTACTCTTTATGCTACTTAGTGGGTTAAGTAGTATGCTTAGTATACTTTAGAATATCTTTATAATCTTAGTATACTTATTTCTATATATTATTATTAGAGTGGGTAAGTTACTATTTAAGAAAGTAGAGTATATTTTAAAGGTTAATCTGGGACTTATTATTCTTATTATTAAGCTTTATTCCTACTATTTTAAGGTAGACTATATTAATAGTTTAATAGATAAGTATCTAATAGTTATAGTATAAGGTAATCTATAATAAGAGGTTTATACTATTAGTAGAGAGGTATTTAAGTGTGTTACTCTACTTATCTTAGATATTTTTATACTTAATAGGAGTTAGTGGAGTTAGCTTTATAAGCTTAGAAGTAGTAAGACTTACTTTACTAGTTTATTAGAGAGTATTAAACTTCTTGCTCTTAATAATATTAATAGAGTTATTATACTTAGTAGTTTTATAGAGTGTCTGAGAGGGATTCTCTTTAGCTTTCTACTTTTAGAGGGTTGCTTTATACTTAATAAGATTAGCCTTATACTTAGCCTGGAGGTAGTTATTATACTTATCTATAAACTCCTAAATAGTTAGAGTGCTCTTAAGAGTATTAGAAGGCTTTTTAGTATTAGAGCTATTAGGATTAAGATACTTCTAAATACCCTTGCTCTATATAAATAAGTATAGGTTAAGGTATTAATAAGGCTAGTTAGTAAGGCTCTAGAGCTATGCTTCTAGAAAGAAGGTTATTAAAGAGTGTATAGCTATTATTATAAGGTTATTTTAAAAAGGTTTTAAGTGTTATAAGGTTATTTTAAATAGGTAAAAGATAATAAGAGAAAGGCTGCTTACCCTTTCCTAAACTTAGAGAGGTTAGAGAGGTATTTATAAGCTATAGAGCTAGGCTTATAACTATTATAAGCTATAAATAGGGGTGAGGGTAAGTTATAAGGAGTAACTATCTTAGCTATAGATTAGTATATGCAGAAAGCATAGTGAAATAGTCTGCAGTGTGTAATTATATAATTATATACTATAGTGCATAGTTACTACAGCCTTATAAGGCTGAGAGTGCTATAAACCGCATTGCAATAAGTTATTAACTTACTCTTTATATTATTAGTAATTATATAAATATTAAAGTCTTATTATTATTATTATAACCCTAAATAATAAGCTATAATTTTTTATAAAGTTAGTTAATCCCTTTTTCTTTAACTTTATAAACTATATAAAATTTAAAAATCCTAGTTTTACTATAAATAGTAGTATTATAGAGGATAATTTTAAAAACACTATATTTTTAAAGTATAGTTATCTTAGCTATTATAGAGGTAGAGAAAGGTTCTCTTAGTATTATAATAATACCTTCCTCTTATAGATAGATAGTAAGGTTATAATCTAAATACTCTTTTACTATTAAGAAGGTTATAGTATTACTAATCTCTTAGCTAAGAGCTTTTACTATATAAATAATAAAAATAGCATTAACTATAGTATTCTTTTATTTATTTTAGTCTATAAAGTAGTTACTTCTTTATATTAAATCTATAGTAAG
This sequence comes from Colletotrichum neosansevieriae, assembly GCA_036785495.1. Taxonomy (NCBI): domain Eukaryota; kingdom Fungi; phylum Ascomycota; class Sordariomycetes; order Glomerellales; family Glomerellaceae; genus Colletotrichum; species Colletotrichum neosansevieriae. The sequence continues at coordinate 214,396 of JAVHLV010000077.1, read as the reverse complement.
TATTATAATAGCTTCTATATAGTTCTTTAGTAATCTACTCCTCTTATATAGAGGTAGGATTTTAGGTAATATTAGTATTAATATTAGTATAGTATTATTCTTATCTAGTCTTTTTATTTTTCTAGTATTCCAGTCTAGAGAGCCTATTAATATATTATTATTATCTCTAGTAGTATTAGTAATACTATTAGTATTATACTATAGATAGATAATTATTAAATAGAATATCTAAGGTCTATATAGAAAGTTAAGTATATAGATCTTACTATTAATAGTAAGAAGTTTATATAGTTCTTACTAACTCTTCTTTTTATAATAAATATATATTAGTAAGAGTAGTAGTAGCTATAGGGTTTAATATATATCTAGTCTATTATAGATAGTAAGGGTTTCTAAAACTTAGTATAAGGTCTAGACTTTTTAGAGATTTTCTATTATTCTTTATATAGTAGCTACCTATTTCTAGATTTCTAGAGATAGAGAGGATTTATTAAGTTTATAGTTATAACGCAGCCCCACGCAAAAAAGACTATAACAAATTCACCCAGTTTATAGATATAATTTAGGAAACACTATAGAAGCACTTTAACCTATACCCTCTACTAGTTAAGGATAATAATATAGAAACCTAATATGTTCCTGCTAGTAAGTAAACCCTTATATAAAGTTAGATATATGCTCTAGCTAAATAGACTAGTAGAATAGTAATAGTGTAGGTAACGCTATACTATATATAATAGGGCTGATTATATTAGGGCTAAGTAGGCTACTAAGGCTCTTATAGCCTGGAAAAAACGCCTAAAAAGTAAACCTTCTAGCAAGGTATATATAAGAGATAACTCCTTAACCTTCTAAGAGGTTCTTATAGCTAGAAGTATAAAAAGCTCTACTATAAGCAGGGCTTTATACCTATCTCTCTTCCTTATTCTTATCCTATAACTTATAATAAATCCTCTAAGATAGTAGCACTATACCTAGCATATTAATATACTAGGTATATATAAGGTATACCTATTATTACTAGTAATATAAACCAGATTGCTATAGAGTTTAGTATTAATATAATTAATAAAAACTCCTCCTTCTTAAACTAACGTAGCCTATATAAAGAGCATATTATTAGTATAGCTCTTAGAAGAGCTTACCTTAATACCCCTATAGGAGATATCTATATATATAATTAAATTATATATAAATAAGTAAATATTATAGCAGAAGTCAAATAGGTTATTATATACCCTATCTATTAGCCCTTCTTTAAATAGGCCCTCTATAATACTAAGGCAGAGGCAGCCCTATAGGGATTAGTGAGTATAGCTTGCACTAACTGCTTATAGAGAGAGTATTGCTAATAACAGCATAGCTGCTAGCAGATAAAGCAGTAATAGAGATAGTGTTAGTAGCCTAGGTAATAGGTGAGAGGATAAGTTAACAGTTTAGTAGTCTATAGTAATTAAGCAATTAAAAACTATATTATTATTAAACTATAAAGTTAAGGATTATAAGGCTATAAGCTGATAGATAAGTATATACAGGTGCAGCTATAGTTAGGATAGTTATAATCATATGACTGAAGGCTATATATATTATCAGGAGGCGCGGCGCGGAGTTAGAAGGTCTGTTACAAAGCAGGTAAAATCACTGTGCAGTGGCCAGAAGCCAGAGAGGATTTATTAATAAGTTATAGATATACTCTAAAGATAAGTAATATTAAGACTAAGCCTTTTAGCTCTATAGTATTATTAATAGCTGTGAAAGCTATTTAGAAAACTATCTTATAATCTATATTAAAAAGGTCTTAGTAAATTATATTATAGACTCTTTAAAGGATTATATAATACCTCTTAACCTTATCTATAGAGTTATAAGCCTTAATAAGAACTTTAGTAATAGTTATTAATATTAAATAAAGCATACTATACTACTTAGGTAAGCTAAAATTAGTATTAGTATTAGTAATTACTATATCTAGAGATCCTAAATGGGTATAGATTTAGTATTATTTAAGTATATTAAGTACTATACTTACTAATAGATTTTATAGAAATCTTTCTATATTAAAGATAGTAGTAGTATTAACTATATAAAGTACTAGTCTTAAGTTAAGGTAAATAATATTAATAACTATAGTATAGTTAAAGTTATATTTATTTATAAGAGTATATTTAAAGCAATTTAGAGCTTCTATATTAAGTTAGTAATATTTATAAAACTTTATAAAATATTTAAGAATTTATATTTTAACTTAGTAACCTAACTACTATAAACCTCTATAAAGTTAGTAAACTAATAGATATTTAAAATATTAATAGAGTTAGTATAACTTAGTTTCTATAGAGTTATTCCAGGCTAATATCTTCTCTATATTTAATAATAGCTATAAATAACCCTATTTATAAATAATAGGAATAATTAGGTTTTCTTATTATAAATAGTTCCTTAAATTATTAAATTAAATACCTAATTTATTTATATCTATAAAGTATAGAAGGAAAGAGGTATTTTCTAATACAATATAGAACATTATCTCTCTAAAAAGTATAGAGATAACTATTATTCATATTAGTTTAATTACCCCTCCTAAACTAAATTTAATACTTATCCCTTCTATAGTAGTAGAGTTAATTATAATATTAAGTAACTTAATTCTTTTAAGTATAATAAACTAGTTATAACTAGCTATTAAAAATCCTATAGCTTCTATATCTAAGATAATACCCTAGAAAGCCTCTAAAGAATATCTTTTATTAAATATAAAGATATTAATAGATATATTATTAGTTATTTATTTAAAAGGATTATAGTAGGTAATTCTATAATAAGCTGCTTAGTTAAGTAAGTACTTAGTAATAGTATTTCTATCCACTAAATAGGCTAATTAGGCTTTTAGGTTTATAAATTAAGTAAAGAATAAAGTCTGCTATTTATTATTAAATTATTAATCCTCCTAACTATCTTATCTTTCTCTAAGTAATTAGAGATATATCTTAATCTCTTTATACTCCTTATTATTTATTATTAAATTATTATAATCCTTATCTTTAGTCTCTTTATATTAAGTAAGAAATTATTAATAAGCTATCTTTAAAGTATCTTAAATTTATAAATTACTTTAAAAGCAGGAGTATACTTTATCTCTCTCTTTTTATATATAGTTTATTAAATAGTAGTCTATCCTTTTATAGATATAGTATCTCTATTTCTAGAGATCTTACTATTACTTTAAATTATCTTATCTAAAGTTTTAGTATAAACTAAAGTAGCTAAATTAATTATTCTAGCCTTAGCTATTATATTTATAATCTATTTAGTATTACTTAGTATAGTATTATAGTTATAGAGGTAATTAACTATTTCTAAATATAATTATATTACTAATTATAACTTTAAGCTAGTTATAGAGTTTTTTAAACTTTATTATAGAGTTTATAGTAGCTTATTTATATTTCTTAATCTCTTAGTAACCTTAAAGAAGTTAGTTATATAAGGTCTTATTGCTTTTATAGATAGTGTTTAATATAAATTATATCTTTATAAAAGTGTTAATTAGTAAATCTAAGGCTTTAAGCTTTATTATAGATAGATTATTATTTATAATTAATATAAGTATAGTAGTATTCTATTTAGTGAGATATACTTATTTAAATTTCTCTATTTTAAAACGTTTACTAAGCTTAGTAATAATCTAGTTTAGGTTAAGATAAGGCTAAAGTTAGTAAATTATCTTATAGTAATAATATAATATCTTTTTTTTAAGTATAATTAGAAAAGTAAAAAGTATTTATTTCTTTATAAAGCCTACTCTCTTATATATATCCTAGAAAATATAGAGTTTTAGCTTTAGTATATCTATACCTTTACTACTATACTTTACCTTATTAATATATAGCTTAGTTAGGTTTATAAGTTAGTATATAAGTAAGTATATATTATTTTAAAGTCTAATTTAGATATTTATAATATTTAGAGCAGAGTTAGTATTTAAGGTTAAACTAAGGTTAACTAGCTATAGAGTTTTATTATTTATAGATATATTTCTTCTATTATTAGTCTATAAAGGTAAAGACTTTACTCTTCTCTTATTATTACTATCTATAATCTTTCTAGTAAAGTCTTTAGTTTTCTATAGCTTTATAAATATAGTATTCTTACTTATCTATTCTTCTATTTTATTAGTTATCTAAAAGTGGAAGTTATTCTTTATAATAATTATAAAGAGTTAATCTATAACTTATAGAGAATTATAAATAGTATATATTCTACCTATTATAAAGTAGTTATAGAGTTATTAAATAATATTTATAGTAGCTTAGTTTTAGAATTTAAGTAGTAGATTAATAAAATTATATATAAACTCTCTCTATAAAGCTATATTTATAAAGCTATTAGCTTTCTAGATTTTAAGATAAAAGAGGATTTTAGTATTTACCTCCTTCTCTATAGTCTTATTACTTAATTTAAATATTTATCCCTAATTATAGTTATTTATAAATACCTTTATATTTAGAGAGATTAGGAGTTCTATAATAAGTTAATAGTATAGAGTTACTATAACTAATAGATCTAACTATAGTATTAATTAGCTAGGCATAAAAGGATTTACTATAGTAGTTAATAATATTATATAAAAAAAAGTAAATAAATACCTTAGTAAGGTTTTAGCTAGTAAAGTCTCTTATTAAAGCTTCTACTAGAGTATAAGTCTCTCCTATTTATACTAGAGTAGCTAGTTCTCTAGTTATTAGGTTTAGTATAGTTAAAGTAAAGTCTTTTATTATTAATCTTTATAGTAACTCTTATAGATCTATAAAGTAGTATTCCCGTTATTTAGTATTATCTTCTTTTATTATTTCCTTTAAAATACTAGGTTTAGTAATAGTAGTGAGGATATTATAAGTTATATAGTAGTAGCTATAGTTACTTACTATAGTATTATTATACTTACTATAGATAATAATCCTTAAGCTATATTCCTATCTATAAACCAAACAGAAAATATATATTATTATTTTGAGATATAAAGGGATAGATATCCTTATTTTATACCTCCCAGTTAGGATAATCCTGGATTTAAATAGGTATTAGTAACGCTAATAATAGTGCTATAAGCTATTATAGCATTTTAGTATCTTTTACTATATTTACTAGTAAGTTATTTACTATATACTAAATAATATATTATTTTAGTAGAAAGTTACTAGCAGTATTAGGTATACCCCTTATTGAGGTATAAGTTATAGCTCTAGGTTTAAAGCAATTCCTCTTTAATAATTATAAGGTTAATAGTAATACTTATCTTATAGTAAGTAATTTAAGTATTCTAAGCAAAGGTTTTATAATATTTCAGTATATATAAGTATAGATATTATAGATTTCTAGTGTTTTTAAAGAATAGCAGTATAGATATAGAGAGAATAGATCTTAGGTTTAAATATAGTGATCTTATTAGGATAGATAATTCTATAGTAGGACTCTTATTATATTAGCTTATTATAATATTTATAGATCTATTATTTATCTATTATCTCTTATTCTTATTATTTAAGCAGTATCTATAGATAATAAGTTATATTAGTGAATTTATTATTTATATAATAGATATAGAGATATATTAAGGTCTTTAAGATAAGTATACTATAAGCAAACCTACCCTTTATACTTAATAACCTAGATAGTATAAAGATAAGTTTCTTATATACTAGATTATAAACCTAGTATAGGAGTTATTACTTTACTTCTTTAAGTAATATCCTTACTAATCTATAGAAGTTAAGTAGTATAATATATAAGGTTAACCACTAATTAGTGTTAGTTTTACACTAGATTAAGGTTTATATAGAACTTAAAGCTCCCTTTATATATATATATTAAAAGCCTTAAATTAAATATATATCTATTTAGAAGTTCCACTTAACTATATAGGCAGTAGTGTTAAACTATATATATATGCTCTGCAATAAGCTATATAACCTTATATATATCTATTAATTATAGCGCATATCCTGCTACTTTGCGGGTTATAGTGTTAGCGTAATAATAACCCTTATAAGTATAACATTTATATAGAGCTACTATAGTAGTAGTAATAACAGTAGTATTAATAAATATAGGTAGTAGTTATATATAGTATTTAGGCTACTACTATATATACTATATAAGTAGCTAAAGCACTTTAAGTATACTGCTATACAACTTATAAAATAATAATATTTACTATAGTAGTATATTTAGCAGTAGCTAGGGAGGGTGTGTTAGCCATAGAGGGTGTCTTAGCTACAGAGAGCGCACTAGCTATAGAGGGCAAGCAGCAGCAGTAATAGAGGCAGCCTAGGTAGTAAGAGTAGCAGTATAGTAGAGACTCTATAAAAAGAGTAGTGCAGCCTTCTTAGCTACTTTAGCGTTAGTATAGGGGGATTTAGGACCTTTTAGAGGGAGTATAGAACCTTCTTAAGGGGATTTGGAACCTTCTTAAAGAGTACTAACTTATATAGAGGAAGAGTTAGGTTAGGAGCCCTCCTATATATATAATAAAGGTTTATAAATATACTAAAACAGAGCGTTTTATAAGGAGAAGTTAGTATAGCAGAGTCTGCAGTAATATTAATACCTATAGTTATTTATAAATATATAGTAAAATAGAGCATTTTTGCTATAAAAGTTATTAATACTATATTTATAGTAGGGTAATAGATAAGACTAGCCTAGTGAAAGGGTCTTAATTAACAGCTATTATAAAGAGTTCTATAGTATATATATATATATATAGAATAGTAATTATAGTATTAGTAGTAGTATTAGTGATCCTTTATAGAATCTCTTAAAGTTATAAAAAACTCTACTAGTGTGTATATATTAACAGCTATATTATAGTTAAGTGCTTAGTAATTATATATTAGTGTTAAATAGTATTTAGAATAAAGCTCAAAAAGATATATTTATCTACTGTATTATAGTTAAAAAAAAGTAATTCTATAGATTAATAATCTATAGTTATGCTACTAGATATTATAGAATAATATAGTAAGTTATTAAGATATATTAAGGTTTAATAAGATACTATCTAACTAAGGAGTGCCGCACACAGGCGCGCGCGGGCGGTCTATATATATAGATAGGCAGTAACTAACAGCAGAATATATAGTATATATATAATATAGTGACACTAAGTATAGCTCTTTAAATATAATCTAATACTTACTTAATAAATAGTAGCTATAATAGGCTAGATAGACTTCCTTTTTATCTATTATTTATATAGTTATAGATACCCTTTTATACCCTTTAGGTATAGTAAGTTACTCTCCTCTCTATAGTTAGTATATATCAGGTCTATATTTCTTAGGTATTTCTAAGTTATTCTTAGAAATAATATTCTTGTTATTGTTTAGTATAGTAGGGCTAAATACTTCTTAGCCTGTTTTAGTATATAGGTTAGCTATCTTAAATATATTAAGGATAACTTAGGTATCTTTTAGTATATCTTCTATTATAAAGAGGTTAGTATTTATATATAATTATATTATTACTTAGTATATATAGATTTAAATATCTAAACTACTATCATTAAAAACTATAGTATAGTTAGTAAACTACTAATTTATACTTCTATAGTAGCTTTTTTCTACTTTATAAGCTATTTCTCTATATTATACTTACTAAGTAGCTTTATATATACTAAGAGGTTTAGAATTATAATATAGCTACTTCTAGTTATAGCTTTATGCTTATAGATATTAATATTAATATTTCTATAGAATATATATACTTAGTAATTAATATCCTTATCTATAGTATAGTATAGATATAGAAGATCTAAGTAGATATTATTATAGATCTAGTCCTAAAGTATATATTATTACTTTTAATATATTTTATAGTACTTATCTCTAAATATATAGTCTACTTAGTAAGCTTAATATAACTTATAACTTATCTTTAATAAGTTTATAATTATATTAATATATATAATAATTATATTTTTACTTAGTAATATAATTACTATATTACTTACTATACTATCTATAGAGTAGTTAGAGATATCTAGAATAGTTAGCTCTATAATTCTATCTCTAAAGTAGCTTTAGAGTATACTATTTATATTTAGAATAGTAATAAATAGATTAATACTATTTTATAGCTTAAGGCTAAATATCTTTATCTATAAAAGGTTAATCTAGAGGATTTAGTTACTATATCTATATAGCTAAAAAATAGTTATAATAATTAGTATTTTATAATTAAGGTTTTAGAGTAGTATTTATGGTAATATAGTAAATTAAACTATTAATTATTAAACTAGGTATAATTATATATATATTTATTATATTATAGTATATAAATTATTTCTATATATTAACCCTTATTTAGATATATTCTAGCCCCTTTTTCTATATATCCTCTAGTTATAGTTAGCATATCTAGGCTGCTTTAAACCTATATATAGAGCCAGGCTAACGTTATGCTTAACTTACACTACACGTTCTGGACTCTATAATCTAATAATATAACCCCACACGGGTTAATTATGACCTATTACATTTAGCGTAATTATATATATATTTATAATACTATAGTGTGTGTGTTAAATCTATATATTAACCCTTATTTAGGCGCATTCTAACCCCTTTTTCCTATACACACCCTAGTTATAGTTAGCACCCCTAAGCCACTTTAGGCCCGCGCATAGAGCTAGACTAATATAGTGTCTAACTTATACTATATATTCCAGACTCTATAATCTAACACACCCTCTTAGGAATTACTAGCTATTTATAAGGCTATTCCTAATATCTATTAGGGTCTATTAAAACAGGCTAAGAACCTTAAGACAAAAACAATAAAACTATATACTTCTATACACTTATATAGAAATATTATAATATTATAGCTTTATATCTAGAGGCCCTAGAATAAAGAAAAAGATCTTACTATATATAGTAACCTTATTATAGATATAACCTAATAAGCAAAAGTGATAAAAGCTTCTAAATAATAAAAAAACTATAGTAATACTAACTAATAATAATCCTCTATCCTTCTCTCTACCCTTAATAAGGTAAAAGTCCTACTATAATATACTAACTAATATACTTATCTAGATAGTCTCTAAGTTAGGCTATATATACTGCTCTATCTTAATTATTCCCTATAGTCTTACTTTAATGCTTTATAAAGAAGACTATATACTAAAGAAAAGTTATATAAATAAAAACTACTATTTATAAAGGAAAAGGTATTTCCTATGCTACCTAATTATCCCTCTTAGGTAATTATAGATATAATTACTTCTTTCTATAGTTATACTATTCTAGCCTTCTCTATCTAGGTATATCTTCTATAGACTAACTTAAGTTACGCTCTTCTCTTAATCTTTTATAACCACTTATTACTAAATAACTTTGCAGGATAATATCTTGTTAGTTATGACTTACTAGTATGCCTGGCTCTGCTCCTATGCTAGAGCTTTATCCTATCTTAATCCCAGACAGGTCCTGTAGCCCTAAGGATGAATTTGCTTGAGCTAATAGTATCTCTCTACCTAGGTTAGGCAGATCTGTAACCTTACTATACCCTCTATATTCTAGTATAAGCTGCTATAAATTTATTAGTTTTATTACTACTTGCCCTAGTTACTACCCCTGCTATATATTGCAGAACTTACTAATATAATAAAAGAAGAAATTAACAGTCTACTAAGTTAATATAGTTTTAATAGCTTCTAGCTAACTAAGATATAGTGGAAATCCTATACAAAGCTTACTAGTACTCTAGTATATTACTGCTAGAATAATATATAGTCTCTATAATTAGCATATAGTCTATATTAAGTATTATATTAGAGTTATTATTAAGATACTTAAAGAAGAGTTTAACTAGCCTAATATAATTAAATATAGCAAACCACTAAGTATATTATTAGTGTTAACGTCCACTATGTTATACTAGAATTGCTTAATCTATATATAAGCAGTACTAAAAGAGATATAGTTAGGATTATATAAGTTAATAAAGCCTCTTTTTAGGTTAGATCTAACCTAACCCTAGGCAGGAAGAGGAAAACCTTAGCAGCTTTAATTAGCACTAGTAATGAGAGAGATATTAGCTAAGGTAAGTAGTTAGGCCTGTGCTGCAGACTGTATAATATCTATAAATGCCTATATAGAACGGGATAATAGCAGGTAGTAGTATATTAATTAAATACACTAGCATTCTCAGCAAGCAAATAGCATAATATATATCTCTATAGTCTGCAGTTAACTCTACATACTAGAGATAACTATACTAGCACTAACACTATTAGCCATAAAGCTCAGAAGTGCTGCTATCTCCAGCTTAACTAGGATAATATTCAGTAACACACTGCAAGCCCAGGCAGAGAATAGTATATGTTTAGCTATAGTACCCAGCCTGCTACTAATAAAGGGGACGCTTTTAAGCTGCCCAGGGGTGATCACACTAGCCTATATTTTAAGATAGTATAAGTTTATATAAGCTAGTATAAAACCTAACTAAGTCAGCTAGGACGCTAACTAGCAGGATAAGGGCTATGCTACTAAGTCCCTTATATACTGCTATAAGCATCTTATTAATAGTAAAAGTCTATATAAGCTAGACCTGCTTCTCAGGATGCTTATAGCAGAGATATTACAATAATAGACTAAACATACTCACACTAATACTGGACAGAGCTGTAATAGCAATTTAGCTAGCCTTATCTAATATAAGGGCAGCTATAGCTGAGCGAAAATCGTTAAATTCCTGAATTACTAGTCCAGGCATATAATAGGAGCTGTTCCCTATTCTAAGTGATAGTGGACCCGCGCGCGTGCGGCACAGATAACTGCACACCAGTTTCTTCCTGCAAACGCGCAACGCTTTATAAGAGCGTTAGCTGTGTCAGGCTGAGGACATGGTTCAGATGCTTTATTAATATTACTGGTTTTGCTTGTTGTTACCTGCTGCACTATTACCTGCTAAGAACCCTATAATCAGACTAAGGACCTGTATTTCAATCTTAATAGCACTATTATATTGTCTTGCTTTATATATAGTAACCACCCCCTAAACGCCCCGTTTTGGCTGCTTAGTTGATTACTATCTGGAAGTAACTTGCACTTACTAAACACTATAACCTTGGTTAACTTATTTACCGCCTTCTAAGTAATTAACGTCCGATTTGCCGGTATATCCCCCAAGTCTCCCTGCATTGGCAGCATCATATTGGAGATGAACGCGATCTTGCTAGCCAGACTTCTGTCCAGTGCAAGCAGCAGGTTGTTAAAGCTGGCAAAAAAACGCCATTAACAGCGTCAGCCCGCCCGGCTGCATCGCGAAAGCCCAGCGCCTTCAGCTTCGCCACCACCCAGGTCCGCGCCCGCGCCCGTGCCTCCGCCTCCGCCTCGGTCCCGTCGAGGCGCGGGCCAATCTCAGTCGTGATGTCCTGAATGATCGAATAAGCGGTGTTGTCGCCGAGTAACCGGAGAGGCAGGTACTGCGAGTCGTGAAGCATGTGCATAACGTCTGCGAAGCCGCTGCACGCTCGCTACATGCGTAGGAGCTTTCCCGCCGACTCATATCCTCAGAGCGCATGCCGCCAATGGCTGTCCAGTACACCTACGTCATGGAGGGCCTGCCCAAGACCTTCCCCGGCACCAACAAACCCGTCCTCAACAACATCCACCTCCAGTTCATCCCGTCGGCGAAGATGACGATTATCAGGCGGAACGGCGCTAGAAAGTCGACGCTGATGAAGATCATCGCCGGGGTGGACAAGGACGAGATTTTACCAGAGAGGGGTGGGCGGCGGAGGACGGTCCGCAGGACGACACTGACTTCAACAAGTTGATGGAGGAGAGGCGAGACCTCCAGGCCAAGATTGACGCGGTTGATGGCTAGAGCCTCGACGGCTGGAGCCTCGACAGCTAACTCAAGCACGCTTCGCAAGCTGCTGCTGGAGAAGCCTGACATCCTTCTGCTCGACAAGCCGACCAACCACCTCGACGCCGAGAACGTCATATGGCTGGAGAATTAGGAGAAATATGCCGGCATCGTTATCCTCGTGACGCACGGCCGGTACTTCCTCGACAATATCGTCAACTGGGTGCTTGAGCTCGATTGCAGGCGTTACTACACCTACGAGAGTAACTATTCAGACTACCTCGAGAATAAGGCTAAGCGGCTTGAGTAGGAGGAGCGCGAGGAGGCGAGTAAGCGGAAGGCCATCACTGACGAGCTCGCCTGGATAGGCTAGACCCCTAAGGCTCGCATCCGCGCCTTAGACAAACTGATAGCAAAGTAGGGGAACCTGATCTAGCTGCCCGAGCGGCTCGGCGGCAAGGTAACTGAGGTTCGAGCGGGCAGGACCTGCTCTACGAGGTGTATAGCGATCTCATTACCTGTTAGCTGACAGTGATAGATAAGGACCTCGTCTAATCGACTGCAGCGAGTGCCCGGCAGGCCATGGTGTTCTGGAGCGAGATGAACCTGCTCGAGGGCGGCCGCACCAAGCAGTACCGGCGTGCGCGGCGCCGATATCACGACAATGCCCGCCGGGTGGTGCGCAACGGCCAGGCGACGGGCGAGTTCACGGCGGCTGCGTCCACTAACATCGCTACCTTCACCGTGTTCGACCTTGTGAATGAGCTGCTGCGCTGGTACCGGCCGAACGGCCGCAGGCGCCCCGCTCAGCTGGCCACTGAGTTCGCCGATCTCGGGCGTGCTCCAACTGTGACCCTGTCGGAAGAAAGGAACTGAATGGACATCACCGACGCCTTTCTCCTCGTCACGGGAGGGGCCGGCTGAGGCGGTGGACGTGTTGGCGTCACCATCCACCATGCATATCCACATTGCTAGAGAGCTCTCTGCAGATATCCCTGCACCCTTTCCCAATTCAACCCCTATCCCCTGCAATCGCTCACTTACACACACTCGGGCCCGCCCCCAGCTCAAGCGCGGCCGTAGCTACCTGCTCAACATCGCATCGGCCGCAGGACTGCTGGTCTCGCCCGAGGACGCGCCGTACACCGCGACGAACTATGCCGCGGCGGGCCTGGCTGAATGGCTCTCGGTCACCTATGGCAGCCGGGGGATCGGGGTCAGCGTTCTGTGCCCGCTCGGCGTGGCCACCCTGATGCCGATGGGCCCGCTTGCTGAGGGTGAGGCCGGCGCGAGAGCTGTGGCTGCGTCCGGCGGCATGATCGCCCCCGAGCAGGTCGCCGACGCGGTGGCCGCCAGCCTGGTCAAGGACAGTTCCTCATCCTGCCACACCCACAGGTGGGTAGGTTCTAGGCTTAGAAGGCCGGCGACCTGGATCGCTGGCTGGCCGGCATGTAGCGCGTGTTCAGTATGTCTGCTGACCGGCTACCTGATCGTCCACGTCCCAGTCCGATTAAGAGGAACATCATCATGTTCGGAGTCTAGGATCGCGACCCGTCACCAGCATGCTGCGCGACAACCTGCTGTTCAAGATGATCGACAACGACTAGACGCTCTTGATGGAGGTGTATCTGCGCGGCGCGTTCCTGTGCAGCCAGACCGCGCAGAAGCACATGGTCGAGCAGAAGTACGGGCGCATCGCGCATCGTGTGGGTCAGCTCGGACATTGCACCCGCCGCAGTCCACCTGCTGGTGGCCGGCGCCAGTGCGATGGAGTGGGGGCTCAGGCTGGCGACAGGTCGAATTCGGCTGGCACTGCTCAGTCAGTGTAATAGCGATCGGAGTGCCTGAGATAGTCAGGTTATTTCGCTCGCCCATCAGGTTGACGCGCGACACCTTGATCTCCAAGATGACCAGCCGCCCCTTGCTGTCTACCGCTATCCTTTTAGCTGCTGGCCCGTCGTCGGATCTTCCTTCGGCTCGCTCTTCAGCCGCAGCGCGATCGGGTCCATGTCCAGCGCCTCGGCAAGCTCGTCGATAACGCATTCCAGCCCGAACGTGCCGACCGCCTCGCTCGGCGCGCGCATGAAGGTGTTGGCGACCACGTTCATCCTGGTCGCCTTGACGCCCAGCTTGGAGCTGTCCGCGGCGAATCTCTCCTTGATCTTTGGGCTCAGGATCAACCTCATGCGCTCGGCAGCGTGTTCGTCCTTGGCTAGCAGCTTCTGCTTGTTTCGTCAGCGTGCCTTCATGTTCGTGGATATATTGAGTGGAACAACTGTTAATTATTAGCATATATGTAAATGCGCCTAAGGAAAAAGTCTGCAGCATGGATTATGGATGAGGGTGATAGAGGAAGGAAGGGTAACTCACGTTCTTTCGCGGTATACCTCATCAAGGCTTGGTGATGACTCCAGGCCTCATCCATGTCTGACGAAAGATGGCGCGGATAAGGTCGTATCAAAAACGTTGGGGTTTTCGCGCTGGGCAGTTCGAATGTGCTCGAGTGCGGACCGGTTGCTGCATACATGTAAACCTAGGGCTTCAACGAGTACGTAAGGCGTGGTTTCGAAGAATTGCGGTGTCTCTCCAGCGCAACGCAAAAGGGGTGTGATGCTTGTGTCCTGGCTTAGTGACGTGGGATTACTCTTGCTATGACGCCATGATCCATCCCCTTGGGAGCTGCTTAGTCATAAAAGAAACCCGCGTTTCCTTGTGTCTTGGCATCTGAACCTATTGGCTGCAGCCCTCCGGTTATGTGGACCCTCCGCCTTAAGGTACCTTAATTAAAAGCCAGCTAAGATTGGCTGATGACGGGTACGTGCGCTGCCTGGCCAACCACACGCAGGAAACATCAACACCAGTGACGCACTACCACGCGGGCACTTTGCAACGAAGGCACCCACTGATCCGCTCGAATCAACAACCCCAATCCAACCCAACGAGCCGCAACACCACCGCACCAACATGCATCCCATAGCATCGCCTGTTGCATCAACTTCAAAGCGAAAGCCAACTTCCCGACCCTGCGACACCATTAACGAAGCAATCCGACTCAATCTCATTGTCCAGGCTTGGCTACAGGACGTCTCCTCCCATGCGGACACGACATACCCTCTTCCCCAAGTTTCAACAACCTCATCAACCGAGGCATCAACCACTAGCTGCGACCTCTTGCCATTTCAGTCACCCGAACAAGGCATGCCGATGCATACCCCGAAAACACCGCAGACCGGAAGACGAGGGAGGTCCCGTGGACTGCAGAACGCTACCGAGGAAGATCAAGGCGACACCGAAGCCCCCCCGGGCTCGCCCACTCCGACCCGAAAGACGGTACGCTCGACAACAACAACAACAACAACAACAACAAGACGCACAGCGAGAACCGAGTCGAGAGGAAACAATAAAGGCGCACAACAAGGGGGACCGTCCGGCGGACGCCAGGGCGGCCCCTCTTCATCGTCCAGCATGCTACAAGACGAGGCAGTAGTCGGAGCAGCTACAACAGCGTCCTCGGCGTCTGCCTACTCCGCCGTCTTTGACGCGCTTCCGCTGCGGATCGGGGGCAACGCAACGCCGTCCCTGTCGGCAGCCTCAAGCCAACGAGGGCCGAGCCATGGCGTGAAAGGTCGACGCACGCGGAGTCCGGTCAAGGACATTGCCGATCTTCGCTTCGCCGCGAAGCCCATCAAGCTGGGCCTTGCTCGCAACGCGCCCGAATTCCCACAGAGCGTCGAGCGCCTTTACAACAGGCTCAAGGATATCAGAGAAGGCAAAGATGTCGTCCCTAAATCAATTGCGAAGGAGGTTCTAGCTCGGGAGCGAGAGCTTCAGGGACGCGATACCGAGATCAAGGACACGTACATGACGGGCGGTTCCGGAGGGACTGCGGCGTCTCGAAAGCAGTACCTGGCCGAGCTGGACATCATGTCCGACATTGTCGTGCAGACCGCCACGGCAATGCTAGAGAGATGCTCCGAGGCTCACTGGAACGAATGCGTCCACGGGCCCATGTTGAGGGCGGCGGCCGGGAACACCAACGACCCCGTCGTCTGTTCCTGGAACGTCACCTCGGCACGCATCGCATCAACCTGGGTTCCAAAGGACGCCGTTGGTGGAGACTTCCAAGACAGGATGGTCGATTACTGCATCGCCCTCTCCGATGACAAGACTTGCGCGGCGTCCAGGGCGGCAGTCACGCGGAACATGAAGAGTTTCGCCTTGAATGGGACGGGAACGAGCGCCAGTGAGACGTCCAGTGTCGCGAGCGGTGACTCCGGGACGTCAAAGACGAGCGTCCGTCGATCGGCAACGGTACCCAAGCCGTCAGTCAATCACATCGACTACGCCCCGCTGCGGGAGCGGCCGATCGCCGTCAGCATTGAGACTAAGAAATCTCAGTTATCCGGGGACGAGGCCCTGGCGCAGCTGTCGGTGTGGGCCGCATCTCACTTATCCCGGCTTCGATATCTCTTCAACGAGCCCGGTGTGATTGACACGCCCCTACCCCTTGTGCAGATATCCGGAGACACATGGCAGGTTTTATTCGCCGTGGATCGGGAAGGTCACATCGTGAGTCGGCCAACTTTGCTGGATTCGTCCGTGGTGTGGTGCTAACTAACCTTTTTCACAGGACGTTCTCAGGACCTTTGACTTGCAAGGGACGAGCACGCTTTTGGGCTGCTACAAGGTCTTTGCCATGCTGCGGGCCCTCCGGGACTGGAGCTCTGGGCCATTTCGGGAGTGGTTTCTCAATTCGCTGGTTGTCTAGGATATAGTGTGGTAACTGCTTTTTTCCTTGTATGACAACAATATGGAGGACGAGTTGGCATTCCTGATGTCGGCAGGGCCTGCTAGCTAAGATTGCTTTCGACTCCTACTCTCCTCACATTTCATGGCAAAGTCGTGTCTTGAGATGTACTGCTTGTTGTTCCGTGCATGCAGAGTGTCTTCCCGCCCATATTGTTTCTGTGCCGCCTTCATAAGCTTTAAAGACATAAACAGCCAGTGCACCTGCCGGTTTCTTTTCCGTCTGCTGGGGACGCGGCGGAGATGGGGCATGGGGGAGAAGTTATTCCCATGCCTCCAAGTCACATGTGGTGGCACGTCACAGATACTCGCTCGCCGGTCACAGTCCATGATGTTATCCTTTGCTCGTTCCATCCGCTATCTGTTCATACAGGCTAGAAATTAAGGGGACGCGGTGGTTACCAATGTTTGTGTTCTGTCGATATGCTTGATCTTGGCAACCTATTTATGGAAACGGCATTGATTCCATTGGACGCTGTTGAATAGAGAAAGCGGAACCGGATTCAAGTTGCTGGCGGGCCATGGCCTTGCGGTATAGTATTGCTGAACGAGGCACTGCTAGCTCACGGCCAAGTTATTTGCGTCGGTCCTTGACGTGCGTGGGCGATGGAGCGGTAGTTTCAACGCTGGCCATGTAAAGATGGGAATGAGGGTGTGGCTAAATTCCATGGGCCCTTCCGGACTCGCGAACTGTAGCTGACTTCCGGCTGTTAGCAGCCCAGGAGAAATAAGCAGGGACGAAGGCAAAAAGTAGGAGGGGACTATTAGACGTTGAACTGACGACGTTGTTGATGACATGGGCGATGGGGGGTAGCGCTTCAGTCATCTACAGCGATCACTGGGGCGCCATTCCGAGCTTCTCTTTGTTTGTCTCGAAGACACTATGAATAAGAAACCGCTGCATTAACGTCTTGGTCGAGCCAAAGAGCCCTGATACGAGAGAGCATTGAGTTCACGATCGAGGGGGTCGGTGTATCGAAATGGAATCCTTCCTAAGAGTTCGAAGGCAGAGTAGTCGACCTTCCGTGTTGACATGATATCTGGGCTGGGGTCAAACTGCTCATATCTCGGAACCTCAGTTTCTTTGATGCAAGGTATGAGGACTTGAGAGCGTCCCACCCTAGCACGACTCAACAAAGGAGACGGAAGGAGAGATAGGTTCAGCAACGCGATAGTATTCAGCTTCGTCATCACAAGCTCTAATGTACCCTTTCTCCTTCCTCTCCCATATGGAATGTTCAATGTAGCGCAACGGGCTTCCATGATTCTCCGTCATTGAGACAGAAGCAGGCTTGAAGGCGCTAAGGAAAGATCATCACGGGGGGCAATAGAGATTGTTCGAACCCCGGCCAGTGTGTTTCCCCTGTCCCTTATTCGCGCCAGGGAAAGCTTCTCATGGGGACAACAGAGATTGTTCGAACCTCAGCCAGTGTATTTCCCCCCCTCCCTTATTAAATCGCCTCCCTTGCATCTTCTTTCCCACACTCGAATCGTGGCTTTGAATCTCATGGAGCTGGATCCTTCCCCTAGCTGCGTTGTTTCCGAGTGCTGTTGTATTCCGTAAGGCCTTTTGCAGCTGTGATGGCAGTTTTCAGGAGCTGATCTTCCACTGCATCGTCGAGGTTGTCAGGCGGGATGCGCTTTAAGTTTGGCTTGAGAGCCCCGAGAGCAGCGATTTCGGCAAACTTGGCTATGAGGTATTTTCGCTGGGCCTCTGAGCCCATTTGGTGGAAGAGGATGCTCTTGGTGGTAGTCAGAGTTGTTGTGGTCAGAGATGTTGGGGTACTTGTCGTTATCTTGGAGGTATGCTAAGGTGTTTGGGGTGATAGTAGGTGGGCGTTTTTATTAGCGTGAGGTCTGAAATTGGTTATTGAGCTGAATAGTTATGTAGATATAAGTTAACTGAGAAAAGGAATTCTTGGGCGTGTGGTTGATGGAGGGAAGAGGAATCTAGAATGGAGGTGGGCGTGAAGGATAATGGAAATGTCGTGTGCGTGGTCGATGAAGGGGGGGAATCAAGAACTAAGGTGGGCATTGAGGATGACGGGATGGAAGAGGGGATCAGAGGCGCAGTGTTGCGTTGGAAGAAGAAGGCGGAGAGGTGCGGAAAGGAAGAAGGAGTAAATGACTAAAGGTTATGGGAGGTGAGGTGCGCAGGAATAGCAGTTACGACTCACCCTGCCTGAAGCTAGTGTGACTAAGGTATGACGTTGTTGAGGGCTTTTGCGAGATATCGTGAGTCGGTGAGGTGGGAAGGAACAGCGGTCTATCTTCTAGGTGAGGTAGGTCACTAGTTGAAGTTGAAGCCCGTTGAGGTGACGGTTTCCCTTGAAAGTTGAGCTTCTTCCTATTGTCTGCTGCGTCCCGAATCCCACTTTGCCATTTGACAGCGCCATCGCTATGTCCTGCCCTTTACTTCCATAACTCCCTTCTCTATCTATTAATGGCGCAGAGGGTGTATGCATATAAGCGGGTTTCTCTATCCTATTGTCGGCTCTTCCTTTAACGCTCTATAACATTAATCTGTCCCTCACGGGCTTGCCCGAGGTTGGCAAGCCGATCCAGTCTGCCGCCGCAAACTATATCAGCTGCTTAATGGAACTCGAGGGCAAATCGTTACAGACTGGCGGTCAAGACTTCCAAAGCATCAGGGCAGCAAAGTCGCAGCCAAGTTCAAGAAACACCAGCTAGGTAGACAGAAGATTGGCATCAACGTGGAGGGTGGAGGCGCTCTTGAGATGCTTGAGACATGCTAACATGCGCCAGAACAGCTCTGCGTGATCCCCTTCCACCAGCACCGTCGCCGATGCCAAGTCACTGGATGGGCTGGATTCGAATCCAGATATAAGTGTTTTCTTATTAGTTAGATAGTAGTAACCTAAGTAGTTAGTAATAAATTAAATATAATACTATAAGTAAAGCAAATAGTACTACTACTCTATAGCTATATTATAGATAGCTACTAGTTTAGCCTCTAGGATACTATATTATAGTTTAGCTTCTTAAAGCTTATATAATATAAATACTATAGATCTCTAAATATCACCTTTTAGTTAGCTTAATATTACTTCTATTATAAAGTCTAATATATCTATTTTAACTTAAATCTAAAGAGTAGAGTTAAAATATTATAAAATAGAGGCTTTTATAAATAAAGTTTATAGTTTATAGAAAGTAATTAGTACTTTATAGATTATAACTAGCTAACCCTTTATAGTATTTATAAGTTAATTAATAAGGAGGCTATAGACTTTTAAATAATTCTTAATAAATCTTCTATAAAATTCTATAAACCCTAGGAATTATTAAATCTCTTAGATATTAGTAAGTATTAGCTACTTAGTTATTACTTAGACTTTATCTTATTTTATAGTAATACTTTTTAATAATACTATAACCTCTAAGAAATTAATCTCTTCTTTATAAAACTTATATTTTTCTAAGTTAGTATAGAAGCTATTTATTTCTAACTAGATAAGTACTTACTTTATAATATCTATATAAGAATTTATATTATTAATAAAAATCAGGATATTATCTAAATATATAATATAAATAATATTAATAAGTTTTAAAAACACTTTATTAATAAATATCTAAAAGGTTATAAGTATATTAATAAGTTAAATAGTATAATATAGTATTTATAGTATCTATAATAAGTATAGAAAGCTATCTTCTATTTATTACCCTCTCTAATCCTCACTTAGTAGTAAATATCCTTAAGGTTAAATTTAGTAAAATATTTTACTAATAATAGTTAGTCTAAGATCTTATTAATTAGGAAAAGAGGGGCTTAGTTCTTAATAGTTATCTAGTTAAGTCTCTAGTAGTTAATATATAGCTATAAGTTTCCTCTTTTCTTAAAAATGAAGAGAATTAGAGCTCCTACTAAGCTTATTAAAAAATAGATCTAGTACTTTTAAAAAGCCTTTTTAATATATTCTCTTAGTTTCTCTAACTTCTTTTTAGCTAGTAAGTAAATAGATCTAAATAGAAGTTCTATTAAGTTTATAGTTATAACACAGCTCCCCACAAAAAAGACTATAATAAATTCACCTAGTTTATAGGCATAATTTGGGAAACACTATAGAGGCACTTTAATCTATGCTCTCTACTAGTTAAGAATAATAATACAGAAACTCTATATATTCCTGCTAGCAAGCAAACCCTTATATAAAGTCAGATATATGCTCTAGCTAAATAGACTAGCAGAATAGTAATAGGGCTAATTATATTAGGGCTAAGTAGGCTACTAAGGCTCTTATAGCCTGGGAAAAACGCCTAAAAGGTAAACCTTTTAGTAAGGTGTATATAAGAGATAACTCCTTAACCTTCTAAGAGGTTCTCACAGCTAGAAGCATAAAAAGCTCTACTATAAGCAGGGCTTTATACCTATCTCTCTTCCTTATCCTTATCCTATAACCTATAATAAGTTTTCTAAGATATTAATATTAAACCTAGCATATTAATATACTAGCTATATATAAGGTATACCTATTAATATTAATAATATATAAAATATTATATAACAGTTTAGTATTAATATAATTAATAAGGCTCTCTATTTTATTAAGTAGTCTATATAATACTAAGAGTATCTTATTAATATAGCTCTTAAGAGAGCTCTTATTAACACCTTTATAAGGGACTTATAGATATACTAACTTATTATATATAAATAAGCAGACTTAGTAGCAGAGGTTAGATAGATTATTAAGCACTCTATAGATTAGCTCTTCTTTAAACAGACCCTCTATAATACTAAGATAGAGGTAGCCCTTTAGGGATCAGTAAGTATAGCTCATACTAACTGCTTTAAAACAGAGAGAGCATTATTAATAACAGCATAGCTGCAAAGATATCAGCTAGCCTAATTAAATAAGGGGACTAGCAGACAAAGTAGTAATAGAGACAGTATTTAATAGCAGTATAGGTAATAAGCAAGAGAATAAGTTAATAGATATTATTATTAAACTGCAAAGTTAAGGATTATAAAGCTGTTTAGTAAGATAGGTATATATAAGTATAGCTATAGTTAGGATAGTTATAATTATATAACTAAAGGCTGTGTGTATTATTAGGAGGCGCGGTGCGGAGTTAGAAGGTCTGTTATAACGTAGGTAAAATCACTATATAGTGGCTAGAGGCTATAGAAGTTCTATTTTAGGTTTCAGGTTAATAAAGTAGGTTTTAATAATACTAAAGTTTAGTATAGTTTCTATTAAGTTAATATTAAATACCTTTATAAAGTTATAGTATTCTAGAGAGATCTTATTTCTTAGATTTTTAGAAATAGCTTCTAGTTAATCTTTACTAGTTATTTCTAGTTAGATATTAAATAGATCTATTTTTAATATCTTTTAGAGTATTATAATAAGTATTATTTTTACTTTATTTTATATCTACCTTTAATTTCTTTACTATAATAATAAGGTAAATACTTTTTTTAGTTAGAGAAAAGGTTTAGCCTAACCTCTCCTAATTAAGATTAGGTTTCTTAGTAAGACACTAAGGTAGTTTTTAAAATAGTATTATAGCTATCTCCCTCACTAATTTTAAAATTATATAATACTATTTATTATATACTTACTATATTACTTATATATATTACTAATTTATATATACTATAATTAGAACTTTTTAAATTTTATCTCTCTTTAAGAGGTAGTAGCTTAGTAAACTCTAGTTAGGTTATAAATATTAATTTCTAATTAATAATATTCTTATTAGCTTTAATAAGTATAGTTTCTATTTTCTAGCTATCTATAACCTAAACTTATATAATTATCTTAATATAAAGTAGCTATATTATATCTTATTAAATTATATAAATAGTTACCTAGTTATTATTTAGTAGTTATTTACTTAGATAAGGTTTATCTCTATATTAAAGATAGCTATATTTTTTATAATATAGATATCTTAGTAAAATATACTATTTCTTACTATAGCTATAGTAAATAGTTTCTTTTCTAGAATCTTAGAAAGTATCTCTAGATTATTCTAGATAGCTTTTAGTTAGGTTTTAGTTAGATTTACTTTAGTTTCCTTAAATAGTATTATTTAAATTTCTAATATTAAAATCCTAACTTATATTTTAGGCTTTTTATTATTATATCCTAGAGTTAGATACCTAGTTTTTTATTAATATCTTATAGAATTAAAGATTAATTATAAGTTTAGTATTTCTTATTTTAGTATTAAGGTTAAGTTAAGAAAATAGTAATCTATTTACTATTATATAGTATTAAAGTTTTAAGTCTAGCTATATTACTATATTAGTTACTTAAATCTTCTCTAGTTATTAATATAAGCTTTCTACTTTAATATCTTTATAATAATTAATAAAGCTTTAATAAAACTATTTTAAGTATTAATAAGCTTATTTAAGTTAGGTTTATATACTAAGAATTTAGGATTCCTTATTAATAATACTATAGACTAGCTAGTTCTTTATAGCTATTTATATAATATCCTTTATCTTATTTTTATATTTTATTAAGAAGTTTAAAGTTTATTATTTAGCTACTAAGCTTTCTAAATACTTAATAATATATAGTATCTATTTTATATTAGTAATAATTTTATTTATAAAGAAATATATATTAAGGTTAAATATAAACTAATTATAATTAGTTTAAATACCTCTCTTATATTTAAGAAGAGAGAGATACTTTTTCTAAAGCTTTAATTAATACCTTTTTAATTTAAAGCTACTAATTACTACTTAGTAAATAGTAATAAAGTTTACTAAAACTAAAAGTTAGCTAGCTTTTAAGGTTTTTAGATATTCTTATTTATATTTTAATTAAATCTTTTTTCCCCCTCTTTAATAAGTTAATCTAATTTAGCCTCTATTAATTAATTAATTAGTAAGTTATTAATACTTTATTTATTATTCTATTTAGAAGATATTTTATTTTATAGTATTTTATTCTATATTTAACTATTTAAGAGGTTTTATCTTATAAAAAAGCTTCTAGGTAATAGGTTTAACTTTCTAGAAAACCTTTAGATAGATATTATTATTATATATTATATTACTTTAATAATCTATATTTCTATTAATATAAATAGAGAGAAGAATATATTATAAATATATAGTATAAAGTAAGAAAGTTAATATATATAGATATAACTAAGGTTAAATATTCTTCTCTAGCCTTCTAAAATCTAAGAGTAGAAGCTAAAGCTTATTTAGAGAGCACTTAGTAGATATCTAGTATCTCTCTATTATTAGAGATATCTATTAGACTACCCTAACTAGCTTACTAAACCTCCTTATAGAGCCTTAATTCCTTATTCTAACCGCAACCTTATCCTGGCTTGTGACACTTATTGCGACAGATCCAGGTTATTAAGTCCGGCGGTGTCACTACCTCGCTGGTTATTAAACGCAAGTGCTTACTTCCAAGCAAGCACTTCACAGGTTATCCGCCCTGACAAGCACACTAACCCAAGGCATATCAGCAAACCATAGGGGCCACTAATGCTAACAGCCCATCTCCGCCACGCAAGAGAGAGAGTAGGTATAATTAACTCTTAACCTGAAGGTTTAGGGTGGCTGCTGAGATAGCAAACCCATAAAGAGTACCTAATAACCCACCAGAGATTAGTCCAAATATCGAATAGGACGTCATCATCCAAGTGGGATAGGAGCAGAACCAGACTTGCTGTCACCCACATCGTCATTTTCCTCTATTATCAGTCACCGCAGTGCACCTAGTGACAGCATAAACAATAACACTCTAGGACAAAATTAGAGGGAGAGTGAAAATGGTTCGTTATTTTGCTATTATGCTTTCCCCCAACGTGAACAAGTGTCACGTGTGCCAGTACAGAATCCCATGATCCTGCCCAAGGTATCCTTGCTTCAACTCATCTATGACGACAGCATAAGAATCATCCTCTCCAACTCCAGGTTGCTCAAAGACTTAGTCAAATGCTCAATAATATCTTCTATCTTTGCCTTTATATTATGCCACTTTTCTAAGTGCTGGTTAGCCTTTGACGCTCACTTGCCCTTCGGAAGCCTGCTGGCGTCCGCCTCTTGGTTCTACAAAGCCTGGACCTGAAGGGAGATCACGGTTCTGGCCTCTTAGGCCTCGGCTAGCATCTCGTGGCTGCTTCGCATCTCCTCATTAACTTGTGCAATCATCTCAGAGCGCTTTGCCATCTCCCATGCTTTCACCACGTTAGACCATTACAAAAGCTGCGTCCAATCCAGATTCTCTGCCATCACAGGGCAGCTGCTGACATCTGGGCTTAGTCTTTCCACCAGAAGGACATTATGCCAGGAGGTACCCTGGTTTAACACATCTGCTATAATATGTCTCCATAAACCGATATTAATGCGATATGGCATATGTCGACCGGTGAACTCATACACAGCTACCGCAAACGCATGTACACTGCTGTCAGACTCTCTGCATTGAACAGGGGCTGCCCTCTGCAAGATCCCAGGGTTGCCCAGCTTACAACACTCTGGGAGGTAATGGCCGCAGAATGACTCGAGGATCCGGGATACGTGCTGTGTGTGGCTTACCAAAGGCCAAGAGTCGTAAAAGTGTATCGTAACATCTTGCCCTTTGTGCTTAAATACAACTACAATTGCCCAGTGGGTCCCATCAAGGACTAGCGGGAGTATAATCTTGTTCGCCAATTATGCCAAGTCCGGGATAGCAGAGTCAGGAATATACGTGGCCTCAGTGAAGGCGGGGGAGAGTGTCGGGCTGATAATTGCTGTGGCTGCTTGTGCAACGCAGAGTTCGGATAGGCAGTCAAAGAGGGCGTTGTTAGTGACGTGAACTCCTGAATGTGCGATGGACTTGGAGATAATATCCTGTCTCTGCTTTTTGGCCGAACCTTTGGGAGATTCTTTTTTTTTTTTAAAAAATTAGCTAGTGCACGGCGAAGAATGTGGACTTGTATGCTTATATGCTTGACAGGGACAGCCAAAAGAAAGGACTGTTTGCAGACGTACCGGCTGATAGCCTCTTGGGGGCGGTAGAGGATATTATGGCGCTGCAGACGCTGGTGATGTCTGTTTCGAGAGTGTTGTCGGCGTCGGAGAATATTGACCCGTCCGTTAACATACAAATGCCCAAGTCGTCTGACACCAGCGACTGCACTGCGATTCGTGATGGGGCAGATATTGATTTGCGGTGTCGAGAGTCGGCCTGCGCGTTCAAGGTGGAGAGTGTTTCGTCAGACTGGTCCGCTGCAACAGTGCTGCTTTTATGAGGATTAGCAGAGTTCATTCGCTGAAGACTCTGCGTTTGCGACGCGTCGCTGCTCTGATTTGACGCCGCAGAACTCAGGCTGAGTAACAGTTGGTTGGGAAATTCGGATTAGGGGTGGAAGTTTTGGGATAACTGGGGACAAAGGGTCAGCCTTTTGATTTGAATGATGTCTCAACCAAGATGAATTGGGCCCAACCTGCCTATAGATTTTGTGTCACCTGTCTTATATCAAATAGAGCAACTCCTAGCGCATTCTGGTTGACGCCCTGGCGGGCCACGAAGAGGGGATTTGTTCAACGATAGTTAGCTACAGCACGAAGAAGAGCAAGAGCGTTTGTCCACAAAGGACAAGTGTCCGAGAGGCCTTTAAGAGCAACCTAGAACTTAAAACTATATAACTAGCTAAGGTAGTAAAGCACCTCTCTCTAGTCTACCTCCCAGTTAATGCAAAGCTTATGCAGCTTTGCCTGAGATAGCTTTTTAATAGTGACTCTATACCTAACCACTTTTACTAGAGCACCCTGAACATTAGGAGGTAGGCTGCAGTACAGGTTAATAAAGTCAATTGCAGAGGAGCTACTAGCCTCCAGGTTAAGGAGGTTCTTAATAGCAGTATTAGCGTGCTTAGTGATACTTGTATAAATATTAAGGGTATCTTGAATAAAAAGATCTATTTTGACGTTAAGAGTGGGTGGGTTAGTTACTGTTATTTAGGGCTAATCTCTTAGCAAAGGATGATAAGGCAGGATAATGAGGGCTTGGGGCTGTTGATCTCACGATGCTAGGGTTATGTGGTGATGCGGGATGCAGAGTCTGGGGGACGTATTTGGGAGGGGGAGAGGCAAGTAATTGAACTAGTAGTATGGTGGGAGTCAGCAATATCTTCAGGCAGGAGCTTGCTCCAAAATTTAGGAAGGAAGGTGTTAAATCGACCCCTTAGCGTATGCAGTGACGCGCCAAGTGTGCATAAAAGCAGCAGCAACTGTTGGATTGCAGGGTCCGGAACGTGCGGCGTGAGTCGGGCGTAACGTTAGCCCGGCTCCGCGCGGGGGCCCAAAGCAGCCCGGGCGCGCTAACTACAACCAGGGTGTGTGCAGGAAAAG
The DNA here is from genome assembly GCA_036785495.1 of Colletotrichum neosansevieriae. Lineage (NCBI taxonomy): Eukaryota > Fungi > Ascomycota > Sordariomycetes > Glomerellales > Glomerellaceae > Colletotrichum > Colletotrichum neosansevieriae. The sequence continues at coordinate 187,365 of JAVHLV010000077.1, read as the reverse complement.
GAGCTAGAATATACTTAAATAAGGGTTAATATATAGAAGTTATATATATATTATAGTATTATAAATATATATATAATTATACCTAATTTAATAATTAATAGTTTAATATATACTATATAACTATAAATACTACTCTAAAACCTTAATTATAAAATAATAACTACTATAACTACTTTTAGCTATATAGATATAGTAACTAAATTCTCTAGATTAACTTTTTATATAGAAAGATATCTAGCCTTAAGCTATAAAATAGTATTAATTTATATATTACTATTTAAAATATAGATAGTATACTTTAAAGCTATTTTAAAGATAAGGTTATAAAGCTAACTATTCTAGATATCTCTAACTACTTTATAGAAAGTATAGTAAATAATATAGTAATTATATTACTAAGTAATAATATAACTATTATATATATTAATATAATTATAAACCTATTAAAGATAAATTATAAGCTATATTAAGCTTACTAAATAAACTATATATTTAGAGATAAATACTATAAGATATATAAAAAGTAATAATATATATTTTAAGACTAGATCTATAATACTATCTACCTAGACTTTTTATATCTATACTATACTATAGATAAGAATATTAACTACTAAGTATATATATTCTATAAAAGTATTAAAATTAATATCTATAAATATAAACTAATAGCTAGAAATAGCTATACTATAACTCTAGATCTTTTAGTATATGAGAAGCTACTTATTAAGTATAATATAGAGAAATAGTTTATAAAGTAGGAAAAGCTAATATTAAAGTATAAACTAGTAATCTTTTATAGATAAAGAAGCCTAACTAATAGTTTATAACTTTACTATAGTCTTTACTAATAGTAGTTTAAGTACCTAGATCTATATATACTAAAATATAATATAATTATATATAAATACTAGCTTTTTTATAATAAGAAATATATTAAAAAATACTTAAGTTATCTTTAATATATTTAAGATAGCTAATCTATATACTAAAATAGACTAAAGAGTATTTAGCTTTACTATACTAAGAAATAATAAGAATATTAGATCTAAGAATAACTTAGAAATACCTAAAAAGTATAAGCTTATTATATACTAACTATAGAGAGGAGAGTAAGCTAAGGTAATAATATAGGCTGGGGCTATAAGGGCTAGAAAGGATAGCAAATAATATAACTCCACCTATAAATAGGCTAGAATAATAAAAATAGGCTTAAAAGATATATAAAGTAATTCACAGATCTAATTAAAAGAGATTACTAAAAATAAGTATAAATTTGCTAAGAAAATCCTAAAAAACTTAAAAGTTTAATATTAAGGTAGTAATAATAATAATAATAAGTTCTCCTCTCCTCTATACTCCTCCTCCCTCCTTTACTATAGTTCTTCTATAATAGACCTATATACTAAGAGGGTTCTCTTAGAAATTACACTACTAAGTTTCACTTATTCTATTCTAATTATCCCCTTAAGACTCTTTATAATATTATAAAGGAGAGTTTTAATAGATAAATAAATCTACTTATATAGAAAATATATAAAATCCTATTTATAGACTCTTTTATTTAATAGTTTCTTTTTAGTGGGCGATTTTGCTATTAAGAAGGTCTATTAGGTGCTATTATTTTCTATTATAAACTATATCTTAATAATAGCCTTATAATCTCCTCTTTCTTATTATATTTCTTATCCTATTCTAATCTCTAATATAGCTAAAACTATCCTCTCTACTAAGATAGGTATTAGAAATTATAGTAATATAACCTTTTAGAAGTATTCTGCTCTATCTATTTCTATTAATTAACTCTCTATTAGATATAGTTTTTTCTATTATAGTTATATTTATCTAAGATATTAGAATATTTAGGATAAGATAGTATATTTATAATTATAACTTATAATTAAGGTTTAGCACTTATACTTTAACCTGGTATTTAAAGAACTTATATTTAAAGTTAGTATTCTAGATAATTAAGTTTACTATCTAATATATTAGATAAAGCTAATCCTAGTAAATCTCTCAGAGAGGGAATTCCAGGCTTATTATTATTTCTAAAGTTTCCTATATTATTATCTAGGAGTAAGGGTTAGCTAGACTTAGGTATAGAGGGTTATATAGAGAAGAAAGGATTTTTTTTAAAGTCTTATTAGCTATATAGAGTATCTTATAGAGCAAAGCTAATATTAATAGATATATTATAGAATTCTATAGTAATAGTAGAAATATATTAGTTAACTAAAGGGATTTCTATATTAGTAAAGAGCTTTCTATCTCTTCTAGCTATATAGCTAAATTATAGTAATAAGATATCCTCTTAAAGAAATACTTAGACCTATTTAATATATTTAAGTCTATATATAAACCTATCTCTTTATTAGGTTAAATTAACTATATAGTAACTAGTTAATAGGATTATTCTAAGATATACTAGAGCTTCTATTTTATAGTACTATCTATTAAGATTATTTATAGTATCTATAAATTATTAGTTACTTTCTAAATTCTATATAGAGTTTTAGTAAAAGTAATTACTATTTACTTAGTCTATAATAATTATCACCTAATAACTATTACTATAATTAAGTAATAAGAAGGTAGCTATAGTATTTTAAAGGTTATTTATACCTTTTCTTATTATACTAACTATATTTACTATAATCTCTGTTCTAGATATCTAAGATAGCTTTTAAGATAGAATATAGATAAAAAGCAGAAACCCTCTAATTATAAGCCTAAAAAGACTTATAACTTTAAAGTTATCTAAGTTCTCTTATCTTATTAGTATTTCTTATATATTATAGAGGTTAGAAAGATATTCCACTTTCTCTATACTATTAATAACTAATTCTTATCTATATCTAGTTATTAGGTAATCTGCTAACTGCTACTTATTTTATATATACTAAGAGACTACTAGAATAGGTTAATTATTATTTAATATAGGGTTAGTAGGCCTTATATAGTTAAAAACTGCTAAGTTATTATAAGATTTAAAGATAACTTACTCTACTAAAAAGGGTATAAGGTATAGTAACGTTAATAGTTTTATAAACCTAGAATAATTATAATACTTTAATAAATTAATTAGTTACTACTAATTATTTACCCTTTTATACTTTTTAATCTTATCTCTTATTACTATATTCTAAATAGTTAGATACTCTAATAATTCTTTATTACTTTTTAAAGCCTTAGTATTAGATATACTAGTAGGTTAGATCTATAAATAAATATTCTTAGATATAGGTAGGTTAAGACTTATTCTATTAGGTGAGGAGGGCTTTAGGTCTATAAATTATAGAATATATTTATTCTTCTAGTCTTTTATTACTTTTAGTACTATCTGTTTTAATATCCTCTTTCTATCTTTAAAGATCTAGTTTTAAATAGTTCTATCTAGCTTTAAAGAGACCTAATATCTTTTAAATAGCTTTTTATTTATAAAAGTTACTAATAGTTAGTTAATCTAGCTTCTTTTTCTTACTTATAGAGGCTATTTTAATAGTACTAGGCTTCTAGATTATATAAAGAATCTAAACTAGTTAACTAGATATAAGCTAGAAGCTTATAATAGAGGTTTAGTATAGTAAAGGTTAATTAGATATAGTTATCTTAATAAGACTTTAGTTATAATAGCTAGGGCTCTAGGTAAGACTCTAGTTATAATATATATTAGAGTTTATAGTCTTTCCTCTACTCTCTTTTCTAACTACTAATTATTATAAAACTAGTTTTATCTATTATATAAGTTAATTAGTAGCTCTAAAAAGACTACTTTATTTAATTTAGGTGCTTATAAGTAGATAAATAGTATATCTGGAGCTTCCTTTTTAAGCTAGGTAGTTATACTATCTCTTAAGCTTCTATTATTAAAGTTATCTTTTATACCTCTAATTATATAGTATTAAAGGGGTTATCTAGTTTTAATAGGTCTTATAAGATAATATATAATTACTATAATATCTATAAAGTATATTAAAGTCTTAGTCTCTAATATTCTAATAGTATTATATAGGCTAGTAATAATATATTATAGTTTAAAAGGAGAAAATAACTCCTATACTATATCTAGAGTTTTGCTCTAGTATTTAATAAGTATGCGTTTTATTAGTAAATCAGAGAGATATATCTAGCTAGTTATATCTTAGTATTATAGAGGTGGAGTCTTATATTTAATTATTAGTAGCTAATATCTTAGTTTTCCTATAGGTTTAAAGCCTAATATATCTCTAATAATTTAGTTTTATACCTAAAATTAGCTCTTACTTAGTTTATTAGATATAGGATCTATTAGTTATCTAATATTAGAAGCAGGAAGCTTTAAGGATCTTAGCTCCTAAATATAGTTATTTAGAGCGTTACTATTATTAAAAATAATCTTTCCTATTATAATATTTTTAGAAAGAAAGCTAGTAAGAGAAAAGAGTAAGTAATTTGCAGACTAAATAGATAGATTAAATAAGAGTAATTATAAAATTTAAAGATATTATAGTATAGTAGTTAATATTAAATATCTCCTATTTAAGAAAATAGGTTAGGTAATATATATAAATATAGATAAAAAAGAGAAGATCTAGAAGACTAGAAGAGTTAATAATACTCTCTTATATCTACTAATTACCTTAAAGTGCTAGTAATTTATTAGTATTCTATAAAAGGAATAATTAACTTCTTTCTCTCTTAGCTCTTTTAGCTCTAATAAAAATAAAGTAAACTTAAGATAAAGAATCTAATAATATATCTAATAATAAATTAGAGCAGTTATTTATAAGAAAAGAATAAAGGAAATAGTAGCTATTAGTAGCTATTAAAGTAAGAGATCTAGTTATAAAACTAGGTAAATATCCTCCTCTATTCTCTAATATTAACTTCTCTTTTTCTAATAGTTATCTTTCTCTCTATCTTTTAATCTTAACTTAACTTCTCTAAATTCTTCTTTTTATATCTATAAATCACTTTCTCTTACTATAGCTAACTATAACTTCTTTATATTAGGTATTAAGAATACTAATTAACCTTATTCTTATTATCTTTCTCTAAAAGCTACTTTCTAGGTACTTAGTTCTAATATCTCTATATCTTAGATAAAGTAGAATAATATACCTCTTTTTATCTAGTACTCTAATAACTAGCTTTAAATAATCCTTTTTTCCTTATACTTCTTATTACTTAACTAATATCTATTATCTTTTTTTTTTTAGGCTGCTATAAGCCTTACTTAGCTCTGTCTTAATATTTCTAGTAATAAATATTTAGAAGTAGCCTTTATTTTATAAGTATTTTCTAAAAAGACTGCTAATATAATAAGACTAGCCTTCTAGAAAGTTTATCTTAGTAAATAAGACTTTAATTAAATATTTAAGGTAACTAAGAGGACTAGTAACTTTTACTATTAAGTCTTTATTTATATCTCTACTATCTTTCTTTCTAGCTTATAGTAGATAAAGGTCTTTTAGTATATAGTAGCTGCTTATAGCTTATTTATCTAATTCTAAGGTAGTTATAATATAATACTCTATATCTATTATAAGAAGTATATCTATACTATAAGAAACCCTATAACTAGTATTTTTATCTATAAACTATACTTTAAATATATTTCTATGCTAGATACTCCTTATACTAACTGCTTTTTCTATAAAATCTAAGAGAATTACTCTTATAATAACCTAAATATTTATAAGTATAATAGATATAGAATTAAGTGTAATAATAAAGTAAGAAAGAGTGGAGAATTTAATAGTATTATAATAATTCTATAGTTTTAAATTTTAGCTAATACTGCTATATTAGCTATATCTAAATTTAACTTTTTAATTCTTTAAAATACTCTTTATCCTTAATAGGTTTAAGAGTATTATCTAGGAGCTAGGTTTGCTTACTTTTAATACCTTTTTATACTAGAGCTATTTCTAAACTTTAACCTTATAGAGATTACTAACTACTTAAAGCTTTATATTATAGATCAAGAAAAGGAAGATAGAGTAACTAAATATATCTTTATAAAATAGAGGAAAAGGGAAGAAATAATAGAAATATTATTAAGTAGTAATAAGAATATAAAGGAAATATCCTCTAAATAGGTTTATAAAACTAACTTTAAACCCTATCTAAGTATAAAATTAATAAGATCTCCTTTATAAATATTCTTCTTCTTTTTACTAGTAATAGTATTATATAGCTGCTTTTAGTATTAATAGCTTTATTACTATACTCTTAGTTATCTAGACTCTAGTATCCTTTTTATAGGTTAGTAACTATACTTTAATATCCTCTTCTCTTTTCTTCTCTTTTATCTATTCTTAAACTATTAGTTCTCTTATTTATTTAGTTTAATAATAGCTATATTTATAGGGGGCTTTTAGTATTATTATTAAGAAGCTATAGATCTCTAATATCTTATACTTAGTATAGATATTAAAGTTATTAGCAGATAGATTACTATTATATTAAAAAATAGTTAGTAGTAGAGTAGTATATTTTAATAAGTTAATATTATCTCTTATCTTTATTTCTAAAGTTTAGAAATATTATTTCTAGAATCTTAAACTTTTAAAATATAAGAGATAAAGGAAAGAAGACCCTATAAATAAGTATAAATAGGTCTGTAAATTATTAAACTAAGCATTTAAGAATAAAAGAAAGATTATAAGTCTTTTAGATTTTCTATCTTAATATACTCCCTCTCTTTCTCCTTTAATATCTATAGGATTTCTACTACTAGTTACTATTTAGCCTTTAATACTTTAATTACTATCTCTAAGTTTTTTAGATACTATCTTAATCTTACTATAGATTATAATATATCCTCTTCTTTATTTCTAATTATCTTCCTAAATACTATTAGTTCTTTATTTTCTTCTTCTAGTATATAGTTATTATACTCTTTATTTCCTAGTACTAAAAAGACTTTTACTAGGTTTCTCTCTAAATTAAATCTATAAATATCTATATCACTTAGTTTCTAATATCCTTTAAGTGCTTAAATAAATTTCTAAAGTTAATTTCTACTAAATATCCTATTTATAATCTTTTCTCCTACTAATATTACTAGTTAATATAATAGGATATTAGAAGTATATAATAAGATATAAAAGAGGCTTTGCTATTAGTAGTTAAGCTTCTTAATTAAAGATTTATTAATTAATCCCTTAATATTAAATACTAGAACTAAATTACTTACTTTTAGCCTCTCTTTCCTTATTATTTACTTATATTAAGTATTACTATATTTAATAGTTTTCTTATATTAACTCTTAATTATCTTTTTAGCTTGCTTTCTATTCTTATTAAGTTATAGAAAGGCTTATAGATATATCTAAACCTTTTCCCTCTATATAGTTACTAAATTCTAATTAAGAACTCTCTAGATTAGTATTAGAGTTTTAATAGGTATAATAGGTTTAAATCTATATAAAAGGTAGAAAGAGCTAAAGCTAGTTAAAGTATAAATATTTAATTAGTCTATAAATAGAGTAGCAGGTAAATATAGTTAAGAGTTAATATCCTTTCTTCCTCTAGTTTATATTAATAAAGAATAAGTAATAGGCTAATAACTAGTTTTAATTGCCCTATTAGCTCTCAGGTTATAGGCTAATATTACTTTTCTCCTTATACTATACCTTTTATTAAACTTAATAATAATACCCTTATTTTCTAAACCTCTATTAATAATAATTTCACTATATAGCCTATATTTATTAATAGATAACCTCCTCCTAAATAAACTTTATAATCTTAGCTATAGTTACTTATCTGACCTAGTACACTTTAAGCTATCTAGTAAGCAGGTTCTAAGCTTCTATAAGATACCACTTATCTACTCTCTATATATTTAATAAAATTCTTATAAAGAGTAATCCCTTTAATAAACTATAGGTTCTTATATTATCTATATATTAAGCCCTTCTCTTCTAGTAATTAGAATAACTTCTTAGAGACTCTTTAACTTCTCTATAACCACTTGCTTTATAGGCTTTAGTAATTAGCTTCCTCCTCTATTTAGGGTTATCTATAATTTATCTTAGTATTAGCTTTTAATTTATTAGTCTAGTAAAAAGCAGGCAGTTTTAAATATAATAGTCTAAGGCTCTAACTTTGAAATTATAGTACCTAATTAGTTAAATTCCTGGAGGGCACCTTTATATTATTAAATAGTAGGTAATCTGTTAAGAATATACTAAGTAGGCCTATAAATTATTAAGAAGGGTGTCTAGAATAGTTATTATGCTACTAATAATTTCCTATATATCTTCTATAAGAACCTCCTCTATTTATTATATATCACTATATTTGCGTGTGGCTGGCGTATTAATATGCCGGGTCTGATGCTAATATCTTGGAGGACTTGTTGTGGGTTATAGGATAAGGATAAGGAAGAGAGATAGGCATAAAGCCCTGCTTACAGAGCTTTTTATGCTTCTGGCTGTGAGAACCTCTTAGGAGGTTAAGGAGTTATCTCTCCACCTTACTAGAAGGTTTACCTTTTAGGCGTTTTTCGCAGCACCTCACTAGAAGGTTCAGCAAAGGCATTTCCAGGCCATAAGAGCCTTAGTAACCTACTCAGCTCTAATATAATCAGCCCTATTATATATAGTATAGTATTACTTATACTATTACTATTCTGCTAGTCTATTTAGCTAGAGTGTATATTTAACTTTATTTAAGGGTTTACTTACTAGCAGGAATATATAGGGTTCCTATATTATTATCCTTAACTAGTAGAGGGTATAGGTTAAAGTGCCTCTATAGTGTTTTCCAAATTATGCCTATAAACTGGGTGAATTTATTATAGTCTTTTTTGCAGGGGGCTGCGTTATAACTATAAACTTAATATATCACTATATTATTATACTTAATTAAAGAAGGAACTAGCCTTAATATTAATAAAGAAGATCTGCAAATTAATCTAAGAATTAATTTCTCCTTCTGCTTTTTTATTAATTATATCTAAAAAGCCTTAGAGTTTCTATAAGAGGCTATCTGCTACTATATTCTATATATTATAGATATATTATATTTTAAAGTTAAATATTTAAATCTATATAATCTATTAAATAATAAGAGCTCCTAGAAGGTTTATAGCTGCTCTATTTAGTTATATAACTAAAGTCTAGGTATCTATTTCTAGAATAAAGTGCCTTTTATAGAGGTAATTACACACCCTTTTTAAGGCTTTTAGGATACTATATAGTTCCTTCTTTTTAGTATTATAGAATAGTTCTAGTTTTAACTAAGTATTACTCTTAAAGCAAGAGACTATATATTAGTTATTAATAAATTAGTCTAGAACTTCACTCTATTCTATATTACTAGTATTAACTATAAGATATATATCTCCTCTTTTAGAGCTATAATCTAAGATAATAAGGATTAGAGCTTTAATAAGTATTAACTTTAAGGTATTTATTACTATCTTATACTTCTCTTTTTAATAAAAAGAGATATTCTTTTTAAGTAAATTAGTAAGTAGTTTTATAATAGTTAAATAGTCCTTTATCTAGGATCTATAAAATATTATAATTTCCAGGAAAGCTCTTAACTCTATTAAGTTAGTATAAGTAACCTATTTATAGATCTTAACTATCTTTACTTCTTCTAGATAATATCTATTAGTGCTATAAATATAGCTAATAATTATTACTACTTCCTAGACCTATTAAGACTTAACTACTACTACTATATATTCTACTAGCTCTAAATTAACTAGAACCTTATTAATATTCTATAAATATTCTAAAATAAATCTATAAATCCCTAGATAAGACTAAATCTCTTCTTTATTATAGCATAAAGTTAGTCCTTTAATAGTAATATTATTAAAGAAGGCCTTATAATAACTAGATATAAGGTTATATAGAATTCTAATATAACTCTTATAAATTATATAACTAAATTTATTACTCCTTAAAGCAAGGTATATATATATAATAGTCTAATAGGTGAGGTAAATATAGTTAAGTTTCTGCTTATAGAGTCTAAGAGAACTTAGTTATATTTTAAGAAGAAGTCTAAAAGGGATAATAACTAGTATATAGCAAATCCCTCTAAAAAGTTATCTATAGAGGGGGGTAGCACTATATCTTAAATTATTACTATATTTATCTTTATTATAGAGTTAATAAGTCTTATCTTACTATCTTTTTTATATATAAGGAAGAATAGATTATAATATACTATATAACTTTGCTCTAGGATTTCCTTTTCTAGTCTATCCTTTAAAATTATAATAATATTTTACTCTAACCCTCTTAATATTAGAATTCCTTTTACTTACTATGCTTTATATAGAATTATTTATATTATCTATAGGGGAGTAATAGAAGGGTAGATAGAACTATAATAAGCAAATTTCTAGGCTAAAGCTTCCTCTCTTACTATTAGAATAGCTATAAGAAGCTTCTTTTCTTTAGATTATAAATAATAAACAGTTTTTGGAATAGCCTCTAGCTAGGTTTTTATAAGCCTTATTTCTAAATTAATACTTAAAAACTTTAGTATAATTAGGCTAGTAAATAGGGTATTAAGATCTAGCTTTATATTCTTTTTTACTCTTATTTATACTTTTAGCTTCTATTCTAGGTTACTATCTAAGATTAAACTATTTAATATAGTATTATTAATAGGTTAAATCTTCTTATCTTTTATCTTATATAGTATATTAATATCTTCTATTAGTAATATAGGTATTATCTATATAGGTATATAGTAATAATAAGAAAAGATAATATCTATAGCTATAATAACTTTAATTCCTTTTTAATATACTAATTTATACTTCCTTCTAGATACTCTCTTTTTTGCTACTTTCTTTTTAGGTCTATAAATATAATACTAATAGTTAATACTATAACTATTATATCCTTTAATATATCTAGTGCTTATAATTGCTTTATAGATATTATTAAGCTTAGAGATAACTTCTTCTTAGATTATAGTTTCTAGGATTTTATTAAAAATTAATCTAAATTCTTTAAAAACAGTAATAACTTCCTTATCTAGCTCTATCTATTACTTAACTTCCTCTAGCAGGTTATATAAGCTCTTAAATGCTTATTAAATCACTTTAATATTCTAATATGCTTTTATACTATTTAGTGTTATATCTAACTCTTTCTTATCTTTAACTTTATTAACTTGCTAATTATCTTCTATAAATTCTAAGCTTATTATTATATTAGGTCTATTAGTAGTAGCTTCTATTTTCCCTCCTCTATAAGAGATATAAGAGTATATTAATATTATAAAAAGATAAAGTAGTCTATCTTAGTAATAATTTCTAGGAAGTAAGTAGTTAAGTCTCTTATATAGAATAATAATAGAATATTAATCTTAATATTTCCAGACTAAAGGACTCTAATAATCTAGTTCTATATATAATCTAAGATTATTCTAGTCTTTAAGATAAAAGAAGCTTCTAGAACTAAGTCCTTATTATAGGTATTTTCTAGGAAGATAAAGAAGCTAATATCTTAAATTATATTACCTCTAATATAGATATTATCTATAATTATACCTATAAATTAGATTCTCTACTCCTTATTAGTAATTTTATAGATTTCTATATTAGTTCTAACTATATTACTCTATAAGTCTAGGTATTTAATATATTCTTTACTAATAAGATTAATTACTAAGCTACTATTAATAATTCCCTTAATTAGTATATTTATAAAGCTATAAAGAGTAATTATAATCTACTAGTAGGTTATAATAAAGTCTAGAATAGTAATATATCTTAGTAGTAAAAGAAGTATAGAATCCTATTTCTCTATTATAGTACTTATTTTAAAGATAGGATTAATTATATAGTAGTTAAACTATACTTACTTAGTCTGTAAATTTCTAGGCAAAACTATAGAAATAGTAGCTAAAGTTACTTAGCTTTTAGAATAGTTTTTATTATTATTCTATTAGTCTATCTGCTCTTATAGCTTCTTATTACTAGCTTCTATCTTATTAAATTAATCTAAAAGTGTAATATTAGTAGAAATAAAGATCTTCTATACCTTTAAATTATATCTGTTCTTATACTTATTAATAATTACTTTAGTAGTATTATAAACTATTCTGTTCTAGTCTAGCTAGTTTTAATAAAAAAAAGCTTTAGAAATAGCTACCTTTCTATTTACTCTCTTACTATATAGCTTTAGTATAAGTATATAGCTAGTCTGTAAATTGCTATATTAAATCTGAGACTTATCTTACTCTTCTTATCTCTGTTATTTAACTAGCTTTTCTGGGGTATCCTATAATATAATATTATTAGTATCTTCTTTATTATTAGGAAGTTTAGTAACTTACTAGGTAATTTAAATTAGAGGATCTTAGACTGTGGGTAAGTCTGCTATTTAGAAGGCTTATTAAATATAAGTGTTATAAGGTTCTAAGTAATAGCTTCTTACCTTTATCTATTCTATAATAGTAATATCTTTAACCAGATTAATATATTAGTTTCTAGGCTTAAAGTTAAAGAATATTATATTAATAAAGTTATATAACTATATTATATTCTTTTCTTAATCTATAAAGCTAATAGATTACTTAGAGCATAGTTTATTATAACTAATAACTTATATAATCTCTTCTATTAGTCTTAGCTACTACTTCTCTACTATTCTACTAGTAGCTACTATATAGTTTATAAAGCTATCTTTATTAATAAGAATATACTTTAAAATTATCTAGCTATCTATTCTCCTAGCTATATAGCTTTTATTAATAATACCTACTTTAACTTAGATATTAGAATTAAAAGTGCTAATAAAGTAGAAAGATACTATATAGTAGTAGACTTTTCTTTAGCTAGCTTTAAGGTACTTAATATAGCTAATAATAATATAGGCTACTACTTTATAAAACTAGTAGTATCTAAAAGCCTAAAAAGGTATATATTACTATAGTTTCTCTTACTAAAAGCCTCTATAGCCTCCTCTTTCTCTACCTCTTCTAAACTCTTAATATTATTAGTAGCTACTTTAGTAGTTACCTTAACTAGCTTATAGGTAATAGTACTACTATTACTAATATTAAGTCTGTATATTATTCTAAGATTATTATTTATAAGATTTAGTAGCTTCTATAGTATTTAAGTTAAAAGTGTTATCTTCTTAGCTAGTAACTTTCTTAATAAGGCTTAGAATATCTATCTTATAGTTAGCTCTATTAATATTAAAAGTCCTAAAGTTCTCTATAAGAGAGTTAATAATTAAACTTATAGTTTATGCTATAGAAGGTTCTTTAGCTTTAGCTTTCTATCTTATTAGAATTATCTTTATAGGGACTTAAAGTATAGTTATTAGTTTAGGCTTAATAAGACCTAATAGTTACTAAAGTTTCTGCTAAGTAGTAAACTATTTAATTAGAGTATCTTTAACTATAACCTATTACTTTAAAATAACTTTAATAGATTAGTAGTTAAAACTTTAAGTTATAGCTCTTATTACTCTCTCTAAAAAGCAGTAATAGGTATATAAATAAGTTTAGTATCTATAAGTTCTAGATCTCTATATAGAATAGCCCTCTATTAAAGCTAGTAAATAGTAGTAATTAATACTATAATCTATAAAGGGTTATTATTTTTAATATAAGAGTCTATAACTAGGTTCTAAAGATCCTTATTAGGGTCCTATTAACACTTTAAGTTTGCAAATCTAAATTAGTAAAGAAGTTTCTCCTTAGCTTCCTTCTAGGTCTTAGCCTTATTAATATAGGATTATACTATATCTTAATAGTTACTAGAGCTATATATATAGACCTTATTCTTTATATCCTTATTAGTCTTATAGTAAAGCTTAGAAAGGCTCTTATAGTCTATAATAAAGTTTAAGATATTAATCCTAATAAACTTAGATATATTAGTTAGGTAGGGAGTTATTATAGCTATAGTAGAGCGTCTTATTAGAAGGTTAGCTAGAACTATAATATCTTAATTACTATATATTCCTTTAAGTAAATAATAAGAACTAGAGAATATCACCCCTATTTCTAGAAAGAGATTTGCAGACCTATCTATACTATCTTTAGAAGCTGGCTATTTTATAGCTTATAGTTATATCTTATTAAACAAAGTTTCTATAAACCTCTTCTCAGGCTGCTTTTCCTTATTAGAAGAGGATCTAGTATCTAAGTTATTATTTAAATAAGAAGATAATATAATACTTATAGGCCTGTAAATATTAGGTTTATAATTATATAGTTAAAGTAGTAAAGCTTTCTAAGTAGAAAAGTGAATTTATTATTATAATATCTTTTAAATAGAAAGATAAAGTAGGTAATGATAACTTCTTTAAATAATAAAAAAGGAAAAATAATATAAACTAAATAAATTTAGAAAGGTTTCTTAACCTTAATTTTGCTACTCTAGGCTTTTATAGATCTACTTTAAGTCTTATTACTTAATATAGAAGGGTCTTTCTAATAATACTTCTATCTTAGAAGACTTTATAGCTTTACTATATTAGAATATCTTAAATATTAGTATTCTTTACTCTTAGCACTTAAGGCTATATTAGTAAGGGGTTTATTAGTATTTATTTACTAATCTAGTTAATCTTACTATACTTATTAGCTTAGTAAAACTACTAATTGCTATATTAGTCTTAAATATAGCTATCTTAGCTGCTCTAGCTATAACTTACTAATTAAATAATAGTAGTATTAAAAGTATATAAGAGAGGAGAAAAGGGAGTATACTTACTAGAACCTGCTAATAATATATAAAAGGGAGTATATCAGGGTCTTTATTATTTCCACCTTAATTCTAAGAGAATATATAGCTATTACTATTTTTATAAACTGAGATAAGCCTATAAATATCTTTCTCTATCTTTCTATATTAGCTATTAATTATATTATTATTCTTTATTATTTATAGATTTTTCAGGTATATTATTATATTTAAAGTGGATCTGTTATATATATATATATATTAATAGTAAAGATATATAGATATAATAAAGGCACTCCACTCTCTAAGAAGCCTTTAAAGGCTATTAAAAAGAGTAAAAGAATCTACCTCTAGGCACTATTAATATAAGCTGGAGCTATAAGGGCTAGAAAGAATAGCAAATAATATAACTCCACCTATAAATAGGCTAGAATAATAAAAATAGGCTTAAAAGATATATAAAGTAATTTACAGATCTAATTAAAAGAGATCACTAAAAATAAGTATAAATTTGCTGAGAAAATCCTAAAAAACTTAAGAATTTAGTATTAAGGTAGTAATAATAATAATAATAAGTTCTCCTCTCCTCTATGCTTCTCCTCCCTCCTTTACTATAGTCCTTCTATAATAGACCTATATACTAAGAGGGTTCTCTTAGAAATTGCACTGCTAAGTCCCACTTATCCTATCCTAGTAACTATTTCTAAAGGCTATAAAAAATATCTATAACTCTATATATTAGTTTCACGCTAGATTAAGGTTTATATAGAACTTAGAGCTCCCTTTATATATATATATTAAAAGTCTATAAGTTAATATATATCTATTTAGAAGTTCTACTTAACTATATATATAGTAGTATTAAACTATATATATATACTCTATAATAGGTTATATAACCTTATATATATCTATTAATAATAGTATATATCCTGCTGCTTTATAGGTTATAATATTAGCATAACACTAGCAGTCTTTTCTTTAAGGCTAGATATACTATATCCTGCTAAAATATAATTCTATATTACTAATACCTATTATAGTTCTAAGGTGGGTTTAAAAATATAAAAATAGCATAAAATTATATACTAATCTTATTCTATATATAATATAGTTAAATCCTCCTCTTCTAACACACTAGAGCTGCTTTAGTATACCTAGTGCTATTTATCTAACTCCTTAGTCTTCTCCTCTTAAGTTACCTATCTCTCTATATAAATTATTACTTTATTATTATTAATAAAGTATTTAAGGATCTA
This sequence comes from Colletotrichum neosansevieriae, assembly GCA_036785495.1. Lineage (NCBI taxonomy): Eukaryota > Fungi > Ascomycota > Sordariomycetes > Glomerellales > Glomerellaceae > Colletotrichum > Colletotrichum neosansevieriae. The sequence continues at coordinate 171,438 of JAVHLV010000077.1, read as the reverse complement.
ATTTAGAGTACTCTTTATAAAAGTATCTATAGAATTATTATTAGTATTAATCTATCTTACTTTATAGATCTCTCTCTTTTTATAAAACTATTAAAGTGCTATAATATTAATTATTAATTACTTCTCTTTTATAGTATTAAGCTTAATAAAGTATTTATATAGTAAGTATAAATTAGTATAGATAATTATAGAGATATAAAGTTATTATAATATGGTTTACAGCACTCTTAGCCTTATAAGGCTATAGTAGCTATATGCTATAGCGTATAATTATATAATTACACACTGCAGACTATTTTACTATGCTTTCTATATATACTAATTTATAGCTAAGATAGTTACTCCTTATAACTTACTCTTACCTCTATCTATAGCTTATAATAGTTATAAGCCTAGCTTTATAGCTTATAAATACTCCTCTAACCTCTCTAAGCCTAGAAAAGAGTGAGCAGCTTTCTCTTATTATTTTTTATCTTTTTAAAAATAACCTTATAATACTTAAAAACCTTTTTTAAAGTAACCTTATAATAATAGCTGCACACTCTTTAATAACCTTTTCTCTAGAAGTAAGACTCTAGAGCCTTACTAACTAGCCTTATTAGTACCTTAACCTATACTTTTCTATATAGAGTAAGGGTATTTAGAAGTATCTTAATCTTAATAGCCCTAATACTAAAAAGCCTTTTAATGCTCTTAAGAGCACTCTAACTATTTAGGAGTTTATAGATAAGTATAATAACTATCTCTAAGCTAAGTATAAAGCTAATCTTAGTAAGTATAAAGCAGCCCTTTAAAAGTAGAAGGGAAATCCTTCTTAGATACTCTATAAAACTACTAAGTGTAATAACTCTATTAATATTATTAAAAATAAAAAGTTTAATACTCCTTAATAAGCTAGTAGAGTAGGTCTTACTACTTCTAAGTTTATAAAGCTAACCCTACTAATCTCTATTAAGTATAAGAATATCTAAGATAAGTAGAATAATATACTTAAATATCTCTCTGCTAATAGTATAAACCTCTTATTATAGATTACCTTATACTATAACTATTAGATACTTATCTATTAGACTATTAATATAGTTTACCTTAAAGTAGTAGAAATAAAGCTTAATAATAAGAATAATAAGTCCTAGATTAACCTTTAAAATATACTCTATCTCCTTAAATAGTAACTTACCTGCTTTAATAATAGTATATAGAAATAAGTATACTAAGATTATAAAGATATTCTAAAGTATACTAAGCATACTACTTAGCCCACTAAGTAGTATAGAGAGTAGTACTATTTCTATAAGCTAGGAGTAAGCTTAAATATCACTAACACTAAGAGAAGCTATAGTAGATATACTTTTCTTAAAGTAGTATACTATAGCATAGCTCTCACTTAGACCTAGAACTAGCTAGATTTAGTTATCTAAGTAAAAGAGATTAGAATACCTTATCTCTTACTTAAAAAGCTTAGAATTATCCTTATTATTAAGATTTATAATAAGCTAGCTTTTACTAAGAGTCTTAGTAGATTACTTAGTATATATACTACCCTTATAGGCTGCTCTAACTTAGAGAATCTATATTAAGCCTCATAGACTATTTTAAACACTTCCTTTCTAGTAGTAATACTTAATAAGATCTCTAGCTGCCTCTATAGATAATACTATAGGTAAACTCTATAAAACTATAGCTATATTTAATAGGTATTTATAGGCTTACTAAAAGATAGTCTTAAAAACTATAAGATATTAAAGGATAAAGTATAATATATATAGGAGATAGTAATATCTCTATAATAGGGCTATATCTATAATAACCTTATATATATAGGGTAGATTATAAAGAAATCTTAGAAGAGCAGTTAGTACTTATCTAACTATAGCTATAGTAGATACTATAATAGTAGCTAGGGTAAGTATAGTAATAGAGGTAGCACTAGTAATAAAGAGTAACTTTTTGATATTTTTCCTACTATATTATTAACTAAAGCCTTCTTAAAGATAAAAGCTAAGTAACCTAAGTTTATTCTATAGTATTTATATTCTTAAAGAAACTATATGCTCTCTTTAATAGTATTATTCTAGATAATTAGAGGGAGACTATAGATATCTAGAACACCTAGATAATTATTAATAAGGTTAAAATATCTATTAAATCCTCTAATATAATCCTTAAAACCTTAAAAGTGCTTAATAAAGCAAATAGTAACTTTATAATAAATAAATAAACTACTAGTAAGCTTAAGTTCTCTATACTAGCTGCTTCCTATAGTTTAGAAGCACCTTATACTACTACTATAATATAGCCTAAAAGTATACTAGCTAGAATATAGAGAGAACTACTTACTCCTAAATAAACTTCTAATCCTAAAAGTATACTAGAATTAAGTTTAAACCCTCTTATAATACTAGAGCCCTACTTTAAAGTATAGTATACTATTACTAAGAGTATAAACCTATATCTAACTATTTTAAATACTTAAAAACTAGCTGCTTAAGTACCTATAAAGGAGAAGAGCTTATAGCAATCTAGATAAGACTTCTCCTTAATAGCTAAAACAGATTTCTAACCTATCTATTATTAGTACTAATAAATAAACTATAAGCCTCTAATATAATAGAGTACTAGAGAGTAGTATCTAAGAGTCTTTATAACTCTTTATTTAGAAAAGAGCTTACTAAATAACTATTAAAATACTTTCTTTATAACCTTTATACCTAATTAGTATAAAGCTATTATAGAAAGCACTCTTAGATATAAGACTCTATACTTTACTATTATAGTATATCTATAGAATAACTCTAAGATATATCTAAATACTAAGTAGAAGATAATATACTTTATAGAAGACCTCTTAAAGCCTCTAAGTAACTATTTTAAAGCTAAGAAGCTAAGAGAGCTACTCTAAGATATATTTTAAGAGGCTATAAATAAGAAAATTAATAAGCTTATAGCTAAGAAAACCTAGTATATTATTAACTAGTCTAAGATATACTTAAAGCCTCTTCCCTTATAGTAAATATATATCTATAAGTTTTAAAATAATCACCTTAATATCTATAAAGTATAAATCTATATATAAGGGAATATATAAAACACCTCTTCTCTTAGCTTAATCTATACTACTATACTTATAGCCTAAAGCCTGTATATAGTAGTAATAATTATAGCCCAGTTTAACTATAAAATACTCTAATTTAATATTATTAATATATTCCTAAATATAGATATTAATCTAAACAGAGAGCTAGTTACTTACTATTTTCTAGATAGCTTTAAGTAAGCTAGTAAAGTTATAGAGCTTAATAAAGCTCTATATAGTTTAAAGGATATATCTCTTCTATAATATAAGGAATTCTCTATAGCCTTATATAAGCTTAGACTCTCTCTATATAATAAGAACCCCTACCTTTTTTAAAATAAGCACTATAAGATTCTACTCCTGTTCTATATTAATAATATCCTTGTTTTATTCTATTAAGACTATACTTTTAAAGTTTAGAAGCTTATATAAGAGATTAAAAAACTATATAAACTATATAAACTAGGCTCTAATAAATAGTATCTTAAAATATATATTATATAAAACTAAGCAGCTAAAAAGATCTACCTAGTTTATAACTAGTATATTAAGACTATTATAGAGCATTTTAGCCTCTATAATAGTATTACTCTAAGCACTCCTATATTAGTTACTAAGCTTATAAAAAGCCCTAGTAAGGCTATAATTATAGAAGTTAAAAACTACTAATTACTTATTAGAAGTATCCTATATATAGTAATAATAATATACCTTAAAGTAGCCTTTACTATAGTATAACTCTCCCACTTCTAAGTATATAGCACTTTACTATAATAAGATAGTATATATAGTATCTCTATATAACTTACTACCTTATAATCTACTATAGCAGCTTAGAGGGCAATAAAGAGACTCCCTTACTACTAATTATTAGTAATATCTTATTTACTAATAATAAAGAGACTTATAGGTTATTATAAGGCTATATAATAATACTTTTTAGAGGTATAATTTAGTGAAAAGCAGCCTATTAAGTAATAGTTATAATATTAATAACTAAAGCAGAGCTTCTAAGCCTTAAACATACTATTAAAGAGATAATAGCTCTTTAAAGGCTATACTATAACCTTACTTTAAAGCTTAGAGATATTTAGAAAGTCTATTATAATAATTAGCAGACTATTAGCCTCTAACCACTGCATAGTGATTTTACCTGCTTTGCAACAGACCTTCTAACTCCGCGCCGCGCCTCCTAATAATATATACAGCCTTTAGTTATATAATCCTATTCTAACTATAGCTGCACTTATATATACCTATCTATTAGCTTACAGCCTTATAATCCTTAACTTTGCAGTTTAATAATAATATCTATTAACTTATCCTCTTGCCTATTACTTGCACTGCTAATACTATCTCTATTACTGCTTTATCTACTAGTCCCCTTATTTAATTAGACTAGCTAATGCCTTTATAGCTTTGCTATTATCAGCAATGCTCTCTCTGTGTCAAAGCAGTTAGTATAAGCTATACTTACTAATATTTAAGCCTTAAAGGGCTGCCTCTGCCTTAGTATTATAGAGGGTCTGTTTAAAGAAGGGGCTACTCTATAGTGTGTCTAATAACCTATCTAACCTCTGCTACTAAGTCTGCTTACTTATCTATAATAAGTTAGCATATCTATAAGTCCCTTATAGGGATATTAATAAGAGCTCTCTAAAGGGCTATACTAATAATATGCTCTTAGTATTATATAGACTGTTTAATAAAACAGAGAGCCTTATTAATAGTATTAATACTAAACTGTTATATAATATTTTATATATTATTAACGTTAATAGATATACCTTATATATAGCTAGTATATTAATATACTAGGTTTAATACTAATATCTTAGAGGACTTATTATAGGTTATAGGATAAGAATAAGAAAGAGAGATAGATATAAAGCCCTGCTTATAGAGCTTTTTATACTTCTAGCTATAAGAACCTCTTAGAAGGTTAAGGAGTTATCTCTTATATATATCTTACTAGAAGGTTTACCTTTTAAGCGCTTTTTGCAGCACTTTGCTAGAAGGTTTAGCAAAGGCAATCCCAGGCTATAAGAGCCTTAGTAGCCTACTTAGCTCTAATATAATTAGCCCTATTATATATAGCATAGCGTTACCCGCGCTGTTACTATTCTACTAGTCTATTTAGCCAGAGTATATATCTAACTTTGTGATATTTAGAGGGTTTACTTACTAGTAGAAATATATCAGGTTTCTATATTATTATCCTTAACTAGTAGAGGGTATAGGTTAAAGTGCCTCTATAGTGTTTCCCGAATTATACCTATAAACTGGGTGACCTATAAACTGGGTGAATTTTTTATAGTCTTTTTTGCAGGGAGCTGCATTATAACTATAAACTTAATAATTAGCAGACTATTTAACTAGTAGTTAGAGAGAGAGAGCATATTTTAACCCACCTATAGTATATTAATATTTAGAATATATAGCTATACTAAGAGCATATAAAGGACACTTTTAAAGTGCTCTATATACCTATAAATAAGATACTAGTAGACAGGCTTATAAAAAGCCTCTTCTAAGCTAAGTTTAAACACTTCTAAGCGCTACTAAACCTAGTAAACGCTCACTATATTATTATAATAAAGAGGAAGTAAGTTTAAGAGTATAGAATAAAGCTCTATTAGGCCTAAAAGCTAGTAGATATTATCTATAGGACTATAGCCCCCTTATATATAATAGCTAGGTAAAAGAAAAGTAATTCTTATAGATATACTAGCTCTAGATATACTAGCTCCACACCTCTCTAAATACTAAAAAGCAATAGATATTAATATCTAAAGGTATATATTTAAAAACGGAAGCACTTCTTAGTATAGATAGCTATAATAAGATAGTTAATAAAGCTATTAGCTATACTAGTAGACAGCTTATAGAGAGCTAAAAGGCTTACTAAGTAAGTATATATATTAATAATAATACTGCTAGAAAGAGCAGTAGCTATAGAAACCTACTAAGAAGAGCTAGCTAAAGCTAGCTCTCCTATAGCAGCCTCTAGGTATATAATAACCTAGAGCTCCTCCTCCTCCTCTTTCTGCTCCTGCTCCTTCTCCTCCTCCTTCTTCTTCTCCTCCTTAAAGATAGTTTAGAAAACCTAGTACTAGAAAGTAAGAGTCTAGATAGATAAGTTAGTACTATACTAAATTATCTTATATATACCTATATATATATATAGAATACTTATAACCTAGTTATTATTATTATAGGCCTTATAGTAGTACTTATAGAGAGTAATAGTAATAATAGAGAGAGACTTATAGTTTTAGCTAGCTAGGTAGTAGTAATAATATCTACTAGTACTATAGAAGTAGTAACTAGAGCTCTTATCTATAAGCAGTAAGTATATATAGCTATAGTATAGATATCCTATTAGCTTACTAGCTCCTTCTAGAATTATAGAGAAAGTATAAAGCTTCTTAGCAGAGCTTAGAGTCTTCTTATTAGTAGTAGAGTTAGTCTTTTTCTTTAATATACTATAATATATTATAGCTATAATCTTTGCCTCCTTAAACTTATACTTAGACTTCTCTAAACTATTATTAATATCTCTAAACTATATAGAAGTAATATTATAAATATACTAATAGGCTTCTCCTTATCCTTATTCTTTTCCTCCTTAATAAAGAGAGCATACTTATACTTATATATAGGCTTCTTCTTAGAGGCCTTAGCCTCCTCTATTAAAAGGATATTATTAACTTCTATAATATTAAAAAGCCCTATTAGATAGTAATAGTTACTAGAGGGGTTATAAAATAGCAAAATAAAATATTTATACTTATTAACCTTATTATTCTTAGCCTCCTCCTACTTAGTAAAAGTAGCTAGCTGCTCCTGCTCTACCTTCTTCTTAGCCTTATAGATTACCTTAGCCTTAGTAATATAGTTAGTAACTAGCACTATAAATTATTTACACTTAGAAGCTATTTTTAATAATAGTGTCAATAGGTATTAAAACAGGCTGAGAACCTTAAGATAAAAACAATAAAACCACACACTCCCACACACTTATATAGGAATATTATAATAGTATAGCTTTATATCTAGAGGTCCTAGAATAAAGAAAAAGATCTCTCTGAGTATAATAATCTTATTATAGATATAAACTGTTAAGTAAAAGTGATAAAAGCTTCTAAATAATAAGATAAACTATAGTAATACTAACTAATAATAATCCTTTATCCTCCTCTATGCCCTTAATAAGGCAAAAGTCCTGCTATACTATACTAACTAATATACCTGTCTGGGCACTCTCTAAACTAGGCTATTTACACTACCCTGTCTTAATTATCCCCTATAGTCTTACCTTAACACCCTATAAGGAAGACTATATACTAAAGAAAAATCATATAAATAAAAACTACTATTTATAAAGAAAAAGGCACCTCCTATACCACTTAATTGCTATAAGTGTAGTAGTAAAGTTAGCAGTATAATCTCTAATATAATAATAATACTTAGGCTTAATACTACTATTACTAGTAAGATTAGAACTATAAAGGTATAAGGGTGGACTTAAATAGCAAGCAGAATAATATAGATATAAGTAGGCTAGCCTTAGTATTATCGCTATAGTTTATTCTAATATACTAAGTTAGGAAATTGCAATTAAGCAATTAAGGCAGAGAGCATAGTAAGGCTCCCTCTAAGAGTATAAGCCTTATCTATTATAGATATAAAAAGAGCTATTTCTCTATAGTAGTACTAATCCTAGCAGGTTATATAGAGTTATCCTCTATCTTTATATACTAACTATCTCTAACTAGGTTAAATAGCTAAAGCTCTATATAAAGTTTCTATATTACTCTTATCTAGTTAAGGGCCTCCTTTAGGGCTTATAAATATACTACTAAGTATATAATCTACTATAAAATATTACTATCTAGATTACTTATTAATAGAGGGTTAGTATTATTAGGGTTAGTAAAAGGTTTCTCTGCTTCTTTTTTATTATCTTTATTAGAATAGGGGTAACTATAAGCAGAGTAAATCCTATTAAGTTAGTCTATAAGGTTAAGTCTATACTAGTTAATACCTTCTAGTTTCTAAAAACCTTTTAGAGCTTTAATAAACTTCTTTAAGTGGTTTCTAGTATAAGTTAACCTATAAAAGAGTTCCCCTATAAGTATCTTAAGTTAATATAAAGTATTATTAGGGGCCTTTAAATAGATCTTAAAGGGGCCTTTTTAATAGTAGTTAAGCTTAGTATTTAAAGACTTATCTATATACTATTTAATATTAAATACTAGGATAAGATTATCCACTTCTAATTCCTAGCTATATAAGATATAGTATTTCTAGCAATTAAACCTATCTATAATATACTTATACTAGGCTATAATTATCTTCTATATAGTAGTATAGTTCTTATTAACCTATTTAAAACCTCTTATTTATATAAGAAGCTTCTTCTTAGATATTATTACCTTGTTTTATACTAGTACTCTCTAAGTTAGTATAAAGGTCTCTATTAGAGTTATAGCTTTATATCTATAGAGTAGATAAAAGGGGTTATAGCTAGTTAAGGCTCTAATAGAAGTCCTATTAGCAAATAGTATAGCTTAGAAGGATAGCTAGAAGTCCTTATCTATATTCTTTATCTAAGTAGTAAAAGTATATATAATAGTTTAGTAGCTAACTTTAATAGTACTATTAGTGCACAGATTATAGGTAATAGTAACCTTTTACTTAAGCCTATACTTATAGTTAAATTTAATAACTATATTCTTATTCTTAGAGCTTCTATTAATAATAAGTATACTATAGAGTTTATAGTAATAAATAATATCCTCTTATATAAACTTAGTAATAAGGTAAGAGTTAGCTTACTATATCTACTAAGCCTCTATCTATCTAGTTAGAAAGCACTAGACTTTAACTATATCCTATTTACTAATCTTCTATATATCTAATACTATATAAGTAAATAGTAGCTCTGAGAGCACTAAGAAACAGTAAGGGTTATCTATATACCTAGACCTATACTTTTAATAATCTTTATAAGTATAAACTTATTTACTAACTTATTAGTAGAGGATATACTAGTAATACTGCTCTGCTAACTACTTAATAACTATATTATATTCTCTATACCTACTCTCTTAGTATACTTTTATAATAAGCTTAGTTTAGGTCTATAAATTATCTATAACTTATTATAGGGTAGGCTTATATATACTAGAATATATAAATAATAACTTATCCTTTAAGAAGAATTGCCTAGCCTTCTCTTTAAACTTATAGTATAAACTAGGCTTAATTCTATCTAGCTATCTTAAAGTACTAAGATAGTAAGCAATTTAGTATAAGTAGTAATTTTAGTATAAAGAGCTATTTAGTATAGTATTAGAGATATCTATAAGTCTTAGAGACTTTTATAGAATATTATTAACTTTAGTAGTAAGAATCTTAGTAGAGCAGACTCTATCTCTATCTATTTATACTTTATTAAAGAAAGAGATAGTAATTAGATTTATAAAGAAGATTTACTTATTAATCTAGTTATTAATTTCTCCTTTAGTATCTTAGTTAAGCTTATCTAATAGTCTATTAGGTTTATATAATAATCTATTAGCTATAGTATTCTAGCTTTTAAATAGATACTTAACTTTAAAGTTAAATATATAAATCTATAAGATCTATTAGATAATAAGAGCTCTAAGTAGATTAGAGGCAGTACTATTAAACTAAGTAATAAGAGTCTTAGTATCTATTTCTAATATAAAGTGGTAATTATAGAGATAAAAGCAGACTTATTTAAGAGCCTTAAATATATCTCTTAACTTCTTTTTCCTAGTATTATAGTTTAGTTCTGCACTAATCTATAAGCTATACTTATATCTAGAAACTATATACTTACTATTAATATATTAACTAAGAATAGCACCCTAACTAAGGCTGCTAGTATTAACTATAAGGTAGATTTTACCTATATTAGCACTATAGTTAAGCTTAATAAGGATAGGAGTAGAGATAAGTTAGTCCTTAAAAGTATTTATAGCTAACTGCTAAGGCTAGTTCTATTTAAATAGAGTATTCTTTTTTAGGAGTGCTATAAGTAGCCTAGCTATAGCTAAAAATCCCTAAACCTTAATATAATAGAATATTATAATACTAAGAAAGGATCTAAGGTTAGTAAGGTTATTATAGACCTCCTATTTCCTAATCTTAATAATTTTTAATTTCTCTAGCCTTTAACTATTAATACTATAAATATATTCTATAATAGTAATAGATTACTAGGCTTACTATAATTTCTTAATAGTAATAGTATAGCTAGCTAACTTAATATTAATAAGAACCTTATTAATATTCTAGATATATTCTAGGATATATCTATTTAGTTTAGGATAACTAGAAACTTCTTTATTATTATATTTTAAGGTAGGGCTCTTAATAGCTATATTATTCAGAAAAGCTTTATAGCAGGTTAGAATTAGGTTATATAGAATTTATATTATAACTCTTATAAACTAGACTATAAAATTAGTAGCTTCTTAAAGCAGGGTATATATCTAAAGGAGGCTAATTAGTATTATAAAGGTTATAATATTATAGCTATATAGATCTAGTAAAACTTAGTTATATCTAGAAAAGAAGTTTAATAATAAGAAAAGCTAGTATATTATAAAGTTTTCTAAGAACTTATTACTAAATAGGGGTAAAGCTATATTATATAGAGTAATAGTATTAATCTTAGTTATAGAGTTAATAAGATATATTTTTCTATTCTTCTTTCTAACTGGAAAGAAGGAGTTTTAGTAGGCTATATAACTTTACTTAAAAATACTCTTCTTTAGCCTATTCTTTAAGATTATTATTATATTACTCTCTAAGACCTTTAAGATTAGTATACTTCTTACTTACTAAGCTTTATAAGAAATAACTCTAATTACTTATAGAGAAGCTATAAATATATAAATAGATCTATAATATTTAAAACTCTATATAAGAGCCTTTTTTCTATTACTTAGAACTTTAAAGAGGAGTTTTTTCTCCTTTAAGTTAAGGTGGTTTATTATTACTAAAATCTTATTAAGTTACTCTACTATAAGTTACTCCTTTTTAGAAATAGTTAAAAACTTTAATTAGATAAGGTTTATAAAGGCACTTTCTAATACTAGTCTAAGATTCTCTTTTACCTTTATCTAGACCTTTAATTTCTACTCTAGGTCTCTTTTAGATACTAAGCTATTAAAAGGTAAGTTATTAACTAGCTAGACTTTCTTATCTTTTATTTTATATATTATATTAACCTTTCTATATATAAAGAATAGAGCATTATTATAGATATAATTAGTTCTTAGCTTATTCTAGATCTTTATTAAAACCTTTTCTAGAAGGTTCTCTCTCTAATAGGACTAATAGTATATCTAGGTATTAGCTATATTAAATCTAATCTCCTATTTTAAGTTAAATAGATTTATAAAGAGCAAAAAGCATATTTTAGTAAAAAGGAGAAGTTACTAAAGCTTTTTATTAGTTATAAACTTTAATAAGTTAGTTTTATATACTACTTACTCCTTATAATACTTCTAAATACTAAAGTTAAATCTCTTAACTATATAGCTAAGAGCCCTAATATATTTAGGTCCTCTTATATTAAAAATACTAATAGTAGTCTTCTAGTTTCTAAAAGGAATAGCTCTACTATATATAAGAAGGTGCTTAGCTATCTTAAATAATATAAGCTTAGCGCTATTATATAACTTAGTAGAGATTAGCTCTTTCTTCTATTAATAGATTAGCTAGTCTCTATCTCTTTCTTATTTCTAGAAAAAGAGAGGTTTACTTAGAATATTAGTTAGAAATACTAAAACCTCCTTTACTTTATAGCTAGATATATAGTTAGGGTCTATATAGTTAGCTTTCTTTCTCTTTCTCTAGTAGTAATATTTATAGAACTCCTTTAAAAAGGGTTTATAATAGTTAGGATACTACTTATCTTTATAGAATTAGTATCTAGGAGTATACCTTTATAATTCTAAAATAGTCTAGATAATTACTTCTATTCTTAGTATAATAGCCTGTTTAAGAGAGACTTTAAATACTATATAGAAGATATTACTATTCTTATTAAATATTACTAAAACCTCCTTATCCTCCTTTAATTTCTCTTAAACTAGAAAGTTAAAGCTTTCTAGCAAATTAGCCTCTATTATTAGTATTATCTCCTCTAATATATATAGGCTAGGCTAGCCTTTCTAGTTATAAGACTATAGTTATAAACTACTACTTAGTTATCTATTAATTTCTATAATTACTAAGCTAGCTACTATATTAGAATTAGTAGTAGCAGCCTCTACTTTCCCTCCTCTATAGAAATTAAATAGGTTTACTAAGTATAAGAGAAGCTAGTAAGGTTAGAAAGTATAGTAGTAAAGTAATTATTAGAATCTAAAATATAGAATATTAAAGAAGTATAAATCTTCTAATTACTAGCTTAAAAAACGCTAATTATCTAAGTTAGTAAGTATTCTAGTATTATTCTAGTATATATAATAAATAGAGCTCTAAGAATTATATCTTTAAATATCTTACTATATAGGTTAATAAAGAAAGGTATATTAGATATATAATAGCTACTAATATAGATATCCTTAACTATAATACTCTTAAAAGTTACTATAGTTTAAGTATCTATAAAGCCTTAAACTCTAAGATATATAGGGATAATACTCTTCTATATACTATTATAGCTAATATATTTCTCAGAGATAATATTAATAGCAGTACTAGTATTAATAATTCTATACTACTCTAAGTATATAGACTAGCTAATCCTTATAGTAATCTAGAAGTATAGTATAATAAAGTCTTATACTATAAGAACTCTATACTAGCGGGTGACTGCGGCGTGGCACAGGTATTAAATTATATAGTATAGAGTGCAGAATAATAATATATTAAGTGTGTAGCTATCTGGAAATCTCTGCGCATAGATCCACGCGTTATTTATACCTAAAAGTGGCTAATATCTGTGTCACGCTATTACGCCACAGTTACTGCTGCTTTTGCGCGCATTTAGGGCGTCACTGTGTATGCTAAGGGGTCGATTTGACACGCCCCTTCAGTTTTAATATAATATAGCGTAATTTAGCGTAACTAGCTAAGTTTGCTAATTAACTCCAAAGCGCTTTAAATCTAGTATATTTAAGGTTATCTAAATATATCTATTTAACGTGAAGTTATCTAATATCCTATATACCTACTAATAACTTTATAACCATATTATTTACCTATCTTATAATCCCTTCTCTAGTATTATCTCTTAGTATTATTTATAGGTTATTGTAAAGTATTTAGGCCCTTAGCCTTTAATTATAGTATTATAACTCAGTCTTCTTGTCCGATTTAAGGCTTTATAGGCTCTACCTAGAAAGTTAGTAATAATAAACTTATTTAAGCAGTAATAACTTAAGAATATTATTAGTGAGAGGGATTATTATATAGAGGGGGTATTACTTCTTTATAGTTATTTATCTCAGCTTAATTTAACTACTTTATCTTATAGGATAAGGGATTATTACTCTCTGTTATTCTTTATTACTACTTATAGGGTATTTTAAAGAGGTATTACTATTAATAGTAAGGTCTGGTTAGTATATCTTATAAGGGCATTATTAGCTTCTAAGGGGTTATAGCATAATTATAAAAAGGCAAAGAAAACGCAGGTAACTTATATAAGTTAAGTTTTTAGTGAATTGTATGCTTAAAGGCTTAAATATTAGCATAATACCCTCTAGGCGTGACACTATAGTTAGTAATAGATTTAGTAAGTTAATTTAGCTAATATAGTAACTGCAAAGTTACCCCTTTAGGTTAGGTATCAGGCCTACTTAAATCCAGGCCTAATATCACTATTCGCATCTTATAACTCCTCTCTCTTCTAGACTTCTATAATTATTTATAACTTATTAATAAGGCCTAACTAAGCAATAAATCTCTTATAAGACTACTATAGAAGGGCTTTTATAAGTCTATTAGCTATTAGTTTAGCTAAAGAGGTATAGATAACCTTAATATACCCCTCTATAACCTCCTATTATAACTAGTAGTTATAGATATTAATATAGTAGAGTTTTATCTATAGCTAGAAAATCTCTTTTATAATAAGGCCTATAGTTTATAGGTTATTATACTAGATTATAACTTTTAGTATATTAATAGCTATAGAATCTATAAATTTAGATAGTTTATTATTTAAGAGAGAGACTTATAGAGTAGTAATAAGTTAACTTATAAATAGTCCCTCTTTTACTGCTTAGGAGAGAGCAAAAAGCTCTACCTCTATAGTTAAGATAGTAACCATATTTTGCTTATTTGCCCTCTATAATATTATCTCTCTAAAGAGCTTTATTATAAAGAATTAGAAGCTCTTATAGTTTAGTATATTATTAGTAAAACTAATATCTAATATTACTTTAAGTCCTTTAGTTAATCCCTTAGAAACTCTATATTCTAGGCATAGTTTCTTTATTTATATAAAGTATTAAATAATATAGTTAGTAGTATATTAGTAATAAGGCCTAGGGTTTTAGTTAAAACAGGTAAGTCTGCTAACTATAAATAAGATATTAGGTCTTATTATCACTATAATATATAGCAGTAATCCTACCTTTTACTAATATCTTATAATATTAGCCTTTATTACCTCTCTTTTATAGAGCAGGAGTTTTTCTTATACTATTAGAGTCTTATAGTCTCTTATTAATTTACTATCTAGGAGTTTTAATAGCTTTTTAAAGAAGGATAACTATAAGAGCTATAGTTTATAGCTATATTAATCTTAAATAACTTTAATTCCTAGAAACTACTAAATATCCTTCTCTCCTTTAAAGTAATATTATAGTTAGAGTTTACTAATTAGCTATCTCACTTTAATCTCTTTAAAAGGGGGATATATAAATATATAGTTATTAATATAAAAGAAAAATAGGATCTTACTATTATACTAGTAGCAGTTTTTACTAGCTACTTACTTAAACTTACTTATTATAAAACCTATTTCTAGGTATTATTACTATAGAAGTAGTAAATAGTAAAGTTTATAGAGAGCTTTAAGTAACTTTAAAATATATCCACTCTTTTAATACCCTAGTGCTATCTCTATATAGACTTCTTTATTAAGATTAGCATAAATAAAAGCATTAACTATATTATATTATAGGAGGTTTATATTAAACTGGTTTATAACTATAATAAGGATCCTAAAAGATATACTAGCTAAGGTAGCAGTATAGATATCTCTTAGATTATAAGGCTATTAATCTTTTCTAATAATAAGTCTTACTTTAACTTTAATAAGTTTCCTATACTTATTTAGCTTATAGATAAATACTTAGTAGTAGTTAAGAACTTTATAACCTTATATTATTATACTAGGCACTTTAACCTATAAATTTAATAATTTATAACTATTTAGATATAATTTTTCAGCTTCTCTAAACTTATTTTCTAATAGGTAACTAGCTAGTTAGCTATAAGATAAGGGTAATAATAGTAGATACCTCTAGTAGATCCCTTTTAAATACCTCTTTAACCTATTCTTAGTGGAATTATTTAATACTATTAGACTAAGTAGAGAGCTTCTAGCTTTAAGGCTTAATACCTAGTTATACTTCTTACTAGCTCTAGGTTAGCTAAACTATAAATATAGATAGAGGTTATCTTACCACTTAATTAATTTACTTAGCTTTATACTAGCTAGAAATATTACTTTATAGAAGGTTCTTAAATTAATTCTAAATTTCTTAGATTTAGTAGTAATAACCCCTCCCCTCTTTACCTTAAGATTCTTTAATATCTAAAAAAATAATAAGAGTAGATATTAAGATAGAGTAATAAGTTAAAACTAAGCTTAAAAATATTTAAACTTATTTTATAGCTAGAACTCTATTTATATATTAACCTTATTAGTCTTTATTAAATTAATTAGTAGTAACTATTTAGCTTCTTTATTATCCTTAGTATTTTCTAGGTTTAATATCTATTATAGTTTTATTAACTTAATAATATTATTATAGTAGTTATATATCTCTTTCCAGTTTATCTCCTAGAGGTTATCCTTCTACTTATTAATATTACTACTAAATTTTATACTCTTATTAAACCTAATATCTCTTATAGTAATAACTTCTCACTTTACTAGGTGCTATACTTAGTAGGAGTTTAATAAGGTATAGCTAATAAGGTATCTAATCTAAGCCTTAAAGTTAAAGTACTAGAAGTAGTTCTTATAAAGTTAAGCTTATATAGTTAAGATAAATACTTTATAGCTATATTATTATAAATAGGAGATATTTAATATAGTAGTATCACCCTTTATAGATTAGTATAGCAGTTTATATAAAGTCTTCTAACCTCTTAACTATAATAGCCTATAGTTATATATATAGATTGCTACTATATAGATTGCTACTATATAGATCTCTAGCTATAAATAGAGTAGGAGTTTTAATAATAAATAAAGGTATCTAGCCTTTATGTTTATAACTGCTATAATCCTTTCTCCTCTCCTATTTTAAGCTTATATATTTAGTGCTAATAGTTTAATTTAAATACCTATTATCTAGGTAAGGCTCTCTATCTCTAGATACTTAAGGATTTTATTATTATATTTAAAAGCCTTAATTATAACTTTTAACTCCCTTTTAACTAAGTTAATAAATTAGGTAAATACTTTTATTAAAGTTCTAGTTAAGTAGTCTTTAAGGTAGTAGTTCTAAGTATAACCTAATAGTTAGTCTATAAAGAGTAAGAGAGTTATAAAGCCTCTATATTCTTATTTAAATAAGTAAAAGTCTAGGGCTATTTATCTTCCTAGTATTAAGGTTATAATAGACTCTCTAGGTGTTTATTATACTTATTAGATTATCTTCTCCAGGCTATATATATTATAGTCTACTATTATTAGAGGTATTCTGCCTTTTACTCTTATACTATATATTACTACTTCTAGATAGTATATTATAGCCTCTTCTATATAGCTAAGTTAAGACTGCTAGTTACTATAAGTACCCTTTCTTAGCTTTCTTCTTATTAAGATAGTATAGATATTATATTATAAAGAGATTAGAATAGTATTATTATAGAACACTATTTAAGGCTCCTTTAATATATATTTAAGAATATATTAATTATAGATATTAAGTACTTTAGCTATAAATATACTATCTTATTATTAAAGGTAGTAGTTATCTAGTTTATTATCCTAGTAGATACCCTTCTTCTTTAAGTATCTATAGAATATAAGATTACTTACTATTAAGTTTATAGTTATAATATAGCCCCCTGCAAAAAAGACTATAATAAATTTACCTAGTTTATAGGCATAATTCGGGAAACACTATAGAGGCACTTTAACCTATACCCTCTACTAGTTAAGGATAATAATATAGAAACCCTATATATTCCTACTAGTAAGCAAACCCTTATATAAAGTTAGATATATACTCTAGCTAAATAGACTAGTGGAATAGTAATAGCGCAGGTAACACTATACTATATATAACAGGGCTAATTATATTAGAGCTGAGTAGGCTACTAAGGCTCTTATAGCCTGGGATTGCCTTTGCTAAACCTTCTAGTAAGGTGAAAAACGCCTAAAAGGTAAACCTTTTAGTAAGGTGAACGCTACTATATAAGATATCTAATAACTCCTCGCCTAAAGGTAAACCTTCTAGTAAGGTGCTATATATATGAGAGATAACTCCTTAACCTTCTAAGAGGTTCTTATAGCTAGAAGCATAAAAAGCTCTATAAGCAGGGCTTTATACTTATCTCTCTTCCTTATTCTTATTCTATAATCTATAATAAGTTCTCTAAGATATTAGTACTAGACCTAGTATATTAATATGCTAGCTATATATAAGGCATGCTTATTAATATTAATAATATATAAAAGATTACATAAGATTTTAGTATTAATATAATTAATAAAACACTCTATTTTATTAAGCAGCCTAGATAACACTAATAGTATATTATTAGCATAGCTTTTAGAAGAGCTCTTATTAATACCCCTATAGGGGATAACCAGATATATAATAATATTATATATAAATAAGCAAATATAGTATTAGAAGTTAATTAGATTATTGCATACCCTATATATTAGCCCTTCTTTAAATAGGCCCTCTATAATACTAAGGTTAAGGCAGCTCTATAGGGATTAGTGAGTATAGCTTGCGCCGACTGTGAAACAGAGAGAGCATTGCTAATAATAGTATAGCTGCTAGCAGACGAAGCAGTGATAGAGATAGTATTAGCAGCGCGGGTGATAGGTGAGAGGATAAGTTAATAGATATTATTATCAAACTGCAAAGTTAAGGATTATAAGGCTGTAGATAGGTATATATAAGTGCGGCTATAGTTGGGATAGTTATGATCACGTGACCAAAGGCTATATATATTGTCAGGAGGCGCGGCGCGGAGTTAGAAGGTCTGTTATAAAGCAGGTAAAATCACTATGCAGTGGCCAGAGGCTAAGATTACTTACTATAGCACTATAGTAAATAGCATTAAAGAGATATAGTATTACTAGATAACTTTTAGGTTTAATTATATTTACTATTATAGATCTATAACCTTTAATTAGTATTAATTTAGATCCTATAAAGATAAAGTTTTTATTATAAGTACTATATAGAGTTTTAAAGTATTTAAGGTTATTTAGAATATAAACTATTAAGCCTAAATCTAAGAGTACTAATTTAGATAACTTATAGATATAAGTTATAGTAAATACTACCTTCTTAACTCCTGCCTTTTCTCTATATTACTTTAATAGTTATTAATCCCTTATAGAGATCTTTAAATAGTTAATCTTATCTACTAATTCTCTCTTATATTACTCCTTTATAAGGTTAGTAACTATCTTACTTAGAGTCTAGTTATTAGATACCTTATTAGTAAAAATATACTAGCACTTTAATAAGTAGTAGAGGTCTATATATATCTAATACTTATTAACTCCCTTCTTATACTTATTCTATTAATTATTAAACCCTTTATTAAGTTATCTCTTCTTTAACTTACTTTAAGGTTAAGGAGTCTTTACTAAGTAGATTAGAAGGCATTAGTCTAAAGGCTCTACTCTTTATAATATATAACTTTAAGGCTATAGTATTAACTATTTCTAGAACTCTACCTTATATACTTTTAATAAGATTATTAAGCTTTAGAGTTCTATTATCAGCCTCCTTTCTATAGATTAACTTATATATTATAGTCTATAAGGAGAGAGGGGTTTAGTAAATAGTATAGATAAAGTTATTAAACTATTCTAACTTCTTACTACTCTCTACTATATTAACTACCCTTAATTTAAATATAGCTAACTTATACTTATTAACCTACTTAGCAGTAAACTTCTAAGTTATAATCTTTTCTTTATAAGAAACTTAAAAAACTTCTATATAAGCTATTCTTATTATCTTAAGTTACTAAGTATTATTAATCCTAGCTCTTATCTTTAAATAGATAATAATATCTATAATAGAGTTTTAAAGCATAAAATAGGTTAATTAGTACTTAGAGTTAACTATCTCTTAAATATAGTCTTTAAATTAAACTATAATCTTATATAAGTTCTTAATATCCTTTATCTTATTCTTATATATTAATAGCTATATTATATATATATACTAATCTTATCTTATTAAGTTATTAAAGAACTATACTAGCTTAGATCCTATTAGTATTACTTATTCTAACTCTAGCTAAGCTATACTAAATACTAGAGTAAATAATTCTCCTATTCTAGTATTCTAGGTATTAGCTACTAGGAAGTCTGCTTTCTAGAAGTAGTCCTAGAGCTTTAGCTTTCTTAAAATAGTATTTAGAATAGTATTAAAATCCTCCTTTCCTATATCTTCTAGGTTAATATACTCCTATAGTTCTATTACCTAGAGTTTATACTAGGTTTAATCCTACTATAGAGGCTAATTAGCTAGACTATTAAGTATAGATAAGGAGCTAGAAGCTATAGTAGTACTAATAGTAGAGGGTTTACTATAAACTTATATATTAATAATATAGAAGTAAATTTAATACTATAGATTTATCTAGATAGCTTTAATTAGTATTATATATAATATTTAGACTGTTAATTATTAAATTATATAGTATAGAGTATAGAATAATAATATATTAAGTATATAGCTATCTAGAAATCTCTATATATAGATCTATGCATTATTTATGCCTAAAAGTGGCTAATATCTATATCACGCTATTACGCCATAGTTGCTACTGCTTTTGCGCGTATTTAGCGCGTTACTATATATGCTAAGGGGTCGATTTAATAACAGGCACTCTGCTAAATTATTAAGGAAAGTAACTAGTATATTAAGGTCCTCCTCAGGTTAAGTACTAAACAGAATAATATCTATTATATTAGAACCTACTATACTATAGAGAGGTGGTTAACTAAAGATAGAAAGTACTAGGCTATTTAAAAAGGCTTAGAAACTATAGATTATATCTATAAAGGGGTAAAAGAGGCTAGTTAAAGAAAAGAAGGTTAGATAGAATACTAAGTAAAAGATAATTATATCTAAACCCTATTCTTAGTTTAGTATAGTAGCTTTATAAAGTGTCTAAACTGCTATAGCCTCCTCTTTATAAACTTAGACTTAAATATAGGCCTTAATAGTGCTAACCTCTATCTATAAGAGTGCTTTATACTAGAATATAAGAGTTAGATCTACTTATATATTATTCTAATACTTAATCTCTTATATAAGCTATCTGCTAAATCTAGGGGCTTTTATAATATAGCTAAGTAGGTCTCTTTCTATAAGTATAAATATATCTAGCTATTAATTACTATTCTGCTAGAGGTAGTTATAGATAACTAGCTTTATAGACTTATAAACTAGATTATTATAGTTATACTAAACCTAATAAAGAAAGGATTTTAAAATAGTAACCTTTCTATTTACTTACTTAGCTTATAGGTTTTTAGTAAGGATTTAGCTCTCTAATATTATAATAAAAGATTTAGGTTAAGGAGTCTTAGCAGCTTCTAAGAGGCTATAATTAGCTAGAGTTTTTTTATCCTTATCTATAACTTCCTTAATATAAGGCTTTAGGAGTAAAGTAGGAAAATAAATTATATTTAGGTTTATAATATAAACCCTCTTCTTAGATCTAGTAGTAGAATAAGGTATTATATAGTAGTTCTGAGTTTATAATCTAGTTATAGTATTAATATCTATATCTATAGAGAGAATAATAGCTAGGATACTAGAGGCTAGTATATAGATATTAAGAATATTATAGATAATATCTAAGATTACTATACTAGTAAGAGGGGTCTTTATAGCTAAAGTGGGAATTAGAAGCCTTAGAGTTCTCTATATAGTATACTAGATATACTTATTAGACTGCTTATAGCTCTTAAACTAGAACTTAACTCTATAAAGGTATAGAAAGTATCTATAAAGAGTAAGAATACTAGCTTCTAGCTACTTAGTCTTATTTATACTAGCTATAAAAATCAGAAAAGAAATAATTATTAGGTTATACTAGCTCTATTAGTAGCCTTTATTAATCTCTTTATTAGGAACCTAGATATAGAGAGGACTCTATAAGGTGCTAATCTACTAGTAGCCTCTATAAAATAAGTATAGTTTTATATTAAAAAAGGCTTTAGTAGCTTTATAATTTCTAGCAAAATATCCTTTCTTACTATAAATATAGCAGGTATTAGGGTTAATAGTCTCTATAAACCTTAGAGGTCTTAACTAGTAGCAAAATTTAAGGCTTATAGAGTTTAAGTAACTACCTCCTCTTAAATTAAAAAGCATATAGCTATATTCTCTATATATAGGGCTGCAGTTATAAGAGTTACTGCTATAATAGTTATACTATAAGAGCTTTTATATAGGCTAGATATTAGTTATATTAGTAGTATATATACTAACTTTATTAATAGTATAGTTATATTAAGGGGTATTAGTATAGTATCTAGTTCTAATCTACTTAATCTCTATATCTTTAAGGCAGGTAGTAAGGTTATCTACTTAGACCTTCTAGTTAGAGATACTAGTTATCTTATTCTTTAGCTTAGCTCTTATAGATAATACTCTTAATTGCTTATACTTAAGTATAGTAACTAGTATACTAGCTAGAGTATCCTCTCTAATACCTTATAGTTATATATATATCTATTAAGACTAAATCTATTTAGTAATTATAACCTCTATCTAGATCTAAGAAACTAAAAGGAGATTTTAGTAATTCTTATAGAGAATCTTTAAAATATATCTTATAGTTTACTTAGAAAAATAGCAGAAGATAATATAGTTAATCTCTATATTAGATAGTATAAATAGTTTCCTCTTAGCTGCTCTATCTTAAAGATTACTAATCTTAGTAAGAAATTTAGAGATATATCTAGGATTATTAATTTCTAGGCTAGAAATAAGGCTTTAGAGCTTCTTATTAGAGTTTAGATAAGTATTTAGGTCTATAATACTATATATCTTATAGAGGTTATCCTTAAGAGAGAGCTAATTATTATATTAAGTAGAAATACTTTTAAAGGTTTACTAATAGGCTTTAATATAGTGCTAGCTAACTAGAGTAATTATCTTCTCTTTATTCTATTTATAGAGCTTAGTATAGAATAGATAATTCTTAAAGAAGTTAGAAATATTATTACTAGTAAACTTAGAGGCTTCTAAACTATAAAAGATAATTAGAGTAGTAGTATACTACTTCTATATAGCTTTAGCTAACTTCTTAATTACCTCTATAATACTAATAGTAAGTAGAGAAGCTAAGTCTCTTATAGAGGATATAGTAGTAGCTTTTATAGATATAGCCTTATCTAGCTACTAGTCTAGGCCTGCTTTCTATAGTTTAAGAGGAGCTATATCTCTATAGTTCTTATATTTATTATAGATATTCTTATTAGTATAGATCTAGTAACTAATTTTAGCACTTTAAGACTATAAAGGTAAAGACTTCTTAGATCTATTATTATCTATAGTAGTAGAGCAGAGGGCTTATTTTGAAATACTTTTAAATATAGCTTTCTTAAAAGGTTTTATATTTAGAGTATAGTTCTTAGAGCTAGAAGAGTTTAAAGTGGATATACTAACTTTAAGAGCTCTCCTAGATTTCTTAGAATATTACTCTAATATAGTATAGTAAGTAGTTAATATAATTTATTAGAATTTAATATTAATATTAATATTAAAGTTTTATTAATATTTAAATTATCTAATAATAAAAGAGAAGAGTTATATAGTGATTTAATCTATAATAATTAAATAGATAGAGAGAAAGAGGGCTTTAACCTCCTTTTTTTTCTAGGTAGTAATTATAAATTATAGGCTAGGGGTAGTTATAGCCTCTATCCCTTCTATAAGTATATAAGCTCTCCTTCTTAATATAGCTAGGCATAGTTATAGCTTCTATCCTATCTATAAGTTTATAGACTCTCTTCTATTCTTTCTTATAAGTAATATAATATTATAATTTCCTTAATTTTATAAATACTAACTATATAGTAACTAAGATAGAGCTTAAGTTCCCTTAGTTAAGCTTATTAGCCTAACTAGTATTATTAATTTATTACTTTATTACTAATTATTAGGTTCCAGGTTATAGAAAGTAGATACTAGCTCCACTTTTATATAGACTAAGGAGAAAAGAGAAAACTTTTTAATCTAGCAAAGTTTAAAGCTATTATAGCTAGATTTTTAGAGTTTTAAGTATTTCTATCTAAAAACTCTAACTATATAGCTATTATACCTAGTGTTTTCTTAGATTAGGTCTGCAAAGAGACTTCTAAATATTATTTTATAAAGTCTGTTATTATAGCTGCTATACTTATAAAGTTAATATTTTATTAAGTGGTTAGGATAATATATTATAGTTCTATATTAAATATAAGCCTATTTATATAGTATAGAAGTATACCTCTTTTAAGCACTATAGAGAAAGTCTTAAAAGAGAAGAATCTGCTTCTAAGTATTATTAAAATAGGCTGAGAACCTTAAGATAAAAATAACAAAACTATATACTTCTACACACTTATATAAAAATATTATAATAGTGCAGCTTTATATCTAGAGGTTCTAGAATAAAGGAAAAGATCTCTCTAAGCATAATAACCTTATTATAGATATAAACTATTAAGTAAAAGTAATAAAAGCTTCTAAATAATAAGATAAACTATAGTGATACTAACTAATAATAATTCTCTATCCTCCTCTCTGCCCTTAATAAGGCAAAGGTCCTGCTATACTGTGCTAACTAATATACCTATCTGGGCACCCTTTAAACTGGGCTATCTGCACTGCTCTGTCTTAGTATAGATAGTTCTATATAAAGATAAGTATTAGTAATAGTTAATAATATATATAATAATCTTTTATATATATAAAGGGTTAACTTATAATTATTATAGTGTTCTAAGTAGAAGAAGGAGGAAAAATTAAGGCAGAGAGTAGTATAAGTAATAACTATACCTACCTAGCTGCCTTTATAGGGAGTTTAGTACCACTAATAGAATTCTACTACTTACCCAAATTATATTACTATTACTTAAGTTATATATTACTTATTTATACTCTTTAAAGCACTTATAAGAGATATTTCTATTTATTTTACACCTTTAAGGCTATTTATAATACTACTTTATCTCTTTTATATATATTTAAAAATAGTTATAGCTATATATAATAATAGATCGCTATATTAGTAATATTCACTATATAGCTGGGAGGTGTGTTATAATATAGTTTATAGCACTCTTAGCCTTATAAAGCTGTAGTGGCTATACACTGTGGCATATAATTATATAATTGCACACTGCAAACTATTTCACTATGCTTTCTGTGCATACTAATCCATAGCTAAGACAGTTGCTCCTTATAACTCGCTCTCACCCCTACCTATAGCTTATAATAAAAGTCTTTTAAGATAGCTAGTAATCTTCTAAAGTGTTATTATAATAGTATAGATAAGGTTTATACTAGTAACTATACTATAAACTTAGCCTCTAGTATTAAATTAAGCATAATTATATATATATTTATAATACTATTATATATATATTATTCTATATATTTTCCCTTATTTTAGGCGTGTTCTAACCCCTTTTTCCTATATATACCCTAGTTATAGTTAGTATGCCCAGGCTGCTTTAGGCCTATATACAGAGCTGGACTAATATTATACCTAGCTTATACTGCATATTCTAGACTCTATAATCTAATATACTTTCTTAGAGATTACTAGCCTAGTAAGGCTATTCCTAAACTCTATTAGGGTCTATCCTATCCTAAATATAGGTTTCTATTACCTTTATATACTTTATATTATCCTCTTTCTCTAGGTTCTATATATAGTTTGCCTCTAGTTATATATATTAGTTACTTATTTATAGCTAACTATAAAATGCTTTAAATTAAGGTAATATAAGTGCCTTTATAAGTCTATTTACTATTATCTCTATTAATAAAGTATAGCTAACTACTATATGTCCTTCTATAATCTCCTGCTATAGCTAGTAGTTATAAGTATTAATATATTATAGCTTTATTTATAGCTAAATAAGCTCTATATTAACTAGCTAAATAGTTTATTAATTATCATACTAGATTTAGATTATTATTAATATTATACTAGGTATAGTAAAAGCAGCTTTAGTAATAGTATTACTTAGGAGTTAAACTTATAAAGCAGTTATTAACTAGCTTATAAAGAGGGCTTTATATACTACTTAAAATAGTATAAGTAGCTCTATCTTAGTTATTAATATTATAACTATTATCTACTTATTTACCTTCTATATAATTATACCTCTAAATAGCTTTATTATAAATACTTATAAGCTCTTTTAGTTAACTATATTATCTATAAAGCTAGTATCTAAAGTGACTTTAAGCATATTATTTAGTTTACTAGGCTTAGTACTATATTTAAGGTAGAGATATTATATTTAGTAGAGGTATTAGAGAACTAAATTAGTAGTATAGTGCTGCACAGAGCCTAGATTATTATTAAACCTTATAAAGCAGCTTATAGTAAATATTATATTAAGCTATATTATCACTACTATATATAAGATTATTCTAATATTGTGTTAGTAATAGTTAATCTTCTATAGAGCTGCTTTTCCTTTATATAGTTCTAATTTATCTTTTATTATAGATATATATACTTAGTTATCTATATTAAGGCTTATAGTATACTGCTTAAGTAGCTTCTATATCTTATCCATAAATACTAACTATAATAGCTATAGCTTATATATAGCTCTATTATAGAGCACTTTAATTCTAAGAAACTATTATAGATCTTAACCTTCTTTAAGGTAATAGCACTTTTAAAGGGTATTTATAGCCTCCTTTATGCTTTTAGCATACTTATAAGAGAATGCTAATATATAATTATCTATATAGAAGAAGAATATCACTTACCTATACTACTAGTAGTAGTTCTTACTAGCTATCTATTTAAAGTTAAGTATAGTAAGGCTAGCTTCTAAGTGCTTTTACTAAAGCAGTAGTAAGCAGTATAGTCTATAAAGCACCTTTTATAGATATAGAACCTTATTATTATAGCAGTAGCCTAGCAGTATACTTATAAACACTATTTTATTAATAGATATATATATAAATATATTTATAGTATTATATTATAATAGCTTTATATTAAAATAAGCAGCTATAGCTATTAACACTTAGAAAAATATACCTATAAGTATTACTATATATATATCCTATATATCTTTTGCTTATTAGTCACCTTAGATTATAAGTCTTACTTTAAACTTCACTAACTACCTATATTTATTAAGTTTATATATATAAACCTAATAGTAGCTAAGCACTTAGTAACTATAAGTCTCCTACCTTACTACTTTATCCTAGAACTATAATACTTTATATCCCTTTAGATAAGATTTCTCAGCCTCTAGAAATTCCTTTATAAATAGATATAGTCTTATAAGCCTATTATATAGTACTAACTAGTTATAAAATATAGATAGAGGAGGTAACTTAGACTAGAGGTAACCTAATAGAGTAGCTATTTTATCTAATTTACTTAGGCTACTATATACTATAGCACTCCTATAGTGCTCTATACTCTCTAGCCTTTATTTTTTAACTATAATAGATACTTACTATTATAGATCTATCTTATCTATAGCTACTTTAAGAGTATAACCTATTTATATTAAAGTTTTAGAGATATTCCACTCTATATATATACTTAGTAGGTAATTAGTCTAGGTGTTCTAGACTATAAAGCTATTTTCTAATTATATAGTTTTATACTTCTAGTATAGCTATATATAGCCTACTAGAAAGGCAGCTTTAAATAAGATCTATAGTATATAGCAGCACTAGAGTAATAATAATTTATATTATCTATTTTTATTTATATATTTTAAAGGGTAGTTATACCTTTTGCTATACTCCCTTATACTTATAAATACACTATATAGAGCTATAAAAAATACTATTAGTAGGGTTTCTAGAGGGGTTATTAGTTTAAAATAAGTATTTATATAGATAGGAGTACTATTTATTTCTAGTATAGCAGTAGCAGCTAGAGCTACTAGGCTCTATAGCAGTAATAATATAGCTATATCTATATTCTTTAGTACTATAGCTTCTAGATCTTTTATATACTTATTAATATAGTTATTATACTTAACTACCTTATCTATCTCCTTATTAATATCTTATAGAGTAGCTTATATATAGCTCTTACTAATTAGCTAGTTAATCTGCTCTTATATTATAGTAAGGTCTATATACTAAAACTCTATAGTAAGCCCCTTTAAGTTACTATTAAAAAACTTCTTCTTATTAAATATTATATTATATATAGTAAATACTTCTATATATAGCAGGTTCTATATATAAAAGAAGTTACTAAATATATAGCTAACTAGGAAGCTAATAAATATATATAGTATAAGCCTCTTATAGTATTATTACTTAAGTTAAGCTTTCTTTATTATAGCAAATGCCTTATAGCTATAGATATATAGGTATAAGAGGTTAGAGTATATATAGTTAGCAGACTTACTTACCTAGAAGTGCTTATAGAATAGCTTATAGAGTATTTACTAGCCTCTTACTACTATAGATATATAGTTATATAGATAAGTAGATAACTTTATTATCTCAGACTATAATATATCTAGTAGCTTTATACTTATTACTATAGCTCTTATATGCTCCTTAATTATAGCACTAACTTATTCTGCTCTGCTATTCTATACTTAAGTATTAGTAGTAGAGAACTTAAGGTAGATATCTTATACCTTAATAATAGTAATAATATATAGATGCTTTATAAGCTTAAGGGCTGTTTTAATTACCTTTATATATACTCTATACTATATTAAGAGTATTAATAAGTAGTCCTTAATTACTATAAAGAGCTTATTTATATCTTATTATATAAGATAGAAGTTTTAGGTATATACTATAGACTAATCTATTATAAGGAGTGCTAAGCAATATCCCTTATAGCCTTTATTATAGTTATAGAAGTCTAGAGTAATATATTTACCTAGCTCTATATACTTAATAAACTCTTATAGCACTTATTATACTTAGTAGCAAACCTTATCTATACTATAGATATTATAGTTAATTATTATAATAAGCTTACCCCCTTAAATAAGATAGACTTCTCTTATACTATTTAAGAGGTATTAAATAGCTTCTAGGCCTAAGTATCTAAGATATTAGTGCTATATTATAATACTACTATAAATAGGTTATTGCTTTATTATTATATTATATATATATATATAGTACTTAGTTAGGGGTTACTAAGTGCTTATAAGGAATATAGTATCTATCTTATTCCTTTTACTCTATAATAGAGTACTCTCTAAGGTCTCTCTATACTTAAAGATCTACTAGTAATACCTCTTATTTAATATATAGAGGTAGGTATAATCTAATCTTTAAAAATAGTTATTTTATAGGCTTATATCCTACTAAATACTATATTAATATAGCTTTCTAAGTAATATAAGGTTACTTATAAACCTATAGTAGAGTACTATATTATATAGTTATAGGTATATTATACTTCTACTATACCTCTTTACCTTAATATTAACTATACTATATCTCTTAATAGAGACCTAGTATATATCTACCTATAGGAAGTTACTAGAAGCTACTTTAATAAATATAGTAAACTATAAGGTATTATTAAATATATATATTATTACTCTAGAATCTAGAATAGCAGAGTTATAGAGTTAGTAGTTATTTAGCTATATATAAAATATAGACTTAAGTGTTTCTCTATAGTAGCTATATAGTTATTTATCCTCTATATACTATCTACTACTTAGTTTAAGCTTATAAATATACTTTATAAGCTCCTTATTATTATTAATATACTCCTCTATTAAGTAATAGAGAGATTTACTTCTCTAAAAGTACTTTAGGTATAGTTCTTTAAATATAATCTAGTACTTAGCTAAGAGATAGTAGCTATAGTAGGCTAGATAGAAGCTCTTTTTATTAATTATTTATATAGTTATAGATATCTATTTATAGCCTTTAAGTACTATAGATTACCCTCCTCTATATACTTAGTATATAGTAGGTTTTTGCTTCTTAGATATTTCTAAGTTATTCTTAGATATAGTATTCTTATTATCTATTAATATAATAGGGCTAAATGTTTCTTAGCCTGTTTTAGTATATAGGTTAGCTATTTTAAATATATTAAGAGTAACTTAGATATCTTTTAGTATATCTTCTATAGTAAGAGAGTTAGTATTTATATATAATTATACTATTATTTAGTATATATAGATCTAGATATCTAAACTACTATTACTAAAAGCTATTATAAAGTCTATAAACTACTAGTTAGGCTTCTTTACTTATATAAAGATACTAGCTTATATTTTAGTAATAGCTTTCTCCCACTTTATAAGCTATTTCTCTATATTATACTTTATAAGTAGCTTCTTATATACTAGGAGGTTTAGGATTATAGTATAACTGCTTCTAGCTATAGCCTTATACTTATAAATATTAATACTAATACTCTTATAGAGTATATATATCTAGTAGTTAATACCCTTATTTATAGTATAGTATAGATATAGAAGATCTAGATAGATATTAATATAGATCTAGTCTTAGAGTATATATTATTACTTCTTATATACTTTATAGTACTTATCTCTAAATATATTATCTGCTTAGTAAGCCTAGTATAGCTTATAATTTGCTTTTAATAGGTTTATAATTATATTAGTATATATAGTAGTTATATTATTACTTAGTAGTATAACTACTATACTATTTACTATATTATTTATAGAGTAGTTAGAGATATTTAGAATAGTTAGCTCTATAACCTTACCTCTAAAACAGCTTTAGAGCATACTATTTATATTTAGAATAGTAGTATATAGGTTAATACTATTCTATAGCTTAAAGCTAGATACCTTTATATATAAGAGGTTAATCTAGAAGATCTAGTTACTATATCTATATAGCTAAAAAGTAGTTATAGTAGTTATTATCTTATAATTAAGGTTTTAGACTAGTATTTATAGCAATATAGTATATATTAAACTAT
This sequence comes from Colletotrichum neosansevieriae, assembly GCA_036785495.1. Taxonomy (NCBI): domain Eukaryota; kingdom Fungi; phylum Ascomycota; class Sordariomycetes; order Glomerellales; family Glomerellaceae; genus Colletotrichum; species Colletotrichum neosansevieriae. The sequence continues at coordinate 140,750 of JAVHLV010000077.1, read as the reverse complement.
TAATTATTAAATTAAGCATAATTATATATATATTTATAATACTATAGTATATATATAATTCTATGCATTTTTTCCTTATTTAGGTATATCCTAACCCCTTTTTCCTATACACACCCCGGTCACAGTTAGCATGCCCAGGCCGCTTTAGGCCTGCATATGGAGCCAGACTAACATTGTGCCTGACTCGCACTGCGCGTTCCAGACCCTATAATCTGACAGTTATAACCACAGGCAGCGCCTCACTACAATAGGCGGGCCGCGCACAGCGCAATATTAAGCTATATATAGATTAGAGGTGTAAGTAGTAACTTAGAGGCTTAATAATATATAAGAGGAACACTAGGCACACTATAATTTAGTATAAGGATAGCTTCACTTATATAACTTTAATTAATATACTTATTAAACCCTTATTTCTAACCCTTAACTATATATAGGATCCTTATTATTATATAGTAGTATAATCTATATAAGTTTATAAATTAGATCTACTTTATAGTAGTTATTAAAATAGCAAAATAAAGTTATATAACTATTTAATATAATATATATCTTAATAGTAGTTTATAGAGTAACTCTTTAGGATATATTAACTCTAGTAGAGGTTCTCTAAATTATAATTAAGATATATAATAACCTTATAGAAGGGCCTTTATTCCTTATAGTATATATATAGAGTAGTTCTAAGATTTAGAATACTTTTATATAGATATATATTAATATTAGTATTATTCTAAGAGAATAAATATAAAACTAGATATATACTCTTAAGCTTATAAAGAGTAACTTTATATTATATATCTTAAAGTTCAGTAAGCTATAATATAAATATTAATAAGCAAGCAGCACTATCTCTTCTAAAGATACTATTTAGGTATTTATCTAACGAGCAGAAGAATAGTACTATAACTAAGCTGTTTACTAGAGATTAAGATATTATAATAAATCTATAATAATAGTTAAAGAACTTATACTAGATCTCTAGAATAAGGCTTATATAACTAATAAGGTAAAGTGTATACTTATTGCTTAAATAATTAATAAAGCACCTAAGGAAAATACTAAAAAGGAGTTAAAGAAGAGAGATTATATAAACTATAATTATTATAGCTATACCTATACTAATACTATATAGTAAGTATACTCTATCTATAAAGCTAATAATAAAAGTTTATTAATACTATAAAAGAGTAATAATAAAATAGATATACCTAAGAAGGAGTTTATAAAAAAGAGTTAGAAAATAATAGAGTAAGTTTACTATATCTTTATAGACTTAAATAACTTTTAGCTAGTATAGAGCAATCTTAAAATATACTTAGTGTGTGAAACTATACCTAAGAATACTAAAAGAGAAGAAACTATTTTAAGGATAGTTAAGTAAAGTAATAATACTTAGCTATAAGATATAGATATAAATATATATATATATATTAAATAATATATTATAGTATAATAATAATAAGTATACCCTATTAATAACTCTATATATAATATATATAGAAGGAGGTTTTATCTACTCTAAGTATATAGAAATAGTTATACTATACTTTAATAACAGAGAGTTAATATAGTTATAAAATATATTATATATACTAAATTTCTCTATAAATATATTTAGCAGAGAGAGACTTTACTTTAGTAGAGGTTACCTTAATAAGAATAAGCTTATTAAAGCTAATAGATATTAATAAAGACTAGAGCTATGAGGGCTAAAAAGGATAGCAAATAACATAACTCTACCTATAAACAGGCTAGAATAATAAAACTAGGCTTAAAAGATGCATGGAATAATTCACAGATCTAATTAAAAGAGATTACTTAAAATAAGTATATACTTACTAAGAAAATCCTGAAAAACTTAAAAATTAAGTATTAAGGTATTTATAATAATAATAATAAGTCCTCCCTCCCTCTATGCTCCTTCTCTCTCCTTAACTATAGTTCTTTTATAACAGATCTATATACTAAGAGAGCTCTCTTAGAAATTACACTACTAAGTCCCACTTATCCTATTCTAATTATCCCCTTAAAACTCTTTATAATATTATAAAGAAGAGCCTTAATAAATAAATAAATCTACTTATATAAAAAATATATAAAGTCCTATTTATAGACCCTTTTATTTAATAATTTCTTCTTAGTGGGTGATTTTATTATTAAGAAGGTTTTTTAGATACTATTATTTTCTATTATAAACTATACTATAATAATAGCCTTATAACCTCCTCTTTCTTATTATATTCCTTATCCTATTCTAATCTCTAATATAGCTAAAACTATCCTCCCCACTAAGATAGATATAAGATATTATAGTAATATAACCCTTTAAAAGTATTCTGTTCTATTTATTTCTATTAATTAACTCTCTATTAGATATAGTCTTCTCTATTATAGTTATATTTATCTAAAGTATTAGAATATTTAAAATAAGATAGTATATCTATAATTATAACTTATAATTAAGGTTTAGTACTTATACTTTAACCTAGTATCTAAAAGACTTATATTTAAAATTAGTATTCTAGATAATTAAGTTTACTATCTAATATATTAGATAAAGCTAACCCTAGCAAATCTCTTAAAAGGGAAATTATAGACTTATTATTATCCCTAAAATTCCCTATATTATTATCTAGAAGTAACAGTTAGCTAGGTTTAGATATAGAGAGTTATATAGAAAAGAAAGAATTTTTCTTAAAGTCTTATTAGCTATATAGAGTATCTTATAGAGTAAAGCTAATATTAATAGGTATATTATAGAATTCTATAGTAATAGCAGAAATATATTAGTTAACTAGAGGGATTTCTATATTAGTAAAGAGTTCTCTATCTCTCCTAGCTATATAGCTAAATTATAGTAATAAAACACTCTCTTAAAGAAATACTTAGGCCTATTCAATATATCTAAGTTTATATATAAACCTATCTCTTTATTATATTAAATTAACTATATAATAACTAGTTAATAGGATTATTCTAAGATATATTAGGGCCCCTATCTTATAGTACTATCTATTAAGATTATTTATAGTATCTATAAATTATTAGTTATTTTCTAAATCTAATATAGAGTCCTAGTAAAAGCAATTACTATTCACTTAGTTTATAATAATTATTACCTAATAACTATTACTATAATTAAGTAATAATAAGGTAGCTATAATATCCTAAAAGTTATTTATATCTTTTCTTATTATACTAACTATATTTACTATAATCTCTATCCTAGATATCTAAGATAGTTCTTAAAGTAAAATATAGATAGAAAGCAGAAATTCTCTAATTATAAGTCTAAAAAGGCTTATAACTTTAGAGTTATCTAAGTTCTCTTATCTTATTAGTATTCCTTATATATTATAGAGGTTAAAAAGATATTCCACCTTCTCTATACTATTAATAACTAATTCTTATTTATACCTAGTTATTAGATAATCTACTAACTGCTAGTTATTTTATATATACTAAGAGACTACTAGAATAAATTAATTATTATTTAGTATAAAGTTAGCAGATCTTATAAAGTTAAAAACTGCTAAGTTATTATAGAATTTAAAGATAACTTATTCTGCTAAAAAGGGAGTAAGGTATAGTAATATTAATAGTTTTATAGATCTAGGATAATTATAATACTTTAATAAATTAATTAGTTACTACTAATTATTTACCCTTTTATACTTCTTAATCTTATCTCTTATTACTATATTCTAAATAGTTAGGTATTTTAATAATCCTTTATTACTTTTTAAAGCTTTAGTATTAGATATATTAGTAGGTTAGATGTATAAATAAATATTCTTAGACCTAGGCAGGTTAAGACTTATTCTATTAGATAAGGAGGGCTTTAGGTCTATAAATTACAGGATATACTTATTCTTCTAGTCTTTTATTACTTCTAGTACTATCTGCTTTAGTATCCTCTTTCTATCTTTAAAGACCTAGTTTTAAATAGTTCTATTTAGCTTTAAAGAGACCTAATATCTTTTAAATAGCTCTTTATTTATAAAAGTTACTAATAGTTAGTTAATCTAGGTTCTTTTTCTTACTTATAGAGGCTATTTTAGTAGTACTAGGCTTTTAGACTATATAAAAAATCTAAACTAGTTAACTAGGTATAAGCTAGAAGCCTATAATAGAGGTTTAGTATAGCAAAGATTAATTAGATATAGTTATCTTAATAAGACTTTAGTTATAATAGCTAGAGCTTTAGATAAGACTCTAGTTATAATATATATTAAAGCTTATAGTTTTTCCTCTACTCTCTTTTCTAACTACTAATTATTATAAAACCAGTTTTATCTATTATATAAGTTAATTAGCAGCCCTAAAAAGACTACTCTATTTAATTTAGGTGCTTATAGATAGATAAATAGTATATCTAGAGCTTTCTTTTTAAGCTAGGCAGTTATACTATCTCTTAGACTTCTATTATTAAAGTTATCTTCTATATCTTTAATTATATAGTACTAAAAAGGTTATCTAGCTTTAATAGGTTTTATAAGATAATATATAATTACTATAATATCTATAAAGTATATTAGAGTCTTATTCTCTAATATTCTAATAGTATTATATGGATTAGTAATAATATACTATAGTTTAAAAGGAGGAAATAACTTCTATACTATATCTAAAGTTTTGCTCTAGTATTTAATAAGTATATATTTTATTAGTAAATTAGAGAGATATATCTAGCTAGTTATATCTTAGTATTATAGAGATAGAGTCTTATATTTAATTATTAGCAGCTAATATCTTAGTTTTTCTATAAGTTTAAAGCCTAATATATTTCTAATAATCTAGTTTTATGCCTAGAATTAGCTCTTACTTAGTTTATTAGATATAGAATCTATTAGTTATCTAATATTAAAAATAGGAAGCTTTAAGGATCTTAGCTTCTAAATATAGTTATCTAGAGCATTACTATTATTAAAAATAATCTTTTATATTATAATATTTTTAGAAAGAAAGCTAGTAGGAGAAAAGAGTAAGTAATTTATAGACTAAATAGATAGATTAAATAAAAGTAATTATAAAATCTAAAAATATTATAATATAGTAGTTAATATTAAATATCTTCTATCTAAGAGAATAGGTTAGATAGTATATATAAATATAGATAAAAGAGAGAAGATTTAGAAAACTAAAAGGGTTAATAATACTCTCTTATACCTACTAATTACCTTAAAGTGCTAGTAATTTATTAGTATTTTATAGAAGAAATAATTAATTTTTTTCTCTCTTAGCTCTCTTAGCTTTAATAAAGGTAAAGTAAAGTTAAGATAAAAAATCTAATAATATATCTAATAGTAAATTAGAGTAGTTATTTATAGGAAAAGAATAAAGAGAATAGTAGCTATTAGTAGCTATTAAAATAAGATATCTAGTTATAAAACTAGATAAATACCTTTCTCTATTCTCTAATATTAACTTCTCTTTTTCTAATAGTTATCTTTTTCTCTATTTCTTAATCTTAACTTAACTTCTCTAAATTCTTCTTCTTATATCTATAAATTACTTTATCTTATTATAGCTAACTATAACTTCCTTATATTAGGTATTAAGAATACTTATTAGTTTTATTTTTATTATTTTTCTCTAAAAGCTACTTTCTAGATACTTAGTCTTAATATCTCTATATTTTAGATAAAGTAGAATAATATACCTCTTTTTATTTAGTACTTTAATAACTAGCTTTAGGTAATCTACTTTTTCTTATACTTCTTATTACTTAACTAATATTTATTATCTTTTTAGGCTACTATAAGCTTTACTTAGCTTTATCTTAATATTTCTAGTAATAAATATTTAGAAGTAGCCTTTATTTTATAGATATTTTCTAATAAAACTACTAATATAATAAGACTAGCTTTCTAGAAAGTTTATCTTAATAAGTAAGACTTTAATTAAATATTTAAGATAACTAAGAGAACTAGTAACTTTTACTATTAAGTCTTTATTTATATCTCTACTATCTTTTTTTCTAACTTATAGTAGATAAAGGTTTTTTAGTATATAGTAGCTGCTTATAGCTTATTTATCTAATTCTAAGATAGTTATAATATAGTACTCTATATCTATTATAAGGAGCATACTTATACTATAAGGAACTCTATAACTAGCATTTTTATCTCTAAACTATATTTTAAATATATTTCTATATTAGATACTCCTTATACTAACTGCTTCTTCTATAAAATCTAAGAGAATTACTCTTATAATAATCTAAGTATTTATAAATATTATAGATATAGAATTAAGTATAATAATAAAGTAAGAAAGAGTAGAGAATTTAATAGTATTATAATAATTCTATAGTTCTAAATCTTAGTTAATACTACTATATTAGTAATATTTAAATTTAACTTTTTAATTCTTTAAAACACGCTTTATTCTTAATAGGCTTAAGAGTATTATCTAAGAGCTAGGTTTATTTACTCTTAGCACTTTTTTATACTAAAGCCATATCTAGACTTTATTTTTATAGAGATTACTAACTACTTAGAGCTTTATATTATAGATTAAGAAAAGAAAGATAGAGTAACTAAATATATCTTTATAAAATAGAGGAAAAGAGAAGAAATAATAGAAATATTATTAAGTAGTAATATAAATATAAAGGAAATATCCTCTAAATAGGTTTATAAAACTAACTTTAAATCCTATCTAAGTATAAAATTAATAAGATCTCCTTTATAAATATCCTTCTTTTTCTTATTAATAATAGTATTATATAGCTACTTTTAGTATTAATAGCTTTATTATTATATTCTTAGTTATCTAGATATTAGTGTTCTTTTTATAGATTAGTAACTATACTTTAATACTCTTTTCTCTTTTCTTCTCTTCTATCTATTCTTAAACTATTAGTTCTCTTATTTATTTAGTTTAGTAATAGCTATATTTATAGGGGGGGGGTTTTTAGTGTTATTATTAAGAAGCTATAGATCTCTAATATCTTATACTTAGTATAGATATTAAAGTTATTAATAGATAGATTGCTATTATATTAAAAGATAGTTATTAATAAAATAGTATATTTTAATAAGTTAATATTATCTCTTATTCTTATTTCTAAAGTTTAGAAATACTATTCCTAAAATCTTAAACTTTTAGAATATAAAAGATAAAGGAAAGCAAACTCTATAAATAAGTATAGATAGGTCTGTAAATTATTAAACTAAGTATTTAAGAATAAAAGAAAGATTATAAGTTTTTTAGATTCTCTATCTTAATATACTTTCTCTCTTTCTCCTTTAATATCTATAGGATTTCTACTACTAATTACTATTTAGCTTTTAATACTTTAATTGCTATTTCTAAGTCCTTTAAATATTATTTTAATCTTACTATAGATTATAATATATTCTCCTCTTTATTTCTAATTATTTCTCTAGGTACTATTAGTTCTTTATCTTCTTCTTTTAGTATATAGTTATTATACTCTTTATTTTCTAGTACTAAAAAGACTTTTACTAGGCTTTTCTCTTAATTAGATCTATAAATATCTATATTACTTAGTTTTTAATATCCTTTAGATACTTAAATAAATTTTTTAAAGTTAATTTCTACTAAATATTCTATCTATAATCTTTTCTCCTATTAATATTACTAATTAATATAATAGGATATTAGAAGTATATAATAAGATATAAAAGGGATCTTACTATTAGTAGTTAAGCTTCTTAATAGAAGATTTATTAATAGATTTCTTAATATTAAATACTAGAACTAGATTATCTACTTCTAGTCTCTCTTTTCTTATTATTTACTTATATTAATTATTACTATACTTTATAGTTTTCTTATATTAACTCTTAATTATCTTTTTAGCTTACTTTCTATTTTTATTAAGTTATAGAAAAGCTTATAGATATATCTAAATCTTCTCCTCCTATATAGTTACTAAATTCTAATTAAGAACTATCTAGGTTAGTATTAAGGTCTTAATAAGTATAATAGATTTAAATCTATATAAAAGGTAGAAAAAGCTAAAGCTAGTTAAAGTATAAATACTTAATTAGTCTATAAATAGAGTAGTAGGTAAATATAATTAAGAGTTAATATTCTTTCTTCCTCTAGTTTATATTAATAAAGAATAAGTAATAAGCTAGTAACTAGTCTTAATTACCCTATTAGCTTTTAGATTATAGGCTAATATTACTTTCCTCCTTATACTATACCTTTTATTAAACTTAATAATAACACCCTTATTTTCTAGACCTCTATTAATAATAATTTTACTATATAGTCTATATTAATAGATAACCTCCTCCTAAATAAACTTTATAATCTTAGCTATAGTTACTTATCTAAGCTATTATACTTTAAGCTATCTAGTAAGTAGGTTTTAAGCTTCTATAAGGTACTACTTATCTACTCTCTATATATCTAATAAAATCCTTATAAAGGGTAATCTCTTTAGTAAACTATAGGTTCTTATATTATCTATATATTAAGCTCTTCTCTTTTAGTAATTAGAATAACTCTTCAAAGACTCTTTAACTTCTAAATATATATTACCCTATATATAATAGTTAGATAATCTCCTTACTATAGCTTACTTACCTCTATAACTGCTTTTCTTATAGGTTTTAGTAATTAGCTTCTTTTTCTATTTAGGGTTATCTATAATTTATCTTAGTATTAGCTTCTAGTTTATTAGTTTAGTAAAAAGCAGGCAGTTTTATATATAGTAGTCTAGGGCTCTAACTTTGAAATTATAATATCTAATAGGTTAAATTCCTAGAGAGTACCTTTATATTATTAAATAGTAGGTAATCTATTAAGAATATACTAAATAAGCCTATAAACTATTAAGAAGAGTATCTAGAATAGTTATTATACTACTAATAATTTCCTATATATCTCCTATAAGAACCTCCTCTATTTATTATATATTATTATATTATTATACTTAATTAAAGAAGAAACTAGCCTTAATATTAATAAAGAAGATCTGCAAATTAATCTAAGAATTAATTTCTCCTTCTGCTTTTTTATTAATTATATCTAAAGGGCCTTAGAGTTTCTATAAGAGGCTATCTACTACTATATTCTATATGCTATAGATATATTATACCTTAAAGTTAAATATTTAAATCTATATAATCTATTAAATAATAAGAGCTTCTAGGAGGTTTATAGCTGCTCTATTTAGTTATATAACTAAAGTCTAAGTATCTATTTCTAGAATAAAGTGTTTTTAATAGAGGTAATTATATACCCTTTTTAAGGCTTTTAGAATACTATATAGTTTCTTTTTTCTAGTATTATAAAATAGTTTTAGTTCTAACTAAGTGCTACTCTTAAAGTGAGAAACTATATATTAGTTATTAATAAATTAGCCTAGAACTCCACTCTATTCTATATTACTAATATTAATAGTAAGGTATATATCTTCTCTTCTAGAGCTATAATCTAAGATAATAAGAATTAGAGCTTTAGTAAGTATTAACTTTAAAGTATCTATTACTATCTTATACTTCTCTTTTTAATAAAAAGAGATATTCTTTTTAAGTAAATTAGTAAGCAGCTTTATAATAGTTAAATAGCTCTTTACTTAGAATTTATAAAATATTATAATTTCTAGAAAAGCTCTTAACTCTATTAAATTAGTATAAGTAATCTATATATAGATCTTAACTATCTTTGCTTTTTCTAGATAATATCTATTAGTACTATAAATATAGCTAATAATTATTACTGCTTTCTAAGCCTATTAAGACTTAACTACTACTACTATATACTTTACTAGCTCTAAATTAACTAGGATCTTATTAATATTCTATAAATATTCTAAAATAAATCTATAAATTCCTAGATAAGACTTAATCTCTTCTTTATTATAGCATAAAGTTAGTTTCTTAATAGTAATATTATTAAAAAAGGCTTTATAATAACTAGGTATAAAGTTATATAGAATTCTAATTATAACTCTTATAAATTATATAACTAAATTTATTACTCCTTAAAGTAAGATATATATATATAGTAGTCTAATAGATAAGGTAAATATAGTTAAGTCTCTACTTATAAAGTCTAAGAGAGCTTAGTTATATTCTAAGAAGAAGTCTAAAAGGGATAATAACTAATATATAGTATTATCCTCTAAAAGGTTATTTATAGAGAGGAGTAGTACTATATCTTAAATTATAACTATATTTATTTTTATTATAGAGTTAATAAGTTTTATCTTACTATCTTTCTTATATATAAGAAAGAATAGATTATAATATACTATATAACTCTACTCTAAGATTCCCTTCTCTAGTCTATCCTTTAAAATTATAATAATATTCTATTCTAACCCTCTTAATATTAGAATTCCTTTTACTTACTATACTTTATATAGAATTATTTATATTATCTATAGAAGAGTAATAAAAGGGTAGATAGAGCTATAATAAATAAATTTCTAAGCTAAAGCTTTCTCTCTTACTATTAGAATAGCTATAAGAAGCTTCTTTTCTTTAAGTTATAGATAATTAATAGTTTTTAGAATAGCCTCTAGCTAGATCTTTATAAGCCTTATTTTAAGTTTAATACTTAAAAACTTTAGCATAATTAGGCTAGTAAATAGGATATTAAGATCTAGCTTTATATTCTTTTCTACTCTTACCTATATCTTTAGCTTCTATTCTAGGTTACTATTTAAAGTTAAACTATTTAATATAGTATTATTAATAGGTTAAGTTTTCTTATCTTTTATCTTATATAGTATATTAATATCTTCTATTAGTAATATAGATATTATCTATATAGATATATAGTAATAATAAGAAAAAATAGTATTTATAGCTATAATAACTTTAATTCCTTTTTAATATACCAATTTATACTTCCTCCTAAATACTCTCTTTTTTACTGCTTTCTTCTTAGATCTATAAATATAATACTAATAGTTAATACTATAACTATTATATCTTTTAATATATTTAGTACTTATAATTGCTTTATAGATATTATCAAGCTTAGAGATAACTTCTTCTCAGATTATAGTTTCTAGAATTTTATTAAAAATTAATCTAAAGTCTTTAAAAATAGTAATAACTTTCTTATCTAGCTCTATCTATTACTTAACTTCCTCTAGTAGGTTATATAAGCTCTTAAATACTTATTAAATCACTTTAATATTCTAATATATCTTTATGCTATTTAGTATTATATCTAATTCTTTCTTATCTTTAACTTTATTAACTTACTAATTATCTTCTATAAATTTTAAGCTTACTACTATATTAGATCTATAAGTAGTAGCCTCTATTTCCCCTTCTCTATAGAAGATATAAAAGTATATTAATATTATAAAGAGATAAAGTAGTCTATTTTAGTAATAATTTCTAGGAAGTAAGTAGTTAAGTCTTCTATATAGAATAATAATAGGATATTAATCTTAATATTTCCAGACTAAAGAACTCTAATAATCTAGTTTTATATATAATCTAAAATTATTCTAATCTTTAAAATAAAAGAAGCTTCTAGCACTAAGCTCTTATTATAGGTATTTTCTAGAAAGATAAAGAAGCTAATATCTTAAATTATATTATCTCTAATATAGATATTATCTATAATTATATCTATAAATTAGGTTTTCTCCTTCTTATTAGTAATTTTATAGATTTCTATATTAGTTCTAACTATATTATTCTATAAGCCTAGATATCTAATATATTCTTTATTAATAAGATTAATTGCTAAGCTACTATTAATAATTCCCTTAATTAGTATATTTATAGAGCTATAAAGAGTAATTATAATCTACTAATAGATTATAATAAAGTCTAGAATAATAATATATCTTAGTAGTAAAAGAAGTATAGAATCCTATTTCTCTATTATAATATCTATTTTAAAAATAAAATTAATTATATAGTAGTTAAAGTATACTTACTTAGTTTATATATTCTTAGATAAAACTATAGAAATAGTAGCTAAAATTACTTAGCCTTTAAAACAGTTTTTATTATTATTTTATTAGTCTATCTACTCTTATAGCTTCTTATTACTAGCTTCTATCTTATTAAATTAATCTAGAAATATAATATTAACAGAAATAAAAACCTCCTATACCTTTAAATTATATCTATTTTTATACTTATTAATTATTACTTTAATAGTATTATAAACTATTCTATTTTAGTCTAGCTAGTTTTAATAAAGAAAGTCTTTAGAAATAGCTATCTTTCTATTTACTCTCTTACTATATAGCTCTAGTATAAGTATATAGCTAGTTTATAAATTACTATATTAAATCTAAAGCTTATTTTGCTCTTCTTAACTCTATTATTTAACTAGCTCTTCTAGAGCGTTCTATAATATAATATTATTAATATCTTCTTTATTATTAAGAAGTTTAGTAACTTACTAAGTAATTTGAATTAGAGGATCTTAGACTATAGATAGATCTGCTATTTAAGAGGCCTATTAAATATAAGTATTATAAGATTCTAAGTAATAGCTTCTAGCCTTTACCTATTCTATAATAGTAATATCTTTAACTAGATTAATATATTAGTTTCTAGGCTTAAAGCTAAAGAATATTATATTAATAAAGTTATATAACTATATTATATTCTTTTCTTAATCTATAAAGCTAATAGATTGCTTAGAGTATAGTTTATTATAACTAATAACTTATATAATCTCTTTTATTAGTTCTAGCTACTACTTTTCTACTATTCTACTAGTAGCTACTATATAGTTTATAAAGCTGTTTTTATTAATAAGAATATACCTTAAAATTATCTAGCTATCTATCCTCCTAGCTATATAGTCTTTATTAATAATATCTGCTTTAACTTAGATATTAGAATTAAGGGTGCTAATAAAGTAGAAAGGTATTATATAGTAGCAGACTCCCTTCTAGCTAGCTTTAAGGTACTTAATATAGCTAATAATGATATAGACTACTACTTTATAAAACTAGTAGTATCTAAAAGCCTAAAAAGGTATATATTGCTATAGTTTCTTTTACTAAAATCCTCTATAGCTTCCTCTTTCTCTACCTCTTCTAAACTCTTAATATTATTAGTAGCTGCTTTAGTAGTTACTATAACTAGCTTATAGGTAGTAGTACTACTATTACTAATATTAAGTTTATATATTATTATACGATTATTATTTATAAGGTTTAGTAGCCTCTATAGTATTTAAGTTAAAAGTGTTATCTCTTTAGCTAGTAACTCTCTTAATAAGGCTTAGAATATCTATTTTATAGTTAGCTCTATTAATATTAAGAGTTTTAAAGTTTCTATAAAAAAGTTAATAATTAAGCTTATAGTTTATATTATAGAAGGTTTCTTAGCCTTAGCTCTCTGTCTTATTAGAATTATCTTTACTAGAACTTAAAGTATAGTTATTAGTTTAGGCTTAATAAGGCCTAATAGTTACTAAAGTTCTTACTAAGTAGTAGACTATTTAATTAGAGCATTTTTAACTATAACCTATTACTTTAAAATAACTTTAATAGGTTAGTAGTTAAGACTTTAAGCTATAGCTCTTATTACCCTCTCTAAAAATAGTAGTAAGTAATATAAATAAGTTTAGTATCTATAAGTTCTAGATCTCTATATAAAATAGCTCTCTATGAAAGCTAGCAAATAGTAGTAATTAATATTATAACCTATAAAGGGTTATTATCCTTAATATAAGAGCCTATAACTAGGTTTTAAAGATCCTTATTAGGGTTCTATTAACACTTTAGGTCTATAAATCTAAATTAGTAAAGAAGTTTCTCCTTAGCTTCCTTCTAGATCTTAGCCTTATTAATATAGGATTATACTATATCTTAATAGTTACTAAAACTATATATATAGACCTTATTCTTTATATCCTTATTAGTCTTATAGCAAAGCTTAGAAAGGCTCTTATAGTCTATAATAAAGTCTGAGATATTAGTTTTAATAAACTTAGATATATTAGTAGAGTAGGGAGTTATTATAGCTATAGTAGGGTGTCTTATTAGAAGGTTAGCTAGAACTATAATATCTTAATTAGTATATATCGCCTTAAGTAAATAATAAGAGCTAGGAGGTATTACCCCTATTCTTAGAGAGAGATTTATAGACCTATCTATACTATCTTTAGAAGCTAGCTATCCTATAGCTTATAGTTATATCTTACTAAATAAAGTTTCTATAAACCTTTTCTCAGGCTGCTTTCCCTTATTAAAAGAGGATCTAGTATTAAAGTTATTTAAATAAGAAGAAGATATAATACTTATAGGCCTGTAAATATTAGGTTTGTTATTATATAGTTAAAGTAATAAAGCTTTTTAAGCAGTAAAGTGAATTTATTATTATAATATCTTTTAAATAGAAAGATAAAGTAGGTAATTATAACTTCTTTAAATAATAAAAAAGGAATAATAATATAAACTGAATAAATATAGAAAGGTCTCTTAACCTTAATCTTACTACTCTAGGCTTTTATAGATCTACCTTAAGTCTTATTACTTAATATAGAAGGGTCTCCCTAATAATACTCCTATCTTAGAAGACTTTATAGCTTTACTATATTAGAATATCTTAAATATTAATATTCTTTGCTCTTAGTATTTAAGGCTATACTAATGAGGGGTTTATTAGTATTTATTTACTAATCTAGTTAATCTTGCTATACTTATTAGCTTAGTAAAACTGCTAATCACTATATTAGTCTTAAATATAGCTATCTTAGCTACTCTAGCTATAACTTACTAGTTAAATAATAGTAGTGTTAAAAGTATATAAGGGAGGAGGAAAGGAAGTATACTTACTAGAACCTGCTAATAGTATATAAAAGGGAGTATATTAGGGTCTTTATTATTTCCACCTTAATTTTAAGAAAATATATAGCTATTACTATTTTTATAAACTGAGATAGGCCTATAAATATCTTCCTCTATTATTCTATATTAGCTATTAATTATATTATTATTCTTTATTATTTATAGATTTTTCAGGCATATTATTATATTTAAAGTAGATTAGTTATATATATATATATATTAATAGCAGAGATATATAGATATAATAAAGGCACCCCACTCTCTGAGAAGCCTTTAAAGGCTGTTAAAAAGAGTAAAAGAATCTATTTCTGGGCACTATTAATAAAGGCTAGAGCTATAAGGGCTAGAGGGGATAGCAAATAATATAACTCCACCCATAAACAGGCTAGAATAATAAAACTAAGCTTAAAAGATATATAGAATAATTTGCAGATCTAATTAAAAGAGATCACTTAAAATAAGTATATACTTATTAAGAAAATCCTGAAAAACTTAAGAATTAAGTATTAAGGTATTTATAATAATAATAATAAGTCCTCCTCTCCTCTATGCTCCTTCTCTCTCCTTAACTATAGTTCTACTATAACAGACCTATATACTAAGAGGGCTCTCTTAGAAATTACACTGCTAAGTCCCACTTATCCTATTCTAATATATATTTATAATACTTAATATAAACTAAAGAGGTTTTAACTTTAATATAATATATAAATAAGATTTAAGTATATAAGTAATATATACTATATAGTAAAAGACTAAATCTAAGCTTTAGTATAGAGAACTTAGTTACTTAGGATTTAGAGAGATAAAAAAGACTATATAGATAATAAAGAGCTATATAATATTCTCTAAGTTAGTAGTTCTATAACTTTATAAGATCTATAATTTATTAAAGAGCCTAAGATACTCTCTATAAATACTAAGGCACTATATAGAAAAATCAGGAGATATTCTCTATATTAATATTAAAGAAGTAAAGCTAGCAAAGTATTTTAAGTATTTCTTACTAATTATAGATTATAAAATATATTTCTAAGTAATTATCTTTATAGATATAAAGGATAAGCTAGTATATTAATTAAGGACTTATCTCTAAGAGTAAAAGAATATCTTAAGTATAATAGTAAAGATTATCTATATAGATAATATAAAGGAGTTTATAGTAACTTACTTAAAGATTATACTATAGAATAATAAAATAAAGATAGAGTTGTTATTAATATATATATATGAGCAGAATAGTATAGTAGAGTGCATAATTTAGGTTATTCTAGATGAAGCATGCACTTTAAGTATTAACTTAGAGGTTCTAGTAGATTAATAGCTATATTTACTTATAGTAGCAGTTTATATTATTAACTACTTCTATATTATAGCTATTATAGATAAGATTTATATTTAGATACTCTATAATAAGTTATTAAGCTTAAGAGAAACTATATACTTAATATAAACTAGTTATAGATTATTAAGAGTATTTACTTTATTTATATTAATCTAGAAGTCTAAGTTAAGAGCAAAAAGATAGCAGTATATATAGAGAAAGATATCCTTATTAGTTATTATAGAGACTAAGTATATAGAATATAGATACTAAAGCAGGATAAAATTATTATTTACTTTAATATTATCTTTTATAAATCTATAATAGAGCTAGAGGAATATTAATAAATATTACTTCTTAGTTAAGGTCTATAGTTCTAGAGCTATATATAAGGAATTATAGAGTAGATATATAAAGTATATCTATAAATTAGAGAGACTAGATCTTTAAGAGGAGAGAGTATAGTTTATATTTATACTATAACCTTTATAACTAACCCCTTTATAAGTAATTAGGAAATAAGTTTATAGCTTTATATAGACTTAATAACTATTATAGAAATATGGAATAGATCTATAAATAACTAGTTAGAGTAGGTAGAGGTAGTATTTACTAAGATATATAGATTTATTAAAAAAGAAGTATTATAGTTTATTAATAAGGAGGAGATACTATAAGGCTTTTAACTGATAGCTAAATATATTTAGAAATATAAAAAAGCCTATAGTAAGCTTATAAAGTATAAGATATATATTATAGTAAGAGGCTTTCTAGAAGTCTCTAGATAAGACTTTATCTAGATATATATCTTAATATCTAAAATAGTATTATAGTAGATCCTATTAGCGTATATATAGCAGAAAGGATATTCTATATAGTAGTAGGACTTTATTAATATATATTTAAATAGAGAGCTAGAGAAGGCAGTTCATATAATATCTTTCTCTTTAATTAAGGAGTTCCATATAGATCTATAGTATAATAGCTTTATAGCTATATATAGTTATAAAGAAGATTAAGAGTAAGTTATTAAACTCTATAAAGCTTTATATAGACTATAATAGAATAGAAAATAGTAGCAGAAGAAGTTATAAAAGACTTTTTAGTAAGCAGAATCTATATTACTATACTTAGATAATATAACTTACTATAATAAAACTCTTAATATTATAATAGTAATATATATTAATAATATTTTAGTAATAGAGCTAGAAGCTATTCTAGATATAATCTATAAATATATAAGTAATAAAGTTAAGGTTAATAACCTTAGAGTACCTAATAGCTTTCTTAGTATTTAACTTATCTTTAATAAGAAGTATTAGAGAACTATTATTAGCTAAGAAATATTCTTAGCTAATATAGTATAAGAATTTAGAGCAGAGATTAGGCCTATAAAGATACCTATTAAGACTAGAGTACTTAACTTTATAGTTCTTAGTATAGAGACCTTACTAGATCTAAATCTCTAGAGTTAGTACTAAAAGATATTAAGTAAAGTTAGCTTTAGAGCATTTATAATATAGTTAAATCTCTCCTTTAGTATAAAACTATAGGCTAGGTTCTCTTATTATCTTAATAGGTTATATAAAAAGGATATAAAGTACTTAATATAGTATCTTAGTATATATTCCTTTTTTATAATAAGTTATAATAATAAATATAAAGCTAGGGACCTAAATCAATAGAGTCTCTATAGCTATATTAATAGTAACTATACTAGCTATAAAGATATAGTATACTTAATAATAGAATAGATCTTCTTTATAGCTAATAGGTCTATTTTATAAAGATTATAATAATAAGTAATAGTTTCTAAGTTCTTAACTAAAGCTAAGTACTATATAGTATTATTAATAATATTAAAAACACTTTAGATATATAACTTCCTAAGTAAACTTAGAGTAGAGCTTAGAGAACCTCTTTATATATAGGTTATGAATATAAAAGCTATTTTATTTATAAAGAGGAAGTCTATAAATAACTATATAAAGTATATATTAGTTTATAACTACTTTGTGCAAGAGGTTATTAAATATAGTAAGGTTAACTTTAAGTATATATTATTAGTAGATAATATAGCTAACCTATTTATAAAGCTGCTTAGGAGGATAATCTTTAAATAATTCTATAAGAGGAGTAGTATAAAGCTATTTAAAGCTAATATTATTATAGAAGATTATACTAAGAAGGTTTAATATATATATAAACTAAGTTCTCAGTAAGGAGGAGTGTTATAACTATAAGCAGCGCCTTACTATAATAGGTAGGCTATATATAGTATAGTATAAAGCTATATATAGATTAGAGGTATAAGTAGTAACTTAGGGGCTTAATAATATATAAGAGGAGTATTAGGTATACTATAATTTAGTATAAGGATAGCTTTGTTTATATAACTTTAATTAATATACTTATTAAATCCTTATTTCTAACCCCTAACTATATATAGAATCCTTATTATTATAGATAGAACGGGCTGGTCTGCTCCTATAGTATCTCGTTAAATATAATAACCCTAGGTGCTTTGCTTATAAGATGCATAGACTCTATACACCTAGTCCCTAAACGAGATTATATACTATATTATCCTTCTCTATCTTTTTAGTTATCTTTTTCTCTAAGAACTATATATATATATAGCCTTTACTATAGACTATTTAATTATCTTATAGATTGCTTACTCTAGTTTTATACTATATTAGTTAGATATTCTAGCAGCTTAGCTAGTTTACTAAGAGTTAGTATAAGTAAGCTAGCCCTTTATTTTAAATCATATTCTATTATAGAAAATCCTATATTTATAATTCTATCACACTATTTAATCTTAACTCTTACTAACTACTATAAAGGTCTTATAAAACTTTTAAGCTTACTAATTATAAGTTTATAGTTCTTAGTTATAACACTCCTATTAGCACTCCTATAGCTTCCTATTAGGTAGTTAAGCCTAGTAAACATTATAGCTGCCTATTAAAAGATTATATAAGCTAAAGGACTGAAAGTTATAGTATATTATAACTACCTATCTATAAACCCTTAATTAATATAGCTAGATATATATAAGACTATAGGAGACTAATAGCAGCCTAATATGCGTAGTTAGTTTAGTCTAGTATAAATATAAAGCAGACTATAATTATCTAATAAACTGAATATATATAATATAGAATGAGCGTTACTTAATAGTTAGTAAGAGGTGTTAGCTTCAGGCTAAGGATAATAAGTGAGATAGATTATAGCCTTAGAGGTTGAAGAAGTAGTGAATATAAGTTATTTACTCTCCCAGATATCTTAGCAATAGCAAATTTCAATAGAAATAGAACTAGAGGGTCTTTAAATAAATAATAAGCAGTTAGGTTTATGTTTAAGATTAATAATATAGTTATTAAGTCACTTTGTTATATATGCTACTTATAACCACTCTAACTTAGTATAGTGATTTCGGTATAAGTGTTTAAGCTATAAAAGCCTAAGTATATTTTATATGCCTTTTTGTATAGCTATTCCTTAGTTAATTTTGCTAGCTATAGGAAAATTAATCCTTACTTTAATTACTTATCTAAATAGTTATCCTATAGTACTTAGCATAAGAATAGTTAGCTAAAGCTCTAAGGCTTTAATATAAGGAGAGAGTTTATTTACTGAAAAACCCTAATTATATAAGGGGCTGTGGAACTTTAATTATTTGCTTAAACTTTAGGGCTCTGGAAATATATTAATAGAAGGCCCGGGGCCTTGAGATTAGGGTTAGGCTAGCTAAGACAGCTAATAAGCTAATATATTAGCTTACTTTTTGATACTTTAGGGATTAAGGGCAATTCTCTTAGTAAGTAACGTGCTGTTAATAGTTTATTATAATATATACTTAACTCTTTATGCTATTTATTAATATAAAGGAGAGAGGAGGAGGCTTTTTAGGCTAAGGTAATAGTGTCTTACTAGAGTTAGAGTTAGTAGATATAAAGTTATTATGCTGCTTTAAGGAAATTATAGAAAAGTGTTCCTTTAACTAGAGAAGGCAGAGATTTATATATTAGTTTTGCTTAAATATTATAATCCTCCCTAACACTTTAGTGAAGTCTTCTTGCTGTTAATAATACCTGCCTCTAAAGCTTTGCTTAAGCTTTTTAGTATAGCTTTATAATATTCTCAGAGTTAGTGAGAGATAAACTAGAATAATAAGTATATTATTCTATCTAGATAGAGCTTTAAAGTTAAGCTAATAGATAATCTCTATAGAATAACCTTTGTAGAGTGGAACTTAAAGTTTATTTACTTAAAGATAAGAGAATAAACTAAGATACTAGCTATATAGCTTTAGACCTAATTTATAGAGAGCTTAGTATTTAAAGGTTATAAGGAGTGCTATAGGTATAGAGAGTTAGAACACTAATATTAAGTTCTCTATAAATTTAGTTAATATTAATAGTAATACTATGCTGGGAATAAGTCTACTCACTAAGTGGATAATAGAAGCTAAGGCTAAAAAAGCCAAATCTATATTTAACTTCAGTAGAGCTTTTACTAGAAAGGAATATTTACCTAAACCTTAAGATACCTAGTTAGAGTCCTTTTAGTTATTACCTTTATATCCTTTCCCTTATACACACTAGCCTAAACTGGTTTTAGAACTGGTTACTATAGATTAGTAGCATTAATATTACCTTTTACTCAGCCTTAGAATCTATTTCTCTGTATCTATCCTATTTATTTTTAGGAACTACTTATCTAGAATTGGTTAGTCTTCCTTATAGACACTAATATAATACTCTTAACTATTTATAATCTATATTCCCTAAATCCTTTTCTATAGCTATTTAACCTTTGCTATAGATATCTTTTACTTAAGTTAGTTAGATTCTATATTATTAATATTATATAGCGCTATATAGATTAATGTATTAAAGTCCGCTCCTTATCTATAGCCTAAGGCCGCTATATAAGTTCTTATTTATGATAGCCTCTCTAAATCTCTATATAGTTATAAAATTAAAATTCAATCCTTCTGCAAATCTATAGATATATGCATGAAACAGCCTGCAATAACGTAACTATTTCTATTTACTAAGCTTCTGGATTACTTAGTAGGTATTAATAAGAAGGAACTAGAAGATATTAACCTCTACTTATCTAAAGTTACCTATTTAAAGTTATCTATCAATAAAAGTAAGGCTTATATCCTTAATATATAATAGACTAGTGTGCAAGCTTTAGTATAGTTATCCTTTTGCTATAGAGCTTATAAATAAATCTATAATTTAGTAAACCTTATAAGAGTAGTAATATATATAGTAAGAATATTACCTTATAAAGATTAATCTTAAAGTTAGCTATAATAATATCTTATTCTCTTTTACTAGTTGAATAATAACCTAAGATTATAAATTATAAGTTAGAAATAGCTGGGCGTTTCTTATATAGAGAAGATATTAGCTATAGTATTAGTTATAGTAGAAGGCTTACTTAGTGACTGTTATTAGCTTTAGTTAGCTGAGATATTAGAGTGGAAGGTGGGATAGGTGAGAAAGGGGTTCTAATAGTAATACAGACTGTAAGCTAACTATTTATTAAGGAAGCCAGCTTAAGGGAGCGTATCTGCACTATAGCAGTAGCAGATCCTGTTAAATCATATAGTATTAGGTATAGAATAATTATATATTAAGTGTGTAGCTATCTGGAAATCTCTGTGTATAGATCCACACGTTATTTATGCCTAAAAGTAGTTAATATCTATATTATGCTATTATGCCACAGTTGCTGCTACTTTTGCGTGCACTTAGCACATTACTATATATACTAAGGAGTTAATTTAACACACCCCTTTAGTTTTAATATAATATAGCATAATATAGTGTAATTTAATATAACTAGTTAAGTTTACTAATTAACTCTAAAGTGCTTAAATCTAGTATATTTAAGGTTATCTAAATATATCTATTTAATATAAAGTTATCTAATATTCTATATATCTACTAATAACTTTATAACCTTATTATTTACCTATTTTATAATTCTATCTTTAGTATTATCTTTTATTATTATCCATAGATTATTATAGAGTATTTAGGCTTTTAGCTCTTAATTATAATATTATAACTTAGTTTTCTTATTTAATTTAAAGCTTTATAAGCTCTACCTAGAAAGTTAGTAATAGTAGACTTATTTAAGTAATACTAACTTAAAAATAGTATTAGTGAGAGGGATTATTATATGAAGAGGATATTACTTCTTTTATAGTTATTTATCTTAGCTTAATTTAACTACTTTATTTTATAAAATTACTTATTTATAATAAGAGGGATTACTACTCTCTATTACTCTTTATTACTACTTATAGAGTATTTTAAGGAGGTATTACTATTAATAGTAAGGTCTAATTAGTGTGGTTTATAAGAGTATTATTAGCTTCTAAGGAGAAGTTATTATATAATATTAAGAAGGCAAAGAAGATATAATTTTATATAAGTAAAGTTTCTAGTAAATTATATACTTAAAGAGTTAAATATTAGTATAATACCCTCTCTTTTATATAAATATAATATTATAGTTAGTAATAGATTTAGTAAGTTAATTTAGCTAATATAGTAACTATAAGGTTATCCCTTTAGGTTAGGTATTAAGCCTACTTAAATCTAGGCCTAATATTACTATTATTATTTTATAACTTTTCTCTTTTCTAAGCCTCTATAATTATTTATAACTTATTAATAAAGCTTAACTAAGTAATAAATCTAATATAAAATTACTATAGAAGGGTTTTTATAAGTCTATTTACTATTAGTTTAGCTAAAGAGATATAGATAACCTTAATATACCTCTCTATAATCTCTTACTATAACTAGTAGTTATAGATATTAATATAGTAGAGTTTTATCTATAGCTAGAATATCTCCTTTATAATAAGGTTTATAGTTTATAGATTATTATACTAAATTATAACTTTTAGTATATTAATAGATATAAAACCTATAAATTTAAGTAGTTTATTACTTAAGAAAGAGTAAAAAGATTTACCTCTATAGTTAATATAGTAACTATATTTTACTTATTTACTCTCTATAATATTATCCCCCAAAGAGCTTTATTATAAAGAATTGGGAGCTTTTATAGTTTAGTATATTATTAATAAAACTAGTATCTAATATAACTCTAAGTTCTTTAGTTAATTCCTTAGGGACTCTATATTCTAGATATAGTCTCTTTATTTATATAAGATATTAAATAATATAGTTAGTAATATATTAATAATAAAGCTTAAGGTTTTAGTTAAACTAAGTAAGTCTACTAACTATAAATAAGATCTTAAGTCTTATTATTATTATAGTATATAGTAATAATCCTATCTTTTACTAATATCTTATAATATTAGCCTTTATTACCTCTTCTTTATAGAGCAGGAGTTCTTTCTATACTATTAAGGTCTTATAGTCTTTTATTAATTTACTATCTAGAAGTTTTACTTCTTAAAGAAAGATAACTATAAAAGCTATAGCTTATAGTTATATTAATCTTAAATAACCTTAATTTCTAGAAACTACTAAATATCCTTCCCTCCTTTAAAATAGTATTATAGTTAGAGTTTACTAATTAGCTATCTTACCTTAATCTTTTTAAAAGAAAGATATATAAATATATAGTTATTAATATAGAAAAAGAATAGGATCTTATTATTATATTAATAATAGTTTTTACTAGCTACTTACTTAAATCTACTTATTATAAAATCTATTTCTAGATATTATTACTATAAAAGTAGTAAATAGTAAACTTTATAGAGAGCTTTAAGTAACTTTAGAATATATCTACTTTTTTAATACCCTAGTACTATCTCTATATAGACTTCTTTATTAAGATTAGTATAAATAAAAGCATTAACTATATTATATTATAGGAGGTTTATATTAAACTAGTTTATAACTATAATAAGGATTCTAAAAGATATACTAATTAAAGTAGTAATATAGATATTTCTTAGATTATAACCCTATTAATCTTCTTTAATAATAAGTCTTACTTTAACTTTAATAAGTTTTCTATACTTATTTAGTTTATAGATATATACCTAGTAATAGCTAAGAATTTTATAACTTTATACTATTATACTAAGCACTTTAATCTATAAATTTAATAATCTAGAACTATTTAGATATAATTTTTTAGCTTCTCTAAACTTATTCCCTAATAGGTAATTAGCTAGTTAGCTATAAAATAAGAGTAATAATAGGAGATCTCTCTAGTAGGTTTCTTTTAAATATTTCTTTAACCTATTTTTAGTAAACTTATTTATTACTATTAGACTAAATAGGGAGCTCCTAGCTTTAAAGCTTAAGGCTTAGTTATACTTCTTATTAATACTAAGTTAGCTAAACTATAGATAGATATAGAGATTATTTTATTACTTAATTAATTTACTTAGCTTTATACTAGCTAGAAATACTATTTTATAAATAGTTTCTAAATTAATTCTAAATTTCTTAGATTTAGTAATAATAACCCCTCTTCTCTTTACCTTAAGATTTTCTATTACTTAGAAAAATAATAAGAGTAGAGATTAAGGTAAAGTAATAAGTTAGAACTAAGCTTAGAAATATTTAAACTTATTTTATAGCTAGAACTTAGTTAGTATATTAACCTTATTAATCTCTATTAGTTTAATTAGTAGTAACTATTTAGCTTCTTTATTATCCTTAGTATTATTTAGGTTTAGTATTTATTATAGCTTTATTAACTTAATAATATTATTATAGTAGTTATATTTCTCTTCTTAGTTTATCTTATAGAGGTAATCCTTTTATTTATTAATATTATTACTAAATTCTATATTTATATTAAACTTAATATCTTTTATAGTAATAATTTCTTACTTTACTAAATATTATACTTAGTAGAAGTTTAATAGGATATAGCTAATAAGGTATCTAATCTAAGCTTTAGAGTTAAAGTACTAGAAATAGTTTTTATAAAGTTAAGCTTATATAATTAAGGTAAATACTTTATAGCTATATTATTATAGATAGAAGATATTTAGTATAGTAGTTAAGTTTATAGTTATAATGCAGCCCCCTGCAAAAAAGACTATAATAAATTCACCTAGTTTATAGGCATAATTTGGGAAATACTATAGAGACACTTTAACCTATGCCCTCTACTAGTTAAGGATAATAATACAGAAACCTAATATATTTCTGTTAGTAAGTAAACCCTTATATAAAGTTAGATATATACTCTAGCTAAATAGACTAGTAGAATAGTAATAGTATAGATAATACTATGCTATCTATAATAGGGCTGATTATATTAGGGCTAAGTAGGCTACTAAGGCTCTTATAGCTTAGAATTACTTTTACTAAACCTTTTAGTGAGGTGTTATAAAAAACGCCTAAAAGGTAAACCTTTTAGTAAGGTATATATAAGAGATAACTCCTTAACCTTCTAAGAGGTTCTTATAGCTAGAAGTATAAAAAGCTCTATAAGTAGAGCTTTATACTTATTTCTCTTTCTTATCCTTATTCTATAACCTATAATAAGTCCTCTAAGATATTAGTATTAAACCTAATATATTAATATGCTAGCTATTTATAAGGTGTGTCTATTAATATTAATAATATATAAAATATTATATAATAGTTTAGTATTAATATAATTAATAAGGCTCTCTATTTTATTAAGTAGTCTATATAACACTAAGAGTATACTATTAATATAGCTCTTAAGAGAGCTCTTATTAACACTTCTATAAGAGACTTATAGATATGCTAACTTATTCTATATAAGTATATAGATTTAGTAGCAGAGATTAGACGGGTTATTAGGCACTCTATAGAGTGGCTCTTCTTTAAATAGACTCTCTATAATACTAAGGCAGAGGCGGCCTTTTAGGGATTAGTAAGTATAGCTTATACTAATAATATAGAGAGAGTATTACTAATAACAGTAAAGCTAGTGGATAAAGTAGTAATAGAGACGGTATTAGCAGTGTGGGTAATAGGTGAGAGGATAAGTTAATAGATATTATTATTAAACTGTGAAGTTAAGGATTATAAGGCTGTTTAGTGAGATAGGTATATATAAGTGTGGCTGTGGTTGGGATAGTTATAATTATATGACTGAAGGCTATATGTATTATTAGGAGGCGTGGCGTGGAGTTAGAAGGTCTGTTACAAAGCAGGTAAAATCACTATATAGTGGCTAGAGGCTAGTATAGTAGTATTACTCTTTATAGACTAATATAGAAGTTTATATAAAGTCTTCTAACCTCTTAACTATAATAGAGTATAGTTATATATATAGATTATTACTATATAGATTATCACTATATAGATCTCTAGCTATAAGTAAGGTAGAAGTTTTAATAATAAATAAAAATATCTTAATTATAATCTTTAGCTTCTCTTTAACTAAGTTAATAAATTAAGTAAATATCTTTATTAAAGTTCTAGTTAAGCAGTCTTTAAGATAGTAGTTTTAAGTATAACCTAATAGTTAGTCTATAAAGAGTGGGAGGGTTATAAAGTCTCTATATCCTTAGTTAAATAAGTAAAAATCTAGAGCTATTTATTTTCCTAATATTAAGGTTATAATAAACTCTCTTAGTATTTAGTATACTTATTAAATTATTTTCTCTAGACTATATATATTATAGTTTACTAATATTAAAGATATTCTACTCTTTACTCTTATACTATATATTACTACTTTAAGGTAGTATATTATAGCCTCTCCTATATAGCTAAGTTAAGAGTACTAGTTACTATAGATACTCTTCCTTAGCTTTCTTCTTATTAAGATAATATAGAAATTATATTATAGAGAGATTAAAATAGTATTATTATAAAATACTACTTCAGGTTTCTCTAATATATACTTAAGAATATATTAATTATAAATATTAAGGACTTTAGTAATAAAGATACTATCTTATTATTAAGTTTATAGTTATAATACAGCCCCCTATAAAAAAGACTATAATAAATTCACTCAGTTTATAGATATAATTTGGGAAACACTATAGAGACACTTTAACCTATACTCTCTACTAGTTAAGGATAATAATATAGAAACTCTATATATTCCTGCTAGTAAGCAAACCCCTATATAAAGTTAGATATATACTATAGCTAAATAGACTAGTGGAACAGTAATAAGGCTAATTATATTAAGACTAAGTAGGCTACTAAGGCTTTTATAGTAATGCCTTTACTAAACCTTTTAGTAAGGTGCTATTAAAAACACCTAGCCTCTAGCCACTATATAGTGATTTTACCTACTTTATAACAGACCTTCTAACTCCACGCCACGCCTCCTGATAATATATATAGCCTTTAAGTATCTATACTATAGCTATACCTACTTACTATTTATAAATAAAAGCTCTAGTTACTACTTTTATAGTATTAATAGATATTATTATTACTATCTAGCTAGCTAAAGCTATAAATCCCTTTTTTTTATTATTATTACTCTCTATAAATACTACTATAAGGTTTATAATAGTAATAACTAAATTATAAATATTCTATACATATATAGAGATATATATAAAATAATTTAGTATAGTGCTAACTTATCTATCTAGGCTCTTTCCCTTTAGTGCTAGGTTCTCTAGACTGCTCTTAAGGAGAAGGAGGAGAAGGAGAAGGAGGAGGAGAAGAAGGTCTAGGTTATTATATATTTAGAGGCTGCTTTAAAAAAGCTAGCTTTTACTAGCTCTTCTTAGTAGGTTTTTATAGCTATTACTTTTCTTAATAATATTATTATTAATATATATACTTACTTAGTAAGCTTTTTAGCTCTCTATAAGCTACTTATTAATATAGCTAATAACTTTATTAATTATCTTATTATAGCTATTTATACTAAGAAGTGCTCTTATTATTAAATATATATCTTTAGATATTAATACTCTTTACTTTTTAGTATTTATAGAGATATAAAGTTAGTATATCTAGAGCTAGTATATCTATAAAAATTACTTTTCTACCTAATTACTATATATAGAGAAGCTATAGCTTTATAGATAGAATCTACTAGCCTTTAGGCTTAATAAAGCTTTATTTTATACTCTTAAACTTATTTCTCTTTTATTATAATAATATAGTAAGTATTTACTAGGTTTAGTAATACTTAGAAGTATTTAAACTTAGCTTAGAAAGGCTTTTTATAAGTTTATTTACTAATATCTTATCTTTAAATATATAGAGAACTTTAAAAATACTCTTTATATACTCTTAGTATAGCTATATATTTTAAATATTAATATACTATAGATAGGTTAAAATATACTCTCTCTCTCTAATTACTAGTTAAATAGTTTACTAATTATTATAATAGACTTTCTAAATATCTCTAAGCTCTAAAGTAAGGTTATAGTATAGTCTTTAAAGAGCTATTCTCTCTTTAGTAATATACTTAAGGCTTAGGAGCTCTACTTTAGTTATTAATATTATAACTAACTAATTCTATAAAGATAAGTAATACTCTAACTATTATAAACTCTTCTTAAAAAAGTTTTATAGATATTATTACTAAAAAAAGAGGAAGAAAGCTAACTATATAGAATCTAACTATATATCTAGCTATAAAGTAGAGAGGGTTTTAGTATTTCTAATTAATATTCTAAGTAAACCTCTCTTTTTCTAGAAGTAAAGCAGAAATAGAGACTAGCTAACTTATTAATAAAAGAAAAAGCTAATCTCTACTAAGCTATATAATAGTACTAAACTTATATTTTTAAGATATCTAAGTACCTCCTTATCTATAACAGAGCTATTCTTTTTAGAGACTAAAAGATTATTATTAATATCCTTAGTATAAGAGAACCTAAGTATACTAAAGCCCTTAGCTATATAGTTAAGGGATTTAACTTTAGTATTTAGAAATATTATAAAAAGTAAGTAATATATAAAACTAACTTACTAAAGTTTATAACTAATAAAAAGCTTTAGTAACTTCTTCTTTTTACTAAAATATAGCTCTTACTTTTTATAAATCTTTTTAACTTAGAAAAGAGAATTAGATTTAATATAGCTAATATCTAGATATATAATTAATACTATTAGGGAGAGAACCTCCTGGGAAAGATCTTAATAAGAATCTAGAATAAGCTAAAAACTAATTATATCTATAATAATACTCTACTCTTTATACATAGAGAAGTTAATATAATATAAAAAATAAAAAATAAGAAAGTCTAGTTAGTTAATAATTTACTTTTTAATAGCTTAGTATTTAAAGAAGACCTAAAGTAGAAGTTAAAAGCTTAAGTAAAAGTAAAAGAAAACCTTAAATTAGTATTAAAAAGCACCTTTATAAACCTTATTTAACTAAAGTTTTTAACTATTTCTAAGGGGGAGTAACTTATAGTAAAGCAGCTTAATAAGATCTTAATAATAATAAACTACCTTAACTTAAAGAAGAAAAAACCTCTTTCTAAAGTTCTAAGTAATAGAGAAAAAGCCTTTATATAAAGCTTTAAGTATTATAGATCTATTTATCTATCTATAGCTCCTCTATAAATAATAAGAGTTATTTCTTATAAAGCTTAATAAGTAAGAAGTATACTAATCCTAAAGGCCTTTGAGAATAATATAATAATAATTCTAAAAAATAGACTAAAAAAGAGTATTTTTAAGTAAGGTTATATAGCTTATTAAAACCCCTTCTTTTTAATTAAAAAGAAGAATAGAAAGATATATCTTATTAACTCTATAACTAAGGTTAATACTATTATTCTATATAATATAGCTCTACCCCCTTTTAGTAATAAGTTCTCTGAAGACTTTATAATATACTAACTTCTCTTATTATTAGGTTTCTTCTCTAGGTATAACTAAGTTATACTAAATCTATAGAGCTATAATATTATAACCTTTATAATACTAATTAGCCTCTTTTAGATATATCCCCTATCTTAAGAAGCTACTAATCCTATAGCTTAGTTTATAAAAGTTATTATATAAATTCTATATAATCTAATCCTAACCTACTATAAAGCTTTCCTTAATAATATAGCTATTAAGAGCCTTATCTTAAAGTATAACAATAAAGAAGTCTCTAGTTACTCTAGACTATATAGATATATCCTAGAATATATCTAGAATATTAATAAGGTTCTTATTAATATTAAGTTAGCTAGCTATATTATTACTATTAAAAAGTTATAATAAGCCTATATTATATATATAGGTATAGGATAAGTAAGAGGAAGTTATCTATTATAGCAGAAAAGAGAGTAGCTATAGGTAAGGGTCTATATATAGAGCCTTATACAGCTAGTGCAGCGCTTAGAGAGCAGCAATAGTAGCACTAAGAGCTCTAGAGGAGGTCTGGGCTATATAATAGCCTAGTAATCTATTACTATTATAGAATATATTTATCGTATTAGTAGCTAAAGGCTAGAGACGTTAAAGATTATTATAATTAGGGAATAGGGGGTTTATAATAACCTCACTAACCTTAGATCTTTCCTTAGGGTTATAATATTCTATTAGGTTTAGATTCAGAGATTTTTAGCTATAGCTAGGCTACTTATAGCTCTCTTAAAGAAGGATATTCTATTTAAATAGAACTAGCCTTAGTAGTTAGCTATAGATACTTTTAAGAACTAACTTATCTCTACTCCTATCCTTATTAAGCTTAACTATAGCACTAATATAAGCAAGATATACTTTATAGTTAATACTAGTATCCTTAGTTAGAGTATTATTTTTAGTTAATATATGAATAGTAAGTATATAGTTTCTAGATATAAGAGCAGCTTATAAACTAATATAGAGCTAAACTATAATACTAAAAAGAAGAAGTTAAGAGATATACTTAAGGCTCTTAAATAAGTCTATTTTTATCTCTATAGCTATTACTTTATACTAAAAATAGATACTAAAACCCTTATTACTTAGCTTAATAGCACTATCTCTAACCTATTTAAAGCCCTTATTATTTAATAGATCTTATAGATTTATATATTTAACTTTAAAGTTAAGTACTTACCTAAAAGCTAGAATATTATAGTTAATAGATTATTTTATAAACCTAGTAAGCTATTAAATAAGCTTAACTAAGACACTAAAGGAGAAATTAATAACTAGATTAATAAGTAAATCTTCTTTATAAACCTAATTACTATCTCTTTCTTTAATAAGGTATAGATAGATAGAGATAGAGTCTACCTTACTAAAACCTTATTACTAAAGTTAATAATATTCTATAAAAGTCTTTAAAGCTTATAGATATCTCTAATACTATATTAGATAGCTCTTTATACTAAAACTACTATTTATACTAAATTACCTACTACCTTAGTATCCTAAGATAGCTAGATAGAATTAAGCCTAGTTTATACTATAAGTTTAAAGAGGAGGCTAGAAAGTTCTTCCTAAAAAATAAGTTATTATTTATATATTCTAGTATATATAAGCCTACTCTATAATAAGTTATAAATAACTTATAGACCTAAACTAAGCTTATTATAAAAGTATACTAAGAGAGTAAGTATAGAGAATATAATATAGTTATTAAATAGTTAGTAAAGCAGTATTACTAATATCACCTCTATTAATAAGTTAGTAAATAAGTCTATATTTATAAAGATTATTAAAAGTATAAACCTAAGTATATAGATACCTCTTACTATTTCTTAGTGCTCTTAGAGTAACTATTTACTTATATAGTATTAGATATATAAAGGACTAGTAAATAGAATATAGTTAAAGCTTAATACCTCCTAACTAAATAGATAGAGGCTTAATAAATATAGTAAGCTAACTCTTACTATTAGTTTCACGCCGGATCGAGGTTTACACAGGACTTAGAGCTCCCTTTATATATATATATTAAAAGCCTATAAGTTAATATATATCTATTTAGAAGTTCCACTTAACTATAAAGGCAGTAGTATTAAACTATATATATATATACTCTATAATAGGTTATATAACCTTATATATATCTATTAATTATAGTATATATCCTGCTACTTTATAGGTTATAGTATTAGCATAATACTAGCAGTCTTTTCTTTAAGGCTAGATATACTATAACTTACTAAAATATACTTCTATATTACTAATACCTATTATAAACCTAAACTAGGTTTAAAAACATAAAAACAGCACAGAATTATATACTAATCTTATTCTATATTTAATATAGTTAAATCCTCCTCTTCTAAGATACTAAAGCTGCTTTAGCATACCTAATACTATTTATCTAACTTCTCAGCCTTCTCCTCTTAAGTTACCTATCCCTCTATATAAACTATTACTTTATTATTATTAATAAAGTATTTAAGAGTCTAATTTAGAGTACTTTTTATAAAAGTATCTATAGAGTTATTATTACTATTAATTTATTATACCTTATAGATCTCCCTCCTCTTATAGAACTATTAAAGCACTATAATATTAATTATTAATTACTTTTCCTTTATAGTACTAAGCTTAATAAGGTATTTATATAGTAAGTATAACTTAGTATAGATAATTATAGAGATATAGAGTCTTTTAAGGTAGTTAGTAATCTTCTAGAGTATTATTATAATAGTATAGATAAGGTTTATACTAATAACTATACTATAGACTTTAAAAGCTAGAACACTTTAGGTAACCCTCTTATACTTTATTAAGCTAAAATAAATAGTATTACTATAGATTATAAACATATTATTATTACTAGTAAGGATAATAATAAAACTAATCTATAATAAGAGGTCTAAATTATTAATAAAAAAGCTATTAATAAAAATAAATAGTTTAGCTATTACTAAGTTAATAGGTGTAAATATAAAGCTGCAGTTAAGGTTCTCCTTTTACTATTTAAGGCATTAATTAAGCACTTTTTTATCTTTAGTAGTTAGCTCTTAATACTATATAGCTATAAATAGATTAAAGCATACCTCTAGTTAGCAAATTAATATAATATATATACCTCTTACCCTTTACTAAATATATTACTATTTTTATTTAGTTAAAGTAGCCTTTAGGTTAATAAGCTTAATCTTATTCCCTTATTCCTTTTAGTATAAAGTAAGACTACTATTTATATTTAGCATAATAATATTACTATTAAATATTTATAAGTTATTTAGGTTAAGTTATTATTTATTCTTTATAGTAAAGCTAGCTTCTATAAGTTTATTATTCTCTTAATTAGAAAAACTTAGTATTAAAAGTCTAATTATATTATTAGTTTATATATTAATAATACTAAATCTATTAGTAGTAGTTAAGGAGATTAGTAAGTATAGGTTAAATAAGAATTAATCTATCTTAAGCTTTTCTCTATAGTACTTACTATAGGTTACTCACTAATAGGTTCTAGCTTTTATAATACTATATAGGGGTTTAATAATCCTTATAATCTAATTCTTAGGGTATTTACTCTGAATTTTACTTATAAGGTTTACTAATATTATCCTATTAAGCTCTACTTAGGATTAGATATATACTTATATAATATCCCTAAGCTATAGAATAAGTCCCTTTACTATAAGAGATAATACTAAAATAAGAAGTAGTTATTAGCTTACCCTTTATATTATTAGTGATTATATAAGAATTAAAGTCTTATTATTATTATTATAACCTTAAATAATAAGCTATAATTTCTTATAAAGTTAATTAGTCTCTTTTTCTTTAACATTATAAACTATATAGGATTTAAAAGTCTAGGTTTTACTATAAATAGTAGCATTATTGAAAATAATTTCAAAAATACTATATTTCTAAAGTATAGTTATCTTAGCTATTATAGAGGCAGAGAAAGGTTCTCCTAGCATTATAATAATACTCTCCTTATATAGGTAGATAGTAAGGTTATAATCTAAACACTCTTTTACTATTAAGAAGGTTATAGTATTACTAATCTCTTAGCTAAGGGCTTTATCTATATTAATAATAAAAACAGTATTAACTATAATATTCTCTTATCTATTTTAGTCTATAAAGTAGTTACTTCTTTATATTAAATCTATAGTAGATATTATAATAGCTTCTATATAGTTCTTTAGTGGTCTGCCCCTCTTATATAGAGGTGGAACTTTAGGTAATATTAGTATTAGCACTAATATAGTATTATTCTTATTTAGTTTTTCTATTCTTTTAGTATTCTAGTCTAGAGAGTTCTTTAGTATATAATTATTATCTTTATTAATATTATTAATATTACTAGCATTATACTATAGATAGATAATAGTTAATTAAAAGGTCTAAGGTCTATATATAAGGTTAAGTATATAGATCTTACTATTAATAGTAAGGAGTTTATATAGTTCTTACTATCTCTTCTTTTTATAGTAAATATATATAAGCAAGAGTAGTAATAGCTATAGAGTTCTATATATATTTAGTTTATTATAGGCAATAAGGGCTTCTAAAACTTAGTATAAGGCCTAGACTTTCCAGAGGTTTTCTATTACTCTTTATATAGTAGCTATCTATTTCTAGATTTCTAGAGATAGAGGGAATTTATTAGTAAGCTATAGATATACTCTAAAGATAAGTAATATGAAAACTAGGCTTTTTAGCTCTATAGTCTTATTAATAGCCTTTAAAGCTATTTAGAGAACTATTTTATAATCTATATTAGAAAGGTCTTAGTAAATTATATTATAGACTCTTTAAAAGATTATATAATACCTCTTAAACTTATCTATAAAGTTATAAGCCTTAACAGAGACTTTACTAGTAGTTATTAATATTAAATAGAGTATATTATACTACTTAGATAAGCTAAAATTAGTACTAATATTAGTAATTACTATATCTAGAGATCTAAGATAGATATAGATCTAGTATTATTTAAGTATATTAAATACTATACTTACTAATAGATTTTATAGAAATCTTCCTATATTAAAGATAGTAGTAGTATTAACTATATAAAATACTAGTCTTAAGTTAAGGTAAATAATATTAATAACTATAGTATAGTTAAAGTTATATTTATCTTTAAGAGTAAATTTAAAGCAATTTAGAGCTTCTATATTAAGTTAGTAATATTTATAAAACTTTATAAAATATTTAAGTATTTATATTTAAACTTAGTAGCCTAACTACTATAAAACTCTATAAAGTTAGTAAATTAATAGATATCTAAAATATTAATAGAGTTAGCATAACTTAGTCTCTATAAAATTATTCTAAACTAATATTTTCTCTATATCTAATAGTAGCTATAAATACCCCTATTTATAGATAACAGGAATAATTAGGTCTCCTTATTATAAATAGTTTCTTAAATTATTAAATTAAATACCTAGTTTATCTATATCTATAAGGCATAAAAAAAGGGGGGTATTTACTAATATAATATGGAATATTATTTCCCTAAAAGGTATAGAGATAACTATTATTTCTATTAATTTAATTACTCCTCTTAAACTAAATTTAATACTTACCCTTTTTATAGTAGCAGGGTTAATTATAATATTAAGTAACTTAGTCCTTTTAAGTATAGTAAATTAATTATAACTAGCTATTAAAAATCCTATAGCTTCTATATCTAGGATAATACCCTAGAAGGTCTCTAAAGAATATCTTCTATTAAGTATAAAGATATTAATAAGGGTATTATTAGTTATTTATTTAAAAGAGTTATAGTATATAATTCTATAATAAGCTACTTAGTTAAGTAGATACTTAGTAATAATATTCTTATTTACTAAATAAGTTAATTAGGCATTTAGATTTATAAATTAGGTACAGAATAAAGTCTGCTATTTATTATTAGATTATTAGTCTTTCTAACTATCTTACTCTTTTCTAAGTAACTAGAGATATATCTTAATCTCTTTATTCTCCTTATTATTTATTATTAAATTATTATAACCCTTATTTTTAGTCCCTTTATATTAAGTAAGGAATTACTAATAAGCTATCTTTAAAATATCTTAGATTTATAAATTACTTTAAAAGAAGGAGTATACTTTATCCCTCTCTTTTTATATATAGTTTATTAAATAGCAGCCTATCTTTCTATAGATATAGTATCTCTATTTCTAGAAATCTTATTATTCCTTTAAATTATCTTATTTAAAGTTTTAGTATAAACTAAAGTAGCTAAATTAATTATTCTAGCCTTAGCTATTATATTTATAATCTATTTAGTATTACTTAGTATAGTATTATAGTTATAGAGGTAATTAACTATTTCTAAATATAACTATATTAGTAATTATAACTTTAAGCTAGTTATAGAGGCTCTTAAACCTTATTATAGGGTTTATAAAAGCTTATTTATATTCCTTAACCTCTTAGTAACCTTAAAAGAGTTAGTTATATAAGATTATACTACTTTTATAGATAGTGCCTAATATAGATTATATCTTTATAAAAGTATTAATTAATAAATCTAAAGCCTTAAGCTTTATTATAAATAGATTATTATTTATAATTAATATAAGTATAGTAATATTCTATTTAGTGAGATATACTTATTTAAATTCCTCTATTTTAAAATATTTACTAAGCTTAGTAATAATCTAGTTTAGGTTAAGATAAGGCTAAATTTAGTAAATTATCTTATAATAATAGTATAATACTCTTTCTTTAAGTATAATTAAAAAAGTAAATAGTATTTATTTCTTTATAAAGCCTACTCTCTTATATATATTCTAGAAGATATAGAGTTTTAGTTTTAGTATATCTATACCTTTACTACTATATATTATCTTATTAATATATAGCTTAGTTAGGTCTATAAGTTAGTATATAAGTAAGTATATATTATTTTTAAGTTTAATTTAAGTATTTATAATATTTGGAGTAGGGTTAGTATTTAAAGTTAAACTAAAGTTAACTAGCTATAAAGCTTTATTATTTATAGATATATTCCTTTTATTATTAGTCTATAAAAATATAGACTTTACTCTTTTCTTACTATTACTGCCTATAATCTCTCTAGTAAAGTCTTTATTTTTCTATAGCTTTATAAATATAGTGTTCTTGCTTACCTATTTTTTTACTTTCTTAGTTATCTAAAAGTAGAAGTTATCCTCTATAATAATTATAAAGAGTTAATCTATAACTTATAGAAAATTATAGATAGTATATACTCTACTTATTATAAGATAGTTATAGAGTTATTAAATAATACTTATAGTAGCTTAGTTCTAGAATTTAAGTAGTAAATTAATAAAGTTATATATAAACTCTCTCTATAAAGCTATATCTATACAGCTATTAGCCTTATAGATCTTAAAATAAAAGAGAATTTTAGTATTTACCTCCTTCTCTATAGTCTTATTACTAAATTTAAATATTTATCCCTAGTTATAGTTATTTATAAATACTTTTATATTTAGAGAGATTAGGGGTTCTATAATAAGTTAATAGTATAGAGTTACTATAACTAATAGGTCTAACTATAGTATTAATTAGCTAGATATAGAAGGATTTACTATAGTAGTTAATAATATTATATATAAGAAGGTAAATAAATACCCTAGTAAGGTTTTAGCTAGTAGAGTCTCTAGTTAAAGCTTTTACTATAGTATAAGTCTCTTTTATTTATACTAGGATAGCTAGTTCTCTAGTTACTAGGTTTAGTATAGTTAAAGTAAAGTTTTATATCCTTAGTCTTAGTAATACTCCTTATAGGTTTATAT
This sequence comes from Colletotrichum neosansevieriae, assembly GCA_036785495.1. NCBI lineage: Eukaryota > Fungi > Ascomycota > Sordariomycetes > Glomerellales > Glomerellaceae > Colletotrichum > Colletotrichum neosansevieriae. Next base: position 103,052 of record JAVHLV010000077.1, on the reverse strand, counting down.
AGTAGTATAGCTATTATTTAGTGTTATCTTCTTCTATTATTTCTTTTAGAATACTGGGTTTATTAATAGTAATAAGGATATTATAAGCTATATAGTAGTAGGTATAGTTACTTACTATAGTGTTATTATACTTACTATAGGTAATAATTCTTAAGCTGTACTCCTATTTATAAACTAAATAGAAAATGTATTTTATTATTTTAAGGTGTGAAGGGATAGATACCCTTATTTTATACCTCTTAGTTAGAATAATTCTAGATTTAGGTAGGTATTAGTAGTATTAATAATAATGCTGTGAGTTATAATAGCATTTTAGTGTCTTTTTGCTATATCTATTAGTAGGTTATTTACTATATACTAAATAATATATTATTTTAGTAGAAAGTTATTAGTAGTATTAGGTATACTCCTTATTTAGGTATAAGTTATAGTTCTGGGTTAAAAGCAATTCCTTCTTAATAATTATAAGGTTAATAGTAGTGCTTATCTTATAGTAAGTGATTTAAGTATTCTAAGTAAAGGTCTTATAATATTCTAATATATATAAGTATAAATATTATAGATTTCTAGTTTTTTTAAAGAATAGTAGTATAGATTTAGAGAGGATAGATCTTAAGCTTAAATCTAGTAATCTAGTTAGAATAAATAATTCTATAGTAATACTCTTATTATATTAGCCTATTATAATATTTATAGATTTATTATTTATCTATTATCTCTTATTCTTATTATTTAAGTAGTATTTATAGGTGATAAGTTATATTAATAAAGTTATTATTTATATAATAGATATAGAGGTATATTAAGGTCTTTAAGATAGATATACTATAAGCAGACCTACTCTTTATACCTAATAACCTAGGTAGTATAAAGATAAGTTCCTTATATACTAGATTATAAACCTAATATAGAAGTTATTACTTTACCTCTTTAAGTAATATCCTTACTAATTTACAGGAGTTAAGTAGTATAATATAGAAGGTTAACCACTAATTAGTGTTAGTTTCACACTAGATTAAGGTTTAGATAGAACTCGGGGCTCCCTTTATATATATATATTAAAAGCCTGTAAGTTAATATATATCTATTTAGAAGTTCTACTTAACTATAGAGGCAGTAGTATTAAACTATATATATATATATGCTCTGCAATAGGTTATATAACCTCGTGCGTATCTATCGATTACAGTGTGTATCCTGCTGCTTTGCGGGTTACAGTGTTAGCGCAACACTTACCTTATTACTAAGTTTATATAAAAAGATATTATTTATTACTATAGACTCTATAGTATACTTATTATTAATAGAGGCCTAGAGAATAAAAATATAGTTATTAAATTTAACTCTAAATATAGGCTTAAGTAAAAGGTTACTACTATCTATAACCTATATACTAATAGTATTATTAAAGTTAGCTACTAAACTATTATATATACTCTCTCTACTTAGATAAAGAATATAGATAAAGACTTCTAGCTATCCTTTTAAGCTATACTATTTACTAATAAAACTTCTATTAGAGCCTTAACTAGCTATAGCTCCTTCTATCTACTCTATAGATATAAAGCTATAACCCTAATAGAGACCTTTATACTAACCTAAAGAGTTCTAGTATAAAACTAGATAATAATACCTAAAGAGGAGCTCCTTATATAAATAAGAGTTTTTAAGTAGCTTAATAAGAACTATACTACTATATAGAAGATAGTTATAGTATAGTATAAGTATATTATAGATAGGTTTAATTATTAAAAATACTATATCTTATATAGCTAGAAATTAGGAGTAGGTAACCTTATCTTAGTATTTAATATTAAATAATATATAGATAAGTCTTTAGATACTAAGCTTAACTATTATTACAAAGGCCTTTTTAGGATCTATTTAAAGGCTCTTAATAATACTTTATATTCGCTTAAGACCATTATAGAAAAACCCCTTTATAAATTATCTTATACTAAAAACTACCTAAAGAAGTTTATTAAGGCTCTAGAAGGTGTTTAGAAGCTAGAAGATATTAATTAATATAGACTTAACTTTATAGACTAACTTAATAAGATTACTTAATCTATAGTTACCCCTATCTTAATAAAAGTAATAAAGGAGAAGTAGAAAAACCTTTTACTAACCTTAATAATACTAACTCTCTATTAATAAGTAATCTAGATAGTAATATTCTATAGTAAATTATATACTTAATAATATATTTATAGACCCTAAAGGAGGCCCTTAACTAAATAAGAGTAATATAGAAACTTTATATAAAGCTTTAGCTATTTAATCTAGTTAGGAATAGTTAGTATACTAAGATAGAAAATAACACTATATAACCTATTAAGATTAGCCTTAGTATAGAGAAATAGTGCTTTTTATATCTCTAATAGATAAGACTTATACTCCTAGAGAGAGCCTTACTATACTTATTATCTTAGTTACTTAGTTATAATTACCTAGCTTAGTATATTAAAATAGGCTATAGAGATAATACTAGGACTAGCCTATTTATATCTATATTATCCTACTTAGTATTTAAGTCTACCCTTATACCTTTATAAACCTAATCTGACTTAGTATCTAGCTCTAGTACTATTATTATATCTAGAATTATATTACTAAAGTTACTGCTATACTTATAGTAAGTCCTACTATATAAAACCTATTAAAAATATACTATAACCGTTTTAGTAATTAGTATACTCTATTTCTCTCTATTACTACTTAGATATTCCTCACCTTACTCTAGAAAACTCCCTCTTTATAGCTACTTAACTTAGCTAGATAGCCTCTTATTTTAAACACTAGGTCCTAACTTATTATTACTTAAAGATCTTTAAGTTATAGTTTAACTTTAGTAATTTAGCTATATCTATATTACCTAGCTAGTTATTTTTATACTATTTCTAGATTAGACTTTAGCACTTAGTATTCTAAGAGAGATATATCTCTATATAATATTATATTACTTTATATTATCTATCTACTTTCTTTAGTTTCTGCTTCTATAGTAATTATTTATCTATTTTAAGTTTATAGTTATAACGCAGCCCCCCGCAAAAAAGACTATGAGAAATTCACCCAGTTTATAGGCATAATTTAGAAAACACTATAGAGGCACTTTAACCTATACCCTCTACTAGTTAAGGATAATAATATAGAAACTCTATATATTCCTGCTAGTAAGCAAATCCTTATATAAAGTTAGATATATGCTCTAGCTAAATAGACTAGCAGAATAGTAATAGCGTGGGTAATACTACGCTATATATAACAGAGCTAATTATATTAGGGCTAAGTAGGCCACTAAGGCTTTTATAGTAATGCCTTTGCTAAACCTTTTAGTAATATACTATGAAAAACGCCTAAAAGGTAAACCTTCCAGCAAGGTGCTATATATATAAGAGATAACTCCTTAACCTTCTAAGAGGTTTTTATAGCTAGAAGTATAAAAAGCTCTTTAAGTAGGGCTTTATATCTATCCCTCTTTCTTATCCTTATTCTATAACTTATAATAAATTCTCTAAGATAGTAGCACTATACCTAGTATATTAATATGCTAGGTATATATAAGGTATACTTATTATTACTGGTAATACAAACCAGATTGCCACAGAGTTTAGTATTAATATGATTAATGAAAACTCCTCCTTCTTTAACTAACCCAGCCCACACAAAGAGCGTATTATTAGCATAGCCCTCAGGAGAGTTATTTATCTATTTTATATTTATAATAATATTCTTATTTCTAAATTAACTCTTGACTTATCTTCTTATATAACTATAGCTTTATATAAGTAGTTAGGTTAGTAAGTTTCCCTAGCTATAAATAGTTATATTATTAAAGAAACTAAAGATAAAGAAACTCTCCTATCTATACTTTAAGGTGCTCTACTATATTAAAAAAGTATTACTATAGCTAGTTAATTTTACCTAATTTACTAAAACCTTATATAACGTTTCCTGATTTTTTCTATATTAGTTATATAAAGTATATATATTAAAGCATTTTAAGGTTAAATACGGAGGATTCTATTTACTATTTTATATTTTTAGGTTTATAAAAACTACTAAATATATAGAGTATTATATTAGTTCTTCCTTTTTCCTACTCTCTTTCTTTAAACTCTAGTTAGGATATTAAGTAGCTCCCTCTTATTAGAAATAGAGATATCTAAATGAGCTAGAGAGTAATTAGTAACCCTAAATAGTAACCTAAACTTATACTCCTTTAGCTAAGTTTTATAATACTCTATTATAGTTCTAAACCCTAAATAAGTTATACTAGCTCTTATTATAGTTTATTAGTTAATTTAGAACTAGGTAACTACCTCCTTAAATTTACTACTTTATTACTCTAGATTATCTATATTGTAGTTAAAAGCTTTATAGTTTCTATTAGAGTTAAAGAAATACTTAGAATCTTATTTATAGTAAAGATAGTTTATATAAGTATTACTAAATATACTTATATACTTAAAGTATAGATCTAAGTCTTAGTAGCCTTATTATTAAGAGAGTAAGTATATTATTTATAACTATTATAAAGAACTATATTTTAACTACTATTAGCTTAAATATAGAAGCTATAGCTAACCTTAGATTTATTAAGATTAATTATCTTTACTAACTAGAGTCTAAAAATATTTATAACTACTAAGATAATAAAGATATATTTATAAAATAGTAGCTCCTTCTCTATTATACTCTAGTAATAAGAATTAGTATAGACTTCCTAAAACTAATAAATAATAATCTTATAATTATCTAAAGATAGAACTTTTATATAGAAGTCTACTTTATAGTATAGTTAAAAAGGCTCTAGAAGCTTAAGTAAGTACTATATAAGAAATACTATATTCTATATATAAAGATTAGTAATATATAAAGTAAGAGCTAAAAAGGTAAGTCTACTTATTATAAAAAAGTTAATAAATAGCTTAATATATAGAGGAGAGTTATAGTTTCTCTTATTAAAAACTAGTTTATTTATAAAAAGCTAGAAAATATACTTTCTTAGCTAAGTTAGTATATAGAAATTATTAAGATTTCTAATAAAAGCTATAATTAATAAATACTAAAGAATACTTAAGGTTATACTTTATAGATATAAAAGAGAAATTACTATTTCTATTATATTATAAAGGAGAAAGAAAAAGCTAGAGAGAGCTAACGGTTTAGTTATATAACCTAGTTACTCTATCTCTTACTAAATTATTTACTTAAAGAGTTAAGCTATCCTTATAGTTAAGATTAATTAAATAAGAAAAGAAGTTAATCTTTATAACTACCTCCTCCTACTACCTATTCTTATTCTATCTCTTTATTCTAGTTAGTTAATAATTAGTAACTAATAGCCTACTCTCTTTAATCTATATATAAATAAGTATTTTATCTCTCTTAATATAAATAGATTTAACTTATTAATAATTAATTTAGTATTAAAGCTTAGCTTAATTTATATTTTAAGCTGTCTTTATATATATTTAACTATAAATTCCTATTCTAATCTATACGTATCTATATATAACTCTTCTTTATAATATTATAGATTCTTATCCTTTTATACTATTTATATATCCTTTTTCTCCTTACTAAAAGCTTTAATTAAGTCTATAATTATCTCTATTTATTCTATTCTTAATAATATCTTTACCTAAGGATTTCCCTACTAAGACTATTAATATTTAGGTTAAGAAAGTATTTCTTATTATTATCTTAGATAAGTTTTCTTAGAAGTAAGATAAATAGAATAGTAAGCCCTTAGAAACTATAGTTATGCTTACTAACTCTACTCTCTTTAGGAAAACTCTAAATATCCTAGCTATAAAAATCAATAAATAGCACTTAGCTAGGTAGATACTTCCTTTCTATCTTTAATTCCCTTTTAAGCTAAATAAAAACCTTAAGTATAAAAAGCTTTAGTAGCTTTATTTTAGTGCTTCTATAGCTTAACTCTATATTTATCTTTAATAACCTTAACTTACTAAATCTTAATAACTAAAATAAGCTAAAGAGAATAAAGAAGAGCTAGCTACTATAGTTAACTTATTTAATTTATAAAAGACTATTTAGACTAAGACTTTTCCTTTAGTTTTTTCATTTAAAGATTAGTTTCTAACTTCTTATTTATAATCTCTTTAATAATATTAGCGTAATTAAATAATACTATACTTTTACTAATATTAAGATTAAAGATAATAAAGCTATTATATAAAAAGATTAACTTACTATACTTATTCTCTACTTACTAACTCAGGTAAATATTAATAAGAAAGTAGTTTTCTACTCTATCTTATTTGTTAACTAACTTTTAGAGTTTTTCTATTTTTATAATAACTTCTATTATAATAGAAAAGTAAAGTTATATCTTAAGATACTAATTAGATCTATAATAGCTATCTATAAGCCTCTTAATAGTATAATATCTATCCTTAAGTATTTAGTTAAAGCTTTCTAAGCACTCTAGCTTTAGAAAGAGTAGTTATAGATATTAAGTGGCCTCTGGCCACTGCACAGTGATTTTACCTGCTTTGCAACAGACCTTCTAACTCCGCGCTGCGCCTCCTGATAATATATATAGCCTTTGGTTATATAATCCTATTCTAACCACAGCTATACTTGTATATACCTATCTATAGCCTTATAATCCTTAACTTTGCAGTTTAATAATAATATCTATTAACTTATTCTCTTGCCTATCACCTACGCTGCTAATACTATCTCTATCACTGCTTTGTCTGCTAGCTATGCTGTTATTAGCAATGCTCTCTCTGTTTCATAGTTAGTGCAAGCTAGACTCACTAATAGCTGCCTTAACCTTAGCATTATAGAGGGCCTGTTTAAAGAAGGGCTAATATATAGGGTGCGTGATAACCTAATTAACTTCTAATGCTATATTTGCTTATTTATATATAATATTATTATATATCTGGTTATTCTCTATAGGGGTATTAATAAGAGCTCTTCTAAGAGCTATGCTAATAATATACTATTAGTGTTATCTAGGCTGCTTAATAAAACAGAGTGTTTTATTAATTATATTAATACTAAAATCTTATATAATCTTTTATATATTATTAATGTTAATAGGTGCACCTTATATATAGCTAGCGTATTAATATGCTAGGTCTAGTGCTAATATCTTAGAGGACTTATTATAGATTATAGAATAAGAATAAGAAAGAGAGATAGGTATAAAGCCCTGCTTATAGTAGCAGAGCTTTTTATGCTTCTAGCTATGAGAACCTCTTAGAAAGTTAAGGAGTTATCTCTTATATGCACCTTGCTAGAAGGTTAACCTTTAGGCAAGGAGTTATCAGATATCTTATATAGTGGCATTTACTTTGCTAGAAGGTTTACCTTTTAGGCGTTTTTTACCTTGCTAGAAGGCGTTTCCAGGCTATAAGAGCCTTAGTAGCCTATTTAGCTCTAATATAATTAGTCCTGTTATATATAGCATAGCATTGCTTATACTATTACTATTCTGCTAGTCTATTTAGCTAGAGTATATATCTAACTTTATATAAGGGTTTGCTTACTAGCAGGAATATATTAGATTCCTGTATTATTATTCTTAACTGGTAGAGGGTATAAGTTAAAGTGCCTCTATAGTGTTTCCCGAATTATGCCTATAAACTGGGTGAATTTGTTATAGTCTTTTTTGCAAGGGGCTGCGTTATAACTATAAACTTAATAGATATTAAGTATATTCTACCTTAGATAGCTTTATTACTATATATAACTAGAGCTAGCTAAGTATTAAACTAGTTCTTTCTTTAAAGAGATCTTTAATATATAGATAAATTAAATTACTTCTAAGTTTTATAATAGAGATCTAGAGATAGATAGTATAGTTTTTCTAACTCTATTAAGATCTATTAATAAGGCTAAGTATATGAAAAAGATTATCTCTCTACTATATAATAAGAAGATTTAGAAAATAATTTATACTTAGAACTCTATAGTCTCTAACTCTATATCTATAAATAGATTAACTCTAATATAGCTCTACCTTAAGTACCTTAAAATACTTAACCTTAACCCTAAAGTATCTATACTTAATATTTATATTATAAAAGCTTTTATATTTATTAATATATCTATTAAGCTCTTTATAGACCTAAACCTAAGTCTACTTAGAAATTATAATACTAAGGTAAGAGATATTATTAATAATTACTCTATAATTAATACTATATAGAACTATACTTACTAAAATAGAATTATCACTACTATATATTAAGAAAATAGATAGATAGAAAAGAGAGCCTTAATCTTTATAATAATAAGCCCTTTCTTTACCTAGGTTTTAGTTCTTAGTATATTAATAACTCTAAATAGTTAGTTTATATTAATAACCCTTATAGTAACCTAAAGCCCCTAGTTATAGATCTAATTAGTAATTTAGAGTTACTAAAGAATAAAATAGAGAAAAAGAGGATACCTAACTAATATATTAAGTTAAGTAGGGATACTATACTATCTTTCTAAACCTAATTATATTATAGATTTAATATAACTAGAAAATAGACTAAGTAGCCTCTATTAATTACTTAATATTACCTTACTTATCTCTATAATATTTAAGGAGAACTAGTAATAAAAGCCTATTTTAAGGTAAAAGAGATATATTACCTTATTAAGTTTAATATATAGAGATTAGGTAAGTATATATATATCTTAGAAAGATAAGTTACTTAGTAAATAAGAGCAGCACCCTTTCTTAGTAAGTACTAAGTCTTAATAATATTAATTATAAATACTTATAACCTACTTATTTAATTAGATACTACTATCTTTTATATTTAGTATAGTAATAATTACTAAGTAATAGTAATAGTAAATTAGAAAAGAGAAACTACTTACTATACTAACTTACTTTAGAGTAGAGAATTTAATAAACTATTTATATAGGCTATAGAGAACCTCTCTTAATACTATAAGCTCTTTAGAGCTCCTATAAATATTTATACTCTCCTTTAGAAAAGCACTATAGTTAGATCCTAACCCTAATAGCAAAATATATAAATATATAGCTTTAGAGCAGTAGATTAGGTTAGAGCTTATATTTATAAAGGTATTATTAATAATATAGTATTAGTAATAGCTAGAGAAGGGATAGTAAAAAGGACCTAATTCTAAATTACTACCTAATATATCTTAAAGATTACTACTAAGTTTATAAACTACTCTATACTCTATAGTAATAAATCTTTATAGATATCTTAGATATATCTCTTTATAGTAGAGTTATATAGTAATATTAATAATATATAGTCTCTAGAACCTAAGATACTCTCCTTTCTACCTCTTCCTAAAATACTAAGGCTTTTTATAAAGACTTTTACTTTATATTATATAGAAGTCTAGATTAATAAGCTTAATAGCAGGAAACTTATCTCTTATTACTCTAGTAAGGCTAGCTTCTATATTATTATAGATCTAGACTTACTAGCTTTTAGTCTTTATAATACTTTACTATCTCTTAGTAATAATAACTCTAGCTTTATAAACCTAAGTTTAACTCTATTTAACCCTTTTATTTTACTAGCTAGGCTGCTTAATACTAAATAAGAAATAACTTCTTTATATCTCTCTACTCTAGTGCTATATTAAACTATTATTACTAGGAAATTTTCTCTATATCTAGCTTTATTTAATATTCTTAAGCCTATCTATAATAGCTATAAAAACTATATTATAGAGTAAGTTAACTATTAGTAATAAATTAAAGATAATATCCCTAAGGGTAATTATAGTTATTACTTTTTATAGTTACCTAGCTAGTATAGTTAGAGATAATATAAGTAAGGTTTAGATTAGGATAAAGCTTATAAATCTATAGAGAATAGGCCTAAATAGAGAAGGCTAGAACAGTATAACTATAGAAAGAAGTAATTATATCTATAATTACCTAAAAGGAGTGATTAATATAGAAAATACCTTATTCTTTATAAATAGTAGTTTTTATTTATATAATTTTTCTTAGGTATATAGTTTTCTTTATAAGGTATTAAGGTAAAACTATAGGGAATAATTAAGATAGAGCAGTATAAATAGCCTAGTTTAGAGAGTGTCTAAATAGATATATTAGTTAGTATATTATAATAGGACTTTTACCTTATTAAGAATAAAGAGGAGGATAGAGAATTATTATTAATTAGTATTAGTATAGTTTATTTTATTATTTAAAAGCCTTTATCACTTTTGCTTAATAGATTATATCTATAATAAGGTTATTATATATAGAAAGATCCTTTTCTTTATTCTAGGGCCTCTAGATATAAAGCTATAATATTATAATATTCCTATATAAGTATATAGGAGTATATAGTTTTATTATTTTTGTCTTAGGGTTCTTAGCCTATTTTAATAGTTTACTAAGCTTTTAGTAGTTAAAGAGATTCTAAGCTATATAGTAATAGAGATAGAGAGATCTAGCCTTAGATATACTATATAAAATAACTTACTAAGTATATACTTATGTATAGAATTTATATTAAATATATAATAGAGTCTTAATTCTCACTCTCTAAGTATTATATATAAGGTGTTTAAGAGGGCTCTAGCCTAGGTAACTAGCTTAGAGATATTATAGTTATATATTATTAAACCTTTTAGCTATATAGTAGTATAAGGAGTATATTAGCTTCTAGTTATTTAAGAGGGCTATAATATCTCTACTGCTTATAGAAATACTTAAGCTAGACAGATAGGTAGAGATAGAGTTATATTTAAAGAAGACTAGGTTACTCTTATATATTAGCTGCTTTATATAAGTAGATTTACCTAGCTTACTAAACTATAAAAAGCAGTTATAGCTATTATACTAGATATCTATCTTAAAGAGAAGTGCTTCTAAGATAATATTAATATATATATTTTTAATAATAGTAATATTATTTAAGGTTAGAGTGCTCTTTTTACCTATTAAGGTATCTTTAAATATACCCTAGATAACCTAAGTGCCCCTCCTAATAATTAGTATATATATACTACTAACATTTATTATCTTATTATTATATAAGTATATAAAGGTACTAGAAACTAGCTTTCTCTTATTATTAATAATATAAAGAGCTCTATAATTATCTAAAATAATATTATTAGAGAGAGTATATAGTTTCTTAAAGAATGTAAATACTATAGAATAAACTTAGGTTACTTAGCTTTTATCTTTAAGAAGGCTTTAGTTAATAATATAGCAAGAAATATTCTTAAGAAGTTACTCTTAGTTACTAGCGCTACCCCTGTTACTATACCTGCCCCAGCTACTGCTGCGGCGTCTACTATAGCTATTGTTAGATAGGTGCTAACCACTCTTCTGAGACTCCTTTATAATCCACCCCACGTATATAAGGTGATTCTAAAGAGGTTTTTGAGTGTTATAAGGTTGTTTTAAAAAGGCTAAAAACAATAAGAGAAAAGCCGCTTACCCTTTCCTAGGCTTAGAGAGGTTAGAGGGGTATTTATAAACTATAGAGCTGGGCTTATAACTATTATAAGCTATAAATAGAAGTGAGGGTAAGTTATAAAGACTAACTATCTTAGCTATAGATTAGTATATACAGAAAGCATAGTGAAATAGTTTATAGTATATAATTGGATAATTACGCGTTATAGTGTATAGCCACTATAGCCTTATAAAGCTAAGAGTGCTATAAACTATATTATAATAATAGTTTTAATTTATCTTTTATTATAGATATATATACTTAGTTATCTATATTAAGGCTTATAGTATACTGCTTAAGCAGCTTTTATATACTATCTATAAATACTAACTATAATAGCTATAGCTTATATATAGCTCTATTATAGAGCACTTTAATCCTAAGGAACTATTATAGATCCTAACCTCCTGTAAGGTAGTAGTGCTTCTAGAGAGTATTTATAGCCTCCTTTATACTTTTAGTATACGTATAAGAGAATACTAATATATAATTATCTATATAGAAGAAGAATATTACTTATCTATGCTGCTAGTACCAGTTCTTACTAGCTACCTATTTAAAGCTAAGTATAGTAAGGCTAGCCTTTAAGTGCTTTTACTAAAGTAGCAGTAAGTAGTATAGTCTATAAAGCACCTTTTATAGATATAGAACCTTACTACTATAGTAATATCCTAGTAGTATATTTATAAATACTATTTTATTAATAGATATATATATATATAAATATATTTATAGTATTATATTATAATAGCTCTATATTAAAATAAGTAGCTATAGCTATTAGCACTTAGAAAGATATATCTATAAGTATTACTATATATATATTCTATATATCTTTTGCTTATTAGTTACCTTAGCTTATAAGTCTTACTTTAAACTTCACTAACTACTTATATTTATTAAGTTTATATATATAAACCTAATAATAGCTAAATACTTAATAACTATAAGCCTCCTACTTTACTACTTTGCACTAGAACTATAATACTTTATATCTCTTTAGGTGAGATTTCTCAGCCTCTAGGAATTTATTTATAAATAGGTATAGTTTTATAAGCTTATTATATAGTACTAACTAATTATAAAATATAGATAGAGAAGGTAACTTAGACTAGGGGTAATCTAATAGAGTAGCTATTTTATCTAATTTACTTAGACTGCTATATATTATAGCACTTTTATAATACTCTATACTCTCTAGTCTTTATTCTTTAGCTATAGTAAATACTTACTATTATAGATCTATTTTATCTATAGCTATTTTAAGGATATAACCTACTCTTATTAAAGTTTTAGAGATATTTCACTCTATATATATACTTAGTGGGCAATTAGTCTAGGTACTCTAGGCTATAGAGCTATTTCCTAATTATATAGTTTTATACTTCTAGTATAGCTATATATAGCCTATTAAAAAAGCAGCCTTAAATAAGGTTTATAGTATATAGCAGTACTAGAGTAATAATAATTTATATTATCTATTTTTACTTATATATTTTAAAGAGTAGTTATATTTTTTTCTATACCCCCTTATACTTATAAGCATACTTTATAGAGCTATAAAGAATACTATTAGTAGGGTCTCTAGAGAGATTATTAGTTTAAAATAAGTATTTATATAGATAGGAGTGTTATTTATTTCTAGCATAGCAGCAGTAGGTAGAGTTACTAGGCTTTATAGTAGTGATAATATAGCTATATCTATATTCTTTAGGACTATAGCTCCTAAATCTTCTATATACTTATTAGTATAGTTATTCTACTTAACTACTTTATCTATCTGCTTATTAGTATTTTATAGAGTAGCTTATATATAGCTCTTACTAATTAGCTAGTTAATCTGCTCTTATATTATAGTAAGGTCTATATATCAAAACTCTTTAGTAAGCCCCTTTAAGTTACTATTAAAAAACTTCTTCTCGTTAAATATTATATTATATATAGTAAATACTTCTATATATAGTAGGTTTTATATATAAAAGGAGTTACTAAATATATAGCCTATTAGGAAGCTAATAAATATATATAGTATAAGCCTCCTATAGTGTTATTACTTAGGTTAAGCTTTCTTTATTATAGTAAATATCTTATAGCTATAGATATATAGATATAAGAGGTTAGGGTATATATAATTACCAGACTTACTTATCTAAAAGTGCTTATAAAATAGCTTATAGAGTGTTTACTAGCCTCTTACTGCTATAGATATATAGTTATATAGATAGGTAGATAACTTTATTATCTTAGGCTATAGTATATCTAGTAGCTTTATGCTTATTACTATAGCTCTTACACACTCTTTAATTATAACACTAACTTATTCCACTCTACTGTTCTATACTTAGGTATTAGCAGTAGGGAGCTTAAGGTAGATACCTTATACCTTAATAGTGTTAATAATATATAGATACTTTATAAGCTTAAGGTCTGTTTTAATTACCTTTATATATACTCTATACTATATCAAGAGTATTATTAAGTAGTCCTTAATTACTATAAGGAGTTTATCTATACCTTATTATTTAAAGTAGAAATCCTAAATATATAATATAGATCTATCTATTATAAAAAGCACTAAGTAATACTCTTTATATTCTTTATTATACTTATAGAAGTCTAGAGTAATATATTTACCTAGCTCTATATACTTAATAAACTCTTATAGTACTTATTATACTCAGTAGCAGACTTTATCTATACTATAAATATTATAGTTAATTATTATAATAGGCTTACCACCTTAGGTAAGGTAGACTCCTCTTATACTATTTAAGAGGTATTAAATAGCTTCTAGGCCTAGATGTTTAAGATGCTAGTGCTATATTATAGTATTACTATAGATAGGTTATTGCTCTATTAATATATTATATATATATATATATAATACTTAGCTGGTAGTTACTAAGTATTTATAGAGAATATAGTGCCTACTTTATCCTTCTCTCTATATAATAGAGCACTCTCTAAGGTATCTCTATACTTAAGAACCTATTAGTAATATCTCTTATCTAATATATAGAGATATATATAATCTTATCTTTATAAATAGTTATCTTATAGACTTATATCTTACTAAATACTATACTAATATAGCTTTCTGAGTAATATAAGATTATTTATGAACCTATAGTAAAGCACTATATTATATAGTTATAGATATATTATACTTTTACTAAATCTCTTTACCTCAATATTAACTATACTATATTCCTTAATAGGGACCTGGTATATATCTAGTTACTAAGAGCTGCTTTAGGAAGTATAGTAAACTATAAAGTATTATTAAATATATATATTATTACTCTAGAGTTTAAGATAGTAAAGTTATAGAGTTAGTAGTTATTTAGCTATATATAAAATATAGACTTAAGAGTCTCTCTATAGTAGCTATATAGTTATTGATCCTCTATATACTATTTACTACTTAATTTAAGCTTATAAATATACTTTATAAGCTTCTTATTATTATTAATATACTTCTCTATTAAGTAGTAGAGAGATTTATTTCTCTAAAAGCACTTTAAATATAACTCTTTAAATATAATCTAGCACTTAGCTAAGAAATAGTAGCTATAGTAAACTAGATAGAAGCCCATTTTATTAGTTATTTATATAGTTATAGATACTTTTTTATAGTCTTTAAATACTATAAATTACTCTCTTCTATATACTTAGTATATAGCAGGCTTTTACTTCTTAGGTATTTCTAAGTTATCCTTAAATATAGTATTCTCTTTATTTCTTAATATAATAAGGCTAAATATTTCTCAGTCTATTTTAGTATATAGATTAGCTATTTTAAATATATTAAGAATAATATAGGTATCTTTTAGTATATCTTCTATAATAAGAAAGTTAGTATTTATATGTAATTATACGATTGTTTAGTATATAGAGATCTAGATATCTAAACTACTATTACTAAGAACTATTATAAAGTTTATAAACTATTAGTTAAGCTCTTTTACTTATATAAAGCTACTAGTTTATACTTTAATAATAGCTTTCTCTTACTTTATAAGCTATTCTTCTATATTATACTTTATAAATAGCTTTTTATATACTAAGAGGTCTAGGCTTATAGTATAGCTACTTCTAGCTATAGCTTTATATTTATAAATATTAATACTAATGCTTTTATAGAGTATATATACTTAGTAGTTATTATCTTTATATATAGTATAGTATAGATACAAAAGATCTAGATAGATATTATTATAGATTTAGTTTTAAAGTATATATTATTACTTCTTATATACTTTATAGTACTTATTTCTAAATATATAATCTATGTAGTAAGTTTAGTATAGCTTAGAATTTACCTTAAATAGGTTTATAATTATATTAATATATATAGTAGTTATATTATTACTTAGTAGTATAACTGCTATATTATTTACTATACTATCTATAGAGTAGTTAGAGATATCTAGAATAGTTAGCTCTATAATCTTATTTCTAAAGGAGCTTTAGAGTATACTATTTATATTTAGAGTAGTAATATATAGATTTATACTATTTTATAGCTTAAAGCTAGATATCTTTATATATAGAAGGTTAATTTAGAGAATCTAGTTACTATATCTATATAGCTAAAAGGTAGTTATAGTAGTTATTATTTTATAATTAAGCTTTTAGAGTAGTATTTATAGTAATATAGTATATATTAAACTATTAATTATTATATTAGGTATAATTATATATATATTTATAATACTATTATATATATATAAATCTATATATTAACCCTTATTTAGGTGTGTCCTACCCCCTTTTCCTATATATACCCTAGTTACACTTAGCGCGCCCAGGCTGCTTCAGGCCCGCGCACAGAGCCAGACTTATAACAATAAGGATCCTATGCATAGTTAGGGGTTAGAAATAAGGGTCTAATAAGCATATTAATTAAAGTTATATAAGCAAAGCTATCCTTATACTAAATTATAGTATACCTAGTGCTCCTCTTATATATTATTAAGTCTCTAAGTTATTACTTATACCCTTAAATCACTACTTATATCTCTAATCTATATATAGCTTAATATTATACTATATATAGCCTGCTTATTATAATAAGATACTGCCTATAGTTATAACACTTCTCCTTACTAAGAACGTAGTTTATATATATATTAAACCTTTTTAATATAATCCTCTATAGTAGTGTTAGCTCTAAATAGCTTTATACTACTCCTCTTATAGAATTATTTAAAGATTATTCTCCTAAGTAGCTTTATAAATAGGTTAGCTATATTATCTATTAATAATATATACTTAAAGTTAACCTCACTATATTTAATAATCTCTTATATAAAGTAGTTATAAACCTATATATACTTTACATAGTTATCTATAGATTTCCCCTTTATAAATATAATAGTATCTATATTATTAACCTATATATAAAGGGGTTCTATAAGCTTTACTCTAAGTTTACTTAGGAAATTATATATCTAAAGTATTTCTAATATTATTAATAATACTATATAATACTTAGCTTTAGTTAAGGACTTAGAGACTATAGCTTATTATTATAATCTCTATAATATAAACTTATTAGCTATAAAGAAGATCTATTCTATTATTAAGTATACTATATGCTTATAGCTAGTATAGTTACTATTAATATAGCTATAGAGACCCTATTTATTTAGGTCTCTAGTTTTATATTTATTATTATAACTTATAATAAAGGAGGAATATATATTAAGATACTATATTAAGCACTTTATACCCTTCTTATATAACTTATTAAGACAATAATTAAACCTAGTATATAGCTCTATACTAAAGGAAAGATATAGCTATATTATAAGCACTTTAAAGCTAACTTTACTCAATACTCTTTAGTACTAACTCTAGAGATTTAGATTTAGTAAGGTCTCTATACTAAGAATTATAAAGTTAAGTGCCCTAATCTTAATAGAAGTCTTTATAGGCCTAATCTCTGCTCTAAATCTTTATATTATATTAGATAAGTATATTTTTAGTTAATAATAGTTCTCTAATACTACTTATTAAAGATAAGTTAAATACTAAGGAAGCTATTAAGTACTCTAAGGTTATTAACCTTAATCTTATTACTTATATATTTATAGATTATATCTAGAGAAGCTTCTAGCTCTATTACTAAAATATTATTCATATATATTACTATTATAATAGTAAAAGTCCTATTATAGTAAGTTATATTATTTAAGCATAGCAGTATAAATCCTATTTACTAGAGAATCTCTTATAGCGTCTTCTATTACTATTTCCTACTCTATTATAGTCTATATAGAGCTTTATAAAGTCTAATAACTTACTCTTAATCTTCTTTATAACTATATATAGCTATAAAGCTGCTATATTATAGATCTATAAAGAACTTCTTAATTAAAGAGAAAGGTATTATATAAACTACCTCCACTAGCTTTCTATTTAAATATATATTAATAAAGTTCTACTACTATATAGAATATCCTTTTTACTATATATAGGTAAATAGGATCTGCTATAATATTATTTAAGATATTAAGGTATATATCTAGGTAAAGTCTTATCTAGAAACTTATAGAAAGCCTCTTACTATAATCTATACTTTATACTTTATAAGCTTACTATAGACTTTCTTATATTTCTAAATCTATTTAGCTATTAGTTAGAGACCTTATAGTGCCTCCTCTTTATTAATAAACTATAATACCCCTTTTTCTATAAGCCTATATATCTTAGTAAACACTACCTCTATTTACTCTAATTAGGTATTTATAGATCTATTCTATACTTCTATAATAGTTATTAGGTCTATATAAAGCTATAAACTTATTTAATTATTTATAAAGAGGTTAGTTATAAAAGCTATAGTATAAGCATAAGCTATACCCTCTTCTCCTAGAGATCCAGTCTCTCTAATTTATAGATATACTTTATATATCTACTCTATAATTCCTTATATATAGCTCTAGGATTATAAACCTTAGCTAGGTAATAATGTTTATTAAGACTTCTTTAGCTCTATTATAGATTTATAAAAGATAATATTGGAGTAGATAATAATCTTATCCTACTCTAGAATCTATATTCTATATACTTAGTCTCTATAATAACTAATAATAATATCTTTCTTTATATATACTACTATTTTTTTGCTCTTAACCTAGACTTCTAGATTAATATAAATAAAGTAGATTCTCTTAATAATCTATAATTAGCTTATATTAAGTATATAGTCTCCTCCTAAGCTTAATAACTTATTATAGAGTACCTTAGTAGATATCTTATCTATAATAGCTATAGTATAGAAGTAATTAATAATATAAATAACTACTATAAGTAAATATAGCTATAAATCTACTAAAATCTCTAAATTAATATCTAAACTATATATCTTATCTATAATAATCTAGATTATATACTTTACTATACTATTCTATTTATATATATATAGTAATAATAACTCTATCTTTATTCTATTATTCTATAATATAGCTTTAAGGTAGGTTACTATAAACTCCTCTATATTATCTATATAGATAATCTTTACTATTATAATAAAAGTATTTTTCTACTCTTAGAGATAAATCCTTAATTAGTATACTAACTTATTCTTTATATCTATAAAGATAATTACTTAAAAGCATATTTTATTATCTATAATTAGTAAGAAATACTTAAAGTACTTTACTAGCTTTATATCTTTAATATTAATATAAAGAATATCTCCTACCTTCTCTATATAGCACCTTAGTATTTATAGAGAGTATCTTAGGCTCTTTAAGAAATTATAGATTTTATAAAGTTATAAAACCACTAACTTAGGAAATATTATATAGCTCTTTATTATTTATATAGTTTTTTTTATCTCTCTAAAGCCTAGGTAACTAAGTTTTCTATACTAAAGCTTAGATTTAGTCTTCTACTAGATAGTATATATTACCTATATATCTATATCTCTCTTATATATTATATTAAGGTTAAAACCTCTTTAATATATATTAAGTATTATAAATACTTACTTATTAGCTTTAATAAGTTTATTCTTATTAAGGTAACCTTTACTAAGGTAAAGTCTCTCTTTACTAAATATATTAATAGAGAAACTTAGTATATATAATATATCTTATAATTATATTAACTCTCTATTATTAAAGTATACTATAACTATTTCTATATACTTAGGGTATATAGAACCTCCCTCTATATATATTATATATAAAGTTATTAATAAGGTATACTTATTATTATTATAATATAATATATTATTTATTATATATATATTTATATCTATATTCTATAGCTAAGTACTATTACTTTACTTAACTATTCTTATAATAGTTTCTTCTCTTTTAGTATTCTTAGATATAGTTTTATATACTAAGTATATTCTAAGATTACTCTATACTACCTAAAAGTTATTTAAGTCTATAAAAGTATAGTAAACTTACTCTATTATTTTCTAACTCTTCTTTATAAACTCCTTCTTAGGTATATCTATCTTATTATTACTCTTTTATAGTATTAATAAACTTTTATTATTAGTTTTATAGATAGAGTATACTTACTATAGAGTATTAATATAGCTATAGCTATAATAATTATAATCTATATAATTCCTTTTTTAAGCTTCTTTTTAGTATCTTCTTTAGATACTTTATCTATTATTTATATAATAAGTATAGACTTTATCTCACTAATTATATAAGCCTTATCCTAGAGGTCTGCTATAAGTCCTTTAACTATTATTATAGATCTATTATAATACTTTAATCTCTAGTAAATAGCCTAATTATAATACTATTCTTTAGCTTCTTAGATAAATACTTAAATAGTATCTTTAGAAAAGATAGTGCTACCTACTTATTAATATCTATGTTATAGCTTATTAAACTTTAAGATATATACTATAGAGTTACTCTTTATAGACTTAAGAATATATTTAGTTTTATATTTATCTACTTAGGATAATATTAATACTAGTATATATCTATATTAGGATATTTTAAATCTTAGAACCACTCTATATATATACTATAAAGAATAAAGACCCTTCTATAAAGTTATTATATATCTTAATTATAATCTAGAGATCCTCTACTAGGGTTAATATATTCCTAAGAGTTACTCTATAAACTACTATTAAGATTTATACTTATATTAACTATATAATCTATAAGAAATATATTATTCCTTATTACTATAAAAGGAACTTATATATTATTATCACTATACCTTTAGAGTGCTATAACTCTATGAATATAAGAGGTATGAGAAAATAAATAATATATTTGAAATCCTTGTAAAAGATGGCGTTTTTTGGTATGTATATCATATCACTAATATTATGTAATCAGAGTATTTGGAATAATACAGTATTTAAAATAATAAAGTTTCAGAATAAGGTTAAGCTGAACTAAAGTTAAGCTTAAAACTAAGCTTAAAATTAAGGTTAAAGCTAGTATTAGAGGCTAAACCTTAAACCTTAAACCTTATTATTATTACCCTTTTTAGAAATAAGGTTTAATTCAGGCCTAAAGGGCTGTAAAACCTTAGGAACCAAATTATCTATATATACCTATCTTTTCCCCTGCCTTTCTAGGCCTCAGATATCTATAAATCTATTAATAAAAAATATCATTTCATATCTATATTTCTCTCTCTATCTGAATATTATGCAACAAACCCGAAAGGTTACCCTTATATACTATTCATTGCCTGAAATCTACCTATACTACTTTGGGAACTTTTCTACTTCTCCTATAGCCTTTATAGCCGTTCTTACAGGTTATAAGCCCAGCTTAATATAACCTGAACAGCTTATAGGCCCCCCTAAAAGCAATTTATTTCTCTATTTATATATTTCTATCCCTTATAAGAATATCTCTTATATAAGAGAATAACCTTCTACTATCTATACTAAAACCGAGATTTTATAATTAATAACAATATTCTTCTATTTATATAACCTCTACTAACAATCTATTACTTCACCCGAGTTATATAATTATTAAGATTACCCGATTTAGAAGCCCTCTACTATAATAGAGGCCTATTTGCTAGACAAAGTCTCTACTAACTACCTATTCAAAATACCCCGTCTACCTAACTAGTTTAAACCAGTTAAAACAGCTAAACAAAGCAATATTATGCCTAAATTAAAGGCTTATTATTAAATATAACCGAGAAGTACCCTCAAATTAAACAAAGTACCCTTAAATTAAACGAGAAGTACCCTTAAATTAAATAAAACCCTTCTAATTAAACTTATCGATTTTAACTAGTTTTAAAGCAAATAAAAATACAAAAGAATATATATAAAAATAAGCATAAAAAGGAGGATATATATTAGCTTTTTACTAGTGATTTGGTTATAAAACAAAAATACTATAAGAGGTTAAAAACTACTCTCACTTATAATAACTATTCTTTAAATATATTAAACTGGTTTCAATTAAGAAAACTATTCCATAAATAAGTGAAAACAAACTGCTTTAAATCTACTTTTAAAGTGTTTTAAATCTATTGATTCTAAATTAATAAAACTACTTTAAAATATAAGTAAAAAGAATTCTATATAAAGTCAAGTTTATAAGAAGTTATTAAACTAGTTTATTAAGTTATAATAGATATATCTAAGATAACTTTTCAAAAACTCTCTGGTAGTAAAAACTATTAAATATAGGCTTTGCGATTTAAATTCCTACTTATAAGTAAGAATATAAATACTAACTTAGAAATCCCACTATTATAAATTAATTCTGATATAAATAATAAAGCTTTAGCTTATATTAGATTATTATATAATAATAGTTCTCTTAGAGTTATAAAGGACTATAATATAGCTTCTAAGGCTTAGCTTAAGTTAAAAGTCCTATATAAGCCTAAAGGGTTTAGTAATAAGTTTATAACTTATAAAGAATTCTTTAATATAACCTTAGAAAATACAGATAACTTAGAAACCTTTCTAAATAAGGTTAAAGAGTTAACTGATAATCTAGCTAATAAAGATCTAGCTTTACTAAAGCAGATTATTATAGCTAAGATATTAAATTTCTTAGATAAAAGTTATAAGGGTTTTATAACTAATATAACTTAATCTCTAAGAAATAATTTAGAAGCCTATACTCTAGACTCTTTATTTGCTAATTTATTAGACAAATCTAAAAGAAAAGAGGATATAAGTAATAATATTACTTATATTAAGGCTAAGAATAAAGCTAAAAAACCTTAGAAAAAGACTAAGGGTTTATTCTATAAAAACTGTAAAAAACCAGGATATATAGAAGTAAACTGCTTTTTCTTATATCCTAAAAAGGCTCTAAACGAGTAGAAATAAGCCTTTAATAATATAACTAAATCTAAACCTAAAAATAAAGGTTTAGATAAAAAGACTTATAAATCTACTTCTTTTAAAAACAAACTAACTAAAAAGAGTAATAAAACTGCTCTATTAGTTAAAGATAAAGAAGAAGATAAAAGAGTTATTGAATTATCAGACTTCTATAATACTGAAGAAGTTAATATAATTTAAATCTCTTCTATATTAAATCTAAATATAGATATTAATAGTGAAGAAGAAGATATTAAGTTTAAAAACGTAAATATAACCCTACCTTATAATAATAAGAAGCATACTAAACCTGAAATAGGTTATATAATATAAGATATTATATAAAATAATAATAGTATATTCCAGAATAATTTAAATACTATTAAGTTTTATCTTAATACAGGTGGTATAATTTATATTATTAATAATAATAATTATTTTTATAAAACTTACAAAATAAATAAACAAGTTAAATAGGGAAAAGCAAACACTCTTTTAGCTACTTTAGCTAGAGATATTATATTAAAGCTTCCTAATAATAAAAGTATTATTTTATATAACTGTTTTTATATACCAAACTTAGGTATTAATCTTCTAAGTTAATCCTAACTAGATAAATAAGCTATTATTTATATAGTTTGGAAAAGCACTCCTTTATTATACTATATAACTAATAATACACTATTAGTTAAAGGGGGTAAAAAGGATAACCTATATTACTTTAATACTAAAGTAATAAAAGATCCCTCTTTATACTTAACTAATACTATATTAAATAGTATAGATAATAAAGACGAAAATGGAATAACTATTTAAAATAATAAGTTATTAGAAGATATAAATACCTAAGAAGATAAATTATCTAAGAAAAGTCCCTTAGAAATAGCAGAACAAAAAGCTCTATTATAGCATAAAAGATTAGGCTATATTAGTATATAAGCTTTAAAACAGCTATATAAGGATAAAATAATAATAGATAATATATCAAAAGTAAATAATATTACTTATAAAGCCTATATTTTAGGCAAATTCACTAATAAAGTAAATAAAATATCTAATAATAGGTTAAAAGATTATCCTTACTTATATAAGGTAGCTGCAGATATCTATAGACCTATAACACCTATAACCTATAATAATTATAGATATTTTATTATATTTATAGATAAAAACTCTAGATTTGCTTTTAGTAAATTATTAAAAACCAAGAGTAAATTAGAAGTTCATCTATCTTTTATTAAATATAAAAATCAATATAAAACTATTATATTTAAGATAAAAGAATTTAGTACTAATAGAGGTACTAAATTTAATAATAAAACTATTAATAAAGAGTATATTAATAGTAGAATAAAGCATAATACTATACCTGCTTATATATATAAACCTAACAGGTTTATAGAACATATTATACACACTATAGTAAATAAAATGAGATTAATGCTTAAATTAGCAAATCTACCAAACTATCTATAGGGAGAAGCCTTTTTAGCTGCTATATATATATATAACAGAACTCCCTATAAAAGCCTAAACTATAAAACCCCTTATAAAGTTAAAAATAATAGTAAACCTATTATAACTTATATTAAAACCTGGAATAGTATATGCTATTATAAGAATAAAGATCCACATCTTAAGAAACTAGATACTAGAGCTATAAAAGCTATACTAGTTAATTATAGATCTAATAGCTATAAGGTATATAATATATCTAAAAAGAAAGCCTTATAGGTTAGAGATATAATAATCTATAAAAATATATTTTTATCTTCTCAAAATAATAAGGATAATACTCCTATATATAATAATCTATATAAAATAAGCGGTTTTAATAACTGGAATAAAAACCTAAGTCTAAATCCAGAAGATAAAGATAATAATAAATATAATACTAGTAAAACTAGTAATAATACTATTAAAAAGAATAATAGTATAACAAAGTCTAAATTTACTATATAAATGCCCTATAAATCACCTAAGAATTTAAAAGAATATTTATAAGCAGAAGAAGAAAGTGCACTATTTATAATAAATAACTGCCCATAAATAAAAGAGATTTTATCCACTTATAACAATAATAAGGAAAAATCCTCCTATATATTAAGTATTAATACTTTATCAGAACCTTTAACCTATAAACAAGCTATAAGTTTAGATAATAAATCTAAATAGATTTAGGCTATAGAAGAAGAGATATCTGATTTATATAAATAAAATACTTAGACTATAATTAATAAAAATACTATAAAAAACCATAACACCTATATATTAGGTGGGAGATAGGTTTATAGAATAAAATATAATCCAGAAAATATACCTATAAGGTATAAAGCCTACTAGGTAGTACAAAGCTATAATCAATATATAGGTATAGATTACCTTAAAACCTTTAGTACTACCTATAGGCCTAAAAGCTATAGATTTTTATTAAATCTAGCTATAAATTTAGATTAGGTTATTAAATAATTTAATATTACTTTAGTATTTATTCACGCTGATATAGATAAAGATATCTATATTAGAATACCTACTAGATTTATTTATAATAATAAAACTAATAAATTAGAAGCCTTATATAACTATAATAATAAACAAACTAATTTAGTTTGTAAGTTAAAAAAGGCCCTATATAGTTTAAAACAAAGCCCTTAATTATAGTATAAATATTTAAAAGAAGTATTATTAAAAACAGGCTTTATAGTTTCACCTTATAATAAGGCTGTATTTATCTTAAATACTGGAAGTTATAAAGCTATAATAGCTTATTATATAGGTAATATATTAGCTATTACTATAAACTAACAAACTATAGATTATATCTATAATACTACTTCTAAGTATATAAAGATTAAAAAGCTAGAGGTTCCTACTATGTTTCTCGGTAATAAGATTACTATAGACAGGAAAAATAAAGCCTTATATATATATCAAACGCAATATACTTATAAAATATTAAATAAGTATAATAAAACAAAATTATATCCCATACTTACACCTTATATAAATACTAAATATTTAGTATTAAATAAGAAACAAGCTATAAAAGAGGATATAAATTCCTATTAATAAGGAATAGGATCCTTAATATATTTAGCCTTAAACACTAGACCTAATATAACTTATCTAGTTAATAATTATGCTAGATATATATCTAATCCTTCTAAGGATTATATAATAGCACTAGACTATATTTAAGCATATTTAAATACTTTCCCAGATATTGGTTTATATTATAACTATAATATTATTACTAATTATAATATTATTGGATTTTTAGACTCTAATTAGGCTAGAGATATAGAAGATAGAAAATCTACTTCAGGCTATATCTTCTATTTTAGCTTATATAATATTATAAGCTGGAATACTATAAAACAAAAAACAGTTACTTTAAGTAGCTGTGAAGCTAAATATATAGCTTTATTAGAAGCAGTTAAAGAAGCTATTTATCTATATAATAGCTATAACTTTATACTTAAAGAAGCTTCTATAGATTTTAATCTTAAAAAGCCTAAAATTCTTATAGATAATTAAGCAGCTCAAAAACTAGCTAAAAATCCAGAATATCATAAAAAGGCCAAGCATATTAATATTAAATATCATTTTAGCAGAAATACTATATAGGATAATTTAGTAGAATTATTCTATATTAAATCTAAAGATAATATAGCTAATATTCTAACTAAGCCTGTTAGTAAGAATATTCTAGAACTAGTTAAAACTAGGCCAAAATATTATACCTAAGGGTTTTTTACCTACTAATAGTAAAACTGATATATATAAATCAGTAGCAAAATTAGACTATTAGTTATATATAGTTTTCCCTTATAAAAGACTTTTATTTTATTTTTTACTAAGGTTTTTACTCTTTCCTTAGAAATATATTTCCTATTTATAAGGTATTATATATATACATATATATATACCTTAAGGGGGTATATAAGAAATATATTATTCCTTATTACTTTAAAAGGAACTTATATATTATTATCACTATATCTTTAGAGTGCTATAACTCTATAAATATAAGAGGTATAAGAGAATAAATAATATATTTGAAATCCTTGTAAGAAATGGCGTTTCTTGGTATATATATCATATTACTAATATTACGTAATCAGAGTATTTGGAATAATAAAGTATTTGAAATAACGAAGTTTCAGAATAAGGTTAAGCTAAACTAAAGTTAAGCTTAAAACTAAGCTTAAAATTAAGGTTAAAGCTAGTATTAGAGGCTAAACCTTAAACCTCAAACCTTATTATTATTACCCTTTTTAGAAATAAGGTTTAATTCAGGCCTAAAGGGCTGCAAGACCTTAGAAACTAAATTATCTATATATATCTACCTTTTCCCCCACCTTTCTAGGCCTCAGATATCTATAAATTTATCAATAAAAAATATCATTTCATATCTATATTTCTCTCTCTATCTGAATATTATGTAACAAACCTGAGAAGTTACCCTTATATACTATTTATTGCCTGAAATCTACCTGTACTACTTTAGGAACTTTTCTACTTCTCCCGCAGCCTTTATAGCCGTTCTTATATAATCTAATTTATAGATCTCTTTAAGTATAGATCCTTAGAGAATTTTATCTTAAAACCCTTAAACTAATTTAAATCTAGTTTAGGAGTCTTACTAAATATCTATATTATTAGTAAGTATCTATTATTATAATATCTAAATAGCTAGTCTCCTTCTATATACTAAAGCAGGAGTAGGCTAAGCTTACTAAGGTTTTTAATAATAGCAGCACTATTAGAGAGAATATATCTCTATTACTATTATTAACTATAGATAGTACTAGAGTAATCCCTTATATACTCTATAACTATATTTAAAAAGTATTATACTCTTTATATACTATTAATAAGCTAACTATAGCTTAGTAATCTTCTGCTAAAGATCTATAATAGCTTTATCTTAAGGCCTTACTATCTCTAAGCTCTATAGTATACTTACTATAACTATGGATAACTATATAACTTCTCAGAAATATATTAATATACTTATAATATATATATTATATTAGATAGTTATATAACTTTATTTTACTATTTTAATAACTACTATAAAGTAAATCTAATTTATAAAGTTATATAAGTTATATTACTATATAATAATAAGGATTCTATATATAGTTAGGGGTTAGAAATAAGGGTTTAATAAGCATATTAAATAAAGTTATATAAGCAAAGCTATCCTTATACTAAATTATAGTATATATAGTGCTCCTCTTATATATTATTAAGCCCCTGAGTTATTACTTATGCCCTTAAATCACTGCTTATATCTCTAACCTATATACAGCTTAATATTGCGCTGCGCGCGGCCCGCCTATTGCAATAAGGCGCCGCCTGTGGTCGTAACAAGACTAACGTTACGCCCGACTTACACTGCGCGGTCCGGACCCTACAATGTGACAATACTGTTACCTAACACATACCTACGCAGGCTGGGGGGGCAGAGGGAGTTAGGTAGCACTAGCAACATCAGCCAATCAAGCCCGGGCACCACAGCATACATTATATAAGCATCTAGTGCTAAAATTTCCGACCCAGAACCCCATATTTCAACTAGCTAACTAATAAATAAATAGCATATTATACAGCACGTGGGGAGCGCTGCACGGTCCACTATATATTTACGCCTAGCGTTCTCCCTATTAGCAGCTTGCAGAGACTCTACTAGGTATAGCGTTTTGTAATTATAGTGGTTATCCCAACAGTGTATTAAACGCAAAGTGAGCAAATCTAAGATAGATATAATAATATTAACGTATTAGAGTTAAAATTACTTATAAGGCAGTATATTAATAGCAGGCAATAGCCCTAGGTAAGATTACTAAAGGTATATATTATAGAGTAAGTTAGTAATATAAGGGTTAAGGAAGTAGTATCTATTATTATAAGCCAGAATAAGGTTATAGTTAAAATAAGGAATTAAGGCTCTATAAGGAGGTTTAGCAGGCTAGTTAGAGTAGTCTAATAAATATCTCTAATAATAAAGAGAAATTAA
Organism: Colletotrichum neosansevieriae; assembly: GCA_036785495.1. NCBI lineage: Eukaryota > Fungi > Ascomycota > Sordariomycetes > Glomerellales > Glomerellaceae > Colletotrichum > Colletotrichum neosansevieriae. Next base: position 74,266 of record JAVHLV010000077.1, on the reverse strand, counting down.
GTGCTTACTAAGTGCTTTCTAAATAAGCTTTAGTCCCTACTCTTAGGTTCTAGAGAGCTAGAGAAGAATATTTTACCTTAGTTATACCTAACTATACTAACTTTCTCACTCTATACTATACTATCTATAATATATTTTTCTCTCTATTTATATTAATAAAGATATAGATTATTAAAATAGTATAATATATAATGATATAGTATTTATCTATAGAGCTCTTAGAAAGTTAAATTTATTACCTAATAGCTTTCTTATTAAATAAAATCTCCTAAATAGCTAAATATAAAATAGAATACTATAAAATAAAATACTTATTAAGTAATATAGTAAGAAGGATATTAATAAACTATTAGTTAACTAATTAATAAAAGCTAAATTAGATTAACTTATTAAAGAAAAGGAAAAAAGACTTAATTAAAATATAAATAGAAATACCTAAAAGCTTTAAGAACCAGCTAACTTTTAGTTTTAGTTAATATTATTACTACTTACTAAGTAGTTAGTGATATTTCTAAATCTAAAAAGTATTAATTTAAGCTTTAGAAAAAATATCTCTCTATTCTTAAATATAAAGAGGATACTTAAACTAATTATAATTAATTTATATTTAACCTTAATATATACTTTTTTATAGATAGAATTATTACTAACTTAAAATAGATACTATATATTATTAAATACTTAGAGAGCTTAGTAGCTAAATAATAAACTTTATACTTCTTAATAAAATATAGAAATAAGATAAAGAATATTACTTAGATAGCTATAAAAAACTAGCTAGCTTATAGTATTATTACTAAGAAATCCTAAATTCTTAGTACTTAAACCTAACTTAAATAAGCTTATTAATATTTAGAATAGATTTATTAAAGCTTTATTAATTATTATAAAAATATTAAGATAGAGAGCTTATATTAATAACTAGAGAAGATTTAGGTAGCTAATATAGTAATATAACTAGATCTAAAACTGTAGTACTATATTATAATAAATGGATTAATATTATCTTAACTTAATCTTAATACTAAAGTAAGAAATACTAAGCTTATAATTAATCTATAATTATATAAAGTATTAATAAGAAACTAAATACCTAACCCTAGAATATAATAATAAAAAGCCTGGAATATGATTTAGTATTATATCTCTAGAAGCTTTAAATTTAATAATACTACCTAAGGGAAATAAAGTAAATCTAATTAGGATCTAACTAAAGACTACCTAAAATAACCTAAGGATATTTCTTAAGATTTTAGAAAGGAAACTATTTACTATAGCTATAGAAAGAAAGAGTATATTTTACTAAGATATCTCTATTATAGAAAATATAGCTATCCTTAATATAAGAGCAGGCTTTACCTTAGTAAATAACTACTAAAAGATAATTAGGTAACTATATATATAATTTAATAAAATATAGTATAGCTACCTTATATTAAAGCTATTATATAAGTTTAAATTATAGATAGCTAGAAAATAGAGACTATACTTATTAATAGTAGGGCTAATAAGAATATTATTAGTTAAAAGGTAATATTAATAACTTAGCTAAAGCTTCATAAATTACTACTTCTTAAGGAAATATAGAAGTCTAAAAGCCTAAATTAGAGTATATATAAGTTAGTAATATATATAAGTAATATAATAGGTATATAATATATAGTATTATATAATTCTAGAGTTACTAAAGGAGATAATTATAATACTATCCTAAGACTTCTCTAGTGCTTTACTAAGAACCCTAACCTTAATTAGGGAGATTTAGCCTAGACCTTTCTCTTAACTAAAAAAGGTATTTACTTTATTATAATAGCAAAGGAATTAGGGTATATATAAAATAAAGTAAAAGTAATACTTATTATAATACTCTAAATTAATAGAGTATTAATACTAAACCTAATTAATACCTCACTAAAGATAATTAGTAAAGACTAATTCAAATCTATCCCTAAGAACTTAAAGAATAATATTTTCCTAAAGTACTATAAGTTTATAAAGATATTAAATATTAACTTAGTAGGAACTATACTAGACTTTAGGACTATTAAGACTTATCCTATTAATCTAGAACCTAAAATAGAATCTCTATTTAAACCTATCTACTTACTAACTAAAAAAGAGTTAGAAGAATTATAAAAGTATATTAAAAAGGCTTTATAAAAAGAATAGATTTACTCCTTAATAAGCTTAGTAGAAGTGTTGATTCTCTTTATTCCTAAGAAAGAGGGAAGGCTATATCTTTATATTAACTACTAGAGGCTTAACTAGATAACTATTAAAAATTATATCCCTCTCTCTTTAATTAATAAAATCTTAGATTATTATTAATAATATATTTTACTAAGTTTAATCTTAAGAATACTTATTACTAAGTGAGAATTAGAAAGAGTAATAAATAAAAGATATCTTTTTATACTTATTATAGATACTATATATTAGTTTCACGCTGGGATGAGGTTTATACGGGACTCGGGGCTCCCTTTATATATATACGTTAAAAGCCTATAAGTTAATATATATCTATTTAGAAGTTCCACTTAACTATATAGGCAGTAGTGTTAAACTATATATATACACTCTGTGATAGATTACGTAACCTCATATATATCTATTAATAGAAGTATATATCCTACTGCTTTATAGATTATAGTGTTAGCATAACACTAGCAGTCTTGTCTTTAAGGCTAGATATACCATAACCTGCTAAAATACACTCCTATATTGCTAATATCTATTACAAACCTAAAATAGGTTTAAAAATATAAAAATTGCATAGGATTATATGCTACTCTTATCCTATAGTTAATATATTTATTTCCTCCTCTTCTAAGATACTAGAGCTACTTTAGTATACTTAGTGCTATTTATCTAACTTCTTAGCCTTCTTTTCTTAAGATACCTATCCCTCTATATAAACTATCACTTTATTATTATTAATAAAGTGTTTAAGGATCTGATTTAGAGTACTCTTTATAAAAGTATCTATAGGGTTATTATTACTATTAATCTATCTTACCTTATAGATCTCCCTCCTCTTATAGAACTATTAAAGCGCTATAATATTAATTATTAGTTATTTCTCCTTTATAGTACTAAGTTTAATAAGGTATTTATATAGCAAATATAAATTAGTATAAATAATTATAAGGATATAAGGTCTTTTAAGGCAGTTAGTGATCTTCTAAAGTATTATTATAATAGTATAGATAAGGTCTATACTAGTAACTATATTATAAACTTTAAAAGCTAGAACACTTTAAGTAACCCTCTTATACTTTATTAAGCTAAAGTGAATAGTGTTACTGCAGATTATAAACATATTATTATTTATTATCTTATTAGCAAGGATAATAATAAATCTAATCTATAATAAGAGGTCTAAATTATTAGCAAAAAAGCTATTAATAAAAACAAATAGTTTAGCTATTACTAAGTTAATAGGTATAAATATAAGGCTATAGTTAAGGTTCTCCTTTTACTATTTGAGGTATTAGTTAAGTGCTTTTTTATCTTTAGCAGTTAGCTCCTAGTACTATATAGCTATAGATAGATTAAAGTATGCCTCTAGTTAGCAAATTAATGCAATATATATACCTCTTACCCTTTACTAAATATATTACTATTTTTATTTAGTTAGAGTAGCCTTTAAGTTAATAAGCTTAATCTTATTTCCTTATCCCTTTTAGTATAAAATAAGACTGCTATTTGTGTTTAGTATAATAATACTACTATTAAATATTAGTAGGTTATTTAGGTTAAGTTATTATTTATCCTTTATAGTAAAGCTAGCTTTTATAAGTTTATTATTCTCTTATTTGGAGAAACTTAGTATTAAAAGTCTAATTATATTATTAGTTTATATACTACCAATACTAAATCTATTAGTAGTAGTTAAGAAGATTAGTAAGTATAGGTTAAATAAGGATTAATCTATCTTAAGCTTTTCTCTATAATGCTTACTATAGGTTACCTACTAATAGGTTCTAGCTTCTATAATATTATATATAGATTTAATAATCCTTATAATCTGATCCTTTAGGTATTTGCTTTAAATTTTGCTTAGGAGGTCTGCTAATATTATCCTCTTAAGCTCTATTTAGGATTAGATATATACTTATATAATATCTCTAAGCTATAGGATAAATCCCTCTACTATAAGAGATAGCACTAAAGCAAGAAGCAATTATTAGCTTGCTCTCTAAATTATTAGTAATTATATAAGGATTAAAGTTTTATTATTATTATTATAACCCTGAATACTAAGTTATAACTTTTTATAAGGTTAGTTAGTCCCTTTTCCTTTAACTTTATAGACTATATAGGATTTAAAAATCCAGGTTTTACTATAAATAGTAGTATTATAGGGGATAATCTTAAAAACACTGCGTTTCTAAAATATAGTTATCTTAGCTATTATAGAGGCAGAGAAAGGTTCTCCTAGTATTATAATAATATTCTCCTTATATAGGTAGATAGTAAGGTTATAATCTAAATGCTCTTTTACTATTAGAAAGGTTATAGTATTACTAATCTCTTAGCTAAGAGCTTTTACTATATTAATAATAAAAATAGTATTAACTATAGTATCCTCTTATCTATTTTAGTTTATAAAGCAGTTACTTCTTTATATTAAACCTATAGTAAGTATTATAATAGCTTTTATATAGTTCTTTAGTAGTCTGCCTCTCTTATATAGAGGCAGAGATATTAGTATTAGTACTAGTATAGTATTATTCTTATCTGTTTCTTCTATTCTTCTAGTATTCTAGTCTAGAAAGTCTATTAGTATATTATTATTATCCTTACTAGTATTACTAATATTATACTATAGGCAGATAATAGTTAATTAGAAGGTCTAAGATCTATATAGGAGGTTAAGTATATATATCTTACTATTAATAGCAAGGAGTTTATATAGTCCCTGCTAGCCCTTCTTTTTATAGTAGATATATATAAGTAAGAGTAGCAGTAACTATAGGGTTTTAAATATATCTAGTCTATTATAAGCAGTAAGGGCTTCTAAAACTTAGTATAAGGCCTAGACTTTTCAGAGATCTTCTATTATCCTTTATATAGTAGCTATCTATTTCTAGATTTCCAGAGATAGAGGAGATTTATTAGTAAGCTATAGGTATACTCTAAAGATAAGCAATATTAGTACTAAGCCTTTTAGCCCTATAGTATTATTAATAGCTTTTAAAGCTATTTAGAGAACTATCTTATAATCTATATTAGAAAGGTTTTAGCAAATTATATTATAAACTTTTTAAAGAATTATATAATACCTCTTAACCTTACTTATAGAGTTATAAGCCTCTATAGAGACTTTAATAGTAGTTATTAATATTAAATAGAGTATACTATACCACTTAGATAAGCTAAAGTTAGTATTAGTATTAGTAATTACTATATCTAAAGGTCTAAGATAAATATAGATCTAGTATTATTTAAGCATATTAAGTGCTGCACTTACTAATAGATCCTATAGGAATCTTCCTATATTAAAGGTAGTAATAGTATTAACTATATAAAGTACTAGTCTTAAGTTAAGGTAAATAATATTAATAACTATAGTATAGTTAAAGTTATATTTATCCTTAAAAGTAAATTTAAAGTAATTCAGAGCTCCTATATTAAGTTAGTAATATTTATAAAACTTTATAAGATATTTAAGTATTTATATTTTAACTTAGTAGCCTAACTGCTATAAAACTCTATAAAGTTAGTAGACTAATAGATATCTAAAATATTAATAGAGTTAGTATAATTTAGTCTCTATAAGGTTATTTCAGGCTAATATCTTCTCTATATCTAATAGTAGCTATAGATAACCCTATTTATAGATAATAGGGATAATTAGGTCTTTTTATTATAAATAGTTCCTTAAATTATTAAATTAAGTATCTAGTTTATCTATATCTATAAAGTATAGGAGAAAAGGGGTATTTACTAATATAATATAGAATATTATTTATCTAAAAGGTATAGAAATAACTATTATTCCTATTAATTTAATTACTCCTCCTAAACTAAATTTAATGCTTACCCCTCCTATAGTAGCAGGGTTAATTATAATATTAAGTAACTTAGTTCTTTTAAGTATAATAAATTAGTTATAACTAGCTATTAAAAATCCTATAGCTTCTATATTTAGGATAATATTTTAAAAGGTTTTTAAAGAATATTCTCTATTAAGTGTAAAGATATTAATAGAAGTATTATTAGTTCTTTATTTAAAAAGGTTATAGTAGGTAATATTATAGTAAGCTACTTAGTTAAGTAGGTACTTAGTAATAGTATTCTTATTTACTAAATAAGTTAATTAGGTATTTAGGTTTGCAAATTAAACAAAGAATAAGGTCTGCTATTTATTATTAGATTATTAGTTCTCTTAACTATCTTACTCTTTTCTAAGTAACTAGAGGTATATCTTAATCTCTTTATCCTCCTTATTATTTATTATTAAATTATTATAACTCTTATTTTTAGTTTCTTTATATTAAGTAAGGAATTACTAATAAGCTATTTTTAAAGTATCTTAAATCTATAAATTACTTTAAAAGTAGAAGTATATCTTATCTCTCTCTTTTTATATATAGTTTATTAAATAGTAGCCTATCTTCTTATAGATATAGTATCTCTACTTCTAGAAATCTTACTATTACTTTAAATTATCTTATTTAAAGTTTTAGAGTAGACTAGAATAGCTAAATTAATTATTCTAGCCTTAGCTATTATACTTATAATCTATTTAGTATTACTTAGTATAGTATTATAGTTATAGAGGTGATTAACTATTTCTAAATATAACTATATTACTAATTATAACTTTAAGCTAGTTATAGAGGTTTTTAAGCTTTATTATAAGGTTTATAGTAGCTTATTTATATTCCTTAACCCCTTAATAACCTTAAAGGAGTTAGTTATATAAGATCTTATTACTTTTATAGATAGTATCTAATATAGATTATATCTTTATAAGAGTGTTAATTAGTAAATCTAAGACTTTAAGCTTTATTATAGATAGATTATTATTTATAATTAATATAAGTGTAGTAGTATTTTATTTAGTAAGGTATACTTATTTGAATTTCTCTGTTTTAAAACGTTTACTAAGCTTAGTAATAATCTGGTCTGGGTTTAGATAAGGCTAAGTTTAGCAAATTATCTTATAGTAATAATATAATACTCTTTTCTTAAGTATAATTAGAAAAGCAAATAGTATTTATTCCTTTATAAGGCCTGCTCTCTTATATATATTCTAGAAGATATAGAGTTTTAGCTTTAATATATCTATATCTTTATTACTATACTTTATCTTATTAATATATAGCTTAGTTAGGTTTATAAGTTAGTATATAAGTAAGTATATATTATTTTTAAGTCTGATTTAAGTATTTATAATATTTAAAGTAGGATTAGTATTTAAACTTAAACTAAGGTTAACTAGTTATAGAGCTTTATTATTTATAGATATATGCCTTCTATTATTAGTCTATAAAGATATAGACTTTGCTCTTCTCTTACTATTATTACCTATAATCTCTCTAATTAAGTCTTTATTTTCCTATAGCTTTATAAATATAGTATTCTTATTTGCTTATTTCTTAGCTTTCTTAGTTATCTAGAAGTAGAAGTTATTTTCTATAATAATTATAAAGAGTTAATCTATAACTTATAGGGAATTATAGATAGTATATACTCTATCTATTATAAGATAGTTATAGAGTTATTAAATAATATTTATAGTAGCTTAGTTCTAGAATTTAAATAGTAAATTAATAAAGTTATATATAAACTCTCTCTATAAAGCTATACCTATAAGGCTATTAGCCTTATAGATTTTAAGCTAAAAGAGGATTTTTATATTTACCTCCTTCTCTCTAGTTTTATTACTAAATTTAAATATTTATCCTTAGTTATAGTTATTTATAAATACTTTTATATTTAGAGGAATTAGAGGTTCTATAATAAGTTAGTAATATAGAGTTACTATAACTAATAGGTCTAGCTATAGTATTAATTAGCTAGATATAGAAGAATTTACTATAATAGTTAATAATATTATATAAAAGAAGATAATTAAATACCTTTATAAGGTTTTAGCTAATAGAGTCTCTAGTTAAAGCTTCTACTATAGTATAAGTTTTCCTTATTTATACTAAGATAGCTAGTTCTCTAATTACTAGGTTTAGTATAGTTAAAGTAAAGTTTTATATTCTTAGTCTTAGTAATACTCCTTATAGATCTATAAAGCAGTATTACTATTATTTAGTGTTATTTTCTTCTATTATTTCTCTTAGAATACTAAGTTTAGTAGTAGTAGTGAGGATATTATAAGTTATATAGTACTAGATATAGCTACTTACTATAGTATTATTATACTTACTATAGGTAATAATCCTTAAGCTATACTTCTATTTATAAAATAAATAGAAAATATACTTTACTATTTTGAGGTGTAAAGAGATAGATACCCTTATTTTATACCTCTTAGTTAGGATAATCCTAGGTTTAGATAGGTATTAATAGTGCTAATAATAATACTATAAGTTATTATAGCATATTAGTATCTTTTATTATATCTACTAGTAGATTATTTATTATATACTAAATAATATATTATTTTAGTATAAAGCCACTAGTAGTATTAGGTATACTGCTTATTTAGATATAAGTTATAGTTCTGGGTTAAAAGTGATCCCTTCTTAATAATTATAAGGTTAATAATAATGCTTATTTTATAGTAAATAAATTAAGTATTTTAAGTAAAGGTCTTATAATATTCTAGTATATATAAGTATAGATATTATGGATTTCTGGTGTTTTTAAAGAGTAGTAGTATAGATTTAGAGAGAATAGATCTTAAGCTTAAATATAGTGATCTAGTTAGAATAGATAATTCTATAGCAGTACTCTTATTATATTAGCTTACTATAATATTTATAGATCTATTATTTATCTATTATTTCTTATTCTTATTATTTAAGCAGTATTTATAGGTAATAAGTTATATTAGTGAAGTTATTATCTGTGTAATAGATATAGGGGTATATTAAGGTCTTTGAGATAGATATACTATAAGCAAACCTATTCTTTATACTTAATAACCTGGATAGTATAAAGATAAGTTCTTTATATACTAGATTATAAACCTAGTATAGGAGTTATTACTTTACCTCTTTAAGTAATCCTTACTAATTTATAGGAGTTAAGTAGTGTAATATATAAGGTTAACTACTAATTAGTGTTAGTTTTACGCTAGGATAAGGTTTATATAGGACTTAGGGCTCCCTTTATATATATATATTAAAAGCCTATAAGTTAATATATATCTATTTAGAAGTTCCACTTAACTATATAGGTAGTGGTGTTAAACTATATATATATGCTCTGTGATAGGTTACGTAACCTTATATATATCTATTAATGGCAGTATATATCCTGCTGCTTTGCGGGTTATAGTATTAGCGCAATACTATAAATATTATATTATATTATTTAGGCTTATTAATATACTTACTATCTTCTAGATATTTATTAATAAAGTGCTTTTAGGACTTATTAATATTTCTTATATTATATATTTAGATAATATATTAATTTTTACTAAGGATATAAATACTTATATTAGTATTATAAAGTAGGTACTTACTTAGTTAGAAATAAATAGCCTCTATACTAACCTTAATAAATATAAGTTTTATAAAGAAGAGATTAATTTTTTAGGATTTATAGTTTTATTAAAGGGTATTATTATAGCATAAGATAGGGTCTAAGTAATAACTAAGTAGCTAATATCTATTAGTATTTAAGAGATTTAGTAATTTTTAGGATTTATAGAATTCTATAGAAGGTTTATTAAGAACTATTCTAAAGTTTATAGCTTCTTAACTAACTAATTTATAAATACAATAAAGAATTAACTAGTTATAATCTATAAAGTACTAGCTACCTTCTATAAATTATAAACCTTATTTATAAAAGCTCTAATCTTATACTATTTTAATTCCACTCTTTAGATCTAAGTTAAAACTAATATATTAGACTTTATAATAGAGGTAATATTAAGCTAATTATAGAGTAATATATAGAGGCTTATTATATTTTTATTATATAAGCTAAAAGGGGTAGAACTATAATATAGTACTCTAGAAGCTAAACTAGTTACTATCTATAATATAGTAATAAGATAGTAATATTATTTACTTTATTCTTAATATTAAATTTAGTTTATTACTAACAATTTAGTTACTACTATCTAGTTAGTAAGAAGATACTTAATAATTACTAGATATATCTCTTATAGAATCTATTAATATTTAATTTTAAAATTAAATAGTAACAAAGTTACTAAAACCTAGTTAATACCTTCTTAAGAGGATCTAACTATACCCTAAATAATATAGAAATAAATAAAGCTAAAAACTTATTTCTCTATAAGTTTCTATAATAGTTTAAGAACTTATTAAGTCTAACTATTAGGAGGATAGAAACTTAGAGATAATCTATAATATAACTAATTACTCTAGTTCTTAAATAACTTACTTTATTACTTAAGGAGGAAGTTAGGAATATATGATAATAAAACTCTTTTTATATAAATAAGGAATAGTAATAGTAGGGAACTTAATAGTTATAAAATAACTTAGGACTGCTATACTATAATAATAGCCTATTTATTCTTAATAATTACCTACTTTAAAGATAAACTTTAAGAGTGTTCTATAATAAACCTTCTATAGATTACTTAGGGGTTACTAAGACCCTTAAATAGATTTATAACTTATTCTTCTAAAGTATATAAAAGAATAATATTAAAGAATATATCAAGATATATATTGTATATTAATAAATAAACTAAAACACTATTCTCTATATAGAGAACTTATACCCTTACTAATACCTAACTAACTCTTTAAGTAAATATTTATTAATTTTTTTATAAAGCTATTATAATTAATTATAATATAAAATAAGCTTTATAATAGTATCTTTATAGTTATTAATTAATTTATAAAATATGCTTTATATATACCTACTAGAGAGTTACTTACTTTTAATAGGTTAGTAATATTATTAATAAAGTAGATCTTTCTTAATTATAAAATCCTAAAAACTATTATATCTAATTAAGAATCTCTATTTATTAATAAGTTTTAGGTAGAGGTTTGCTACCTACTAGCTATTAAGAGGAAGCTTAGTATAGTCTTTTACTCCTAAATTAATAGGTAAATAGAGTAATAAAATTAAAATATTAAGTACTTTCTATATATATTCTATAATATTAACTAAGATAATTAGGTAGACTAGCTCTTAATAGCCTAGTTTATCTATAATAATACCTACTATAAGGCTACCTAGAGGTTATCTATAGAGTTCCTAATAGATTATCTTTTCCTAAGTCTTAATAATATTAAACCTTAGACTACTTCTATATTTATATTTTTAGAGAGATACTTAGTTATAGTATTATAGATAACTACTAAGTAATCTATAACTTAATAATAAATAAAATCTTATTAAAAAGAAGATAGTTTTTTAGAAGTTAGATATAGAGCTATAAAAGTAGTTAGAGTAGAGAATAAAAGCTTTATTACTAATTTATTACTTCTCTAAGTTACCTAACTATCTAAAAAAGAGCTAATATAGTTAAAATAAGAAATACTAAACTCTAGATTTATAAATATTATAGAGAACTAAGACTAAAGTTTATTACCAAATAATCTATAGATAACTGCTAAGTGATTACTAACTTAATAAATCTAAAAATAAATCTATTAAGAGAGGAAATTATATTATAAACTAGAATAAGGTTATAGTTAGAATAAGGAATTAAAGCTCTATAAAGAGATTTAGTAAGCTAGTTAGAGTAGTTTAATAGATATCTTTAATAATAGAGAGATACTTAATATCTACTAAATACTCTCTAAATAAGCTCTAGCTCCTACTCTTAGATTCTAGAGAGCTAGAGAAGAATATTTAACCTTAGTTATACCTAACTATACTAACTTCCTCACTCTACACTATATACTTATAATAGAAGGTAGCAATAGTCTATAGATAGAGGTAGTAATAACTAGACTATCACTACTTCTCCCCCTGCTACTTAGAAACTAACTACTAATTTTAATACTTAAATTAATAGTAGACCTCTAAAGGCAGGTCTGCTATATTTAGAGAGTAAGGTATATGGAGTGCTATCCACTCTATTACAGTTTCTTATTAATAGCCATATATAACTATAGATAAATAAGCCTTTCTCTGCACTTAAGATTGTCTCTAAGAACATAACACTAATAATAAAAGGTTATGTGGAAACATACCTAGTCTTTAATTATAGACTTATTAAAAGACACTGCTAATATATATATAGATATAAGAACTTAGAGGAGGCTTAAAGCAACCTAGCTAGAGAATACCTCCCTTCCTTTAACTTATACTAAGATAGAACAAGTTAGTATTAGGCAAGCTCTTACACTTCAGCCTCTATAGAACTACTATGGATAAGAACAGACACTTTAGCATTTTGCTATATGCACGTTAAGGCGAGGTATCCATAGAACTTATGGAGGTATTGTGGTCAGTTCCAGTTTTCGCAGTAACAGGTCTAACTGCCCATTTTCTCAGAGTCCAGCTGCCAATTCTAGCACTTAAATCAGCAGTTAGTACCTGAACGCCTATTAACGTTAGTATACTAAGTGCATAAGATAGTGGGAAAAGCAATATTATTATACAGGCGAGGTTTACTTGGGTAGAGGGCAGAGATAGTGTTTGCAGAGAGTTAGACTCTCTACCTATAGCTTCTAACACTAATATTCCAGAAACAAATTCATTTATAACTACAGCTTTGCTAAAATTAACTATACTAAAACTATATTAAGGATTTATGCAATTAAAAAGTAGAATATGCTAGCTGTGACTGTTCTCTCAGGGGATTGCATAATATACTTTAGTGATAACAGCAGAAAAGGTGATAAGATCTGAGAGAGGCAAGAGCAACAAGAACAGTAAACTGCTTAGTTATTAAAGAAACCTTAAAGAAACCCGGGTTTCCTTAAGTCTTAGCATCCAAATACATAAATATCATTTAGAGCAAACAGGCGCTCCCGCAACAAGCACTCCCGCAACAAGCACTCACGCAACAATTAGGACGATATATATGGTAATAACGTCAGGAAAGTTAAAGACAGTGGGAAAATTAGCAGAGGGAGAGGCCCAGGTGATAGTAAAGACAGGAAAGGAAGTGACAGCAGGAGGTGGTAACAGTCCAGTTATCACCACCTCTTCCATATCTATAAGTAAAGTCACACATTAACTAAAGTGGAAGCATTACTATCACATAGTTTCCATCCCACTTCACCTGCCCTTCTCATGCTCTTAAGGCAAGTACTAGAACTACCTAACACACCTGCCTCAGGAGAACATCACTATAATTACTATCTCACCTCACCCCACCTAACACTCTTAACTATTATCCGCAGTATTAGATCCCAACTATTCTTCTCACCTACCTAAGGTACCTTAGAGATACTCTATAAAACATCACCTTTATTTATAGCTAAGGCCTTATCCTTTTTCTTTCCCCTTCAGGTCACCTCCTCCCTTCTTTAATATACCTGCCTCAAATATAAACATCCAGGTTATCTTCACTCTTTTCTAGCTAAGTGGCACACCCATCAGCATCCTCTTCCACATCAATCCTATTAACACAGACATCACTGATTATCAGAACCATCAATACCATCATCTTCTTTATCATATTTAACTTTCATTAGTAAGCTGATCTGCCAGCAAGCATAAGGTATCTCCCTCTCATTTAGATCCACCTTATCCACTCCTTCTGGCCCTTCCGTGTGTCGACCCATTCCCTCACACATAAACAAGACTGAGGCTTCAGTTACCGCCCACGCTAACGCCCTCAGCACCCTGATTATCCAGGGGAGCGTCAAGGCAGCAGCAGCATTGCAACAGTTTAAACAAGTCCTCACTAACAAACCCTTCAATCTCGACATTTCACAGGCACGCTGCAGCATTCCAGACAACGCCATCTACCTCCTCCTCCCTACAGTTACTTATAATCCTGCAATTCTTAAAAAGCAGAGCCGGGGAAAAGCCGCTAAAGCTGCCCAGTCTTAGCGCATTTCAACATCACACCTTCTCTTTCTAGTTACCCATAACTATTCCAATCAGGGCTAGCTATTCTTTACTTACCTATTTGACTTTGCCTCCTGCTGCCCAGACCACCACACCGCTTTCAATCTCCTGTGCAAGTGCATAGCACATTACTATGCTAATACCTAAGTCAAATACTAAGGTCTCTATTACTAAAAGCATAGAGTAACACTTAATAATATTATTATAGCAGTAAGGACTCTCAAAATCTCAAACCTAACACCTAGTCCAGGGCTAGTCTAAGTTCCACTATACTAACTATACCACCTACCCCAAAGCCTAAGGTATCCTATACTCCAGTATCTTCTATATCTATTAGCCAGCTATAAATCTGAATTATCCACCTTTTATTTTTAGATAGCTCTGTCCAGGGCACCCTAAAAGCTACTGCTAAAACAGAATAGTAACCTCCTAACTCTTCTAATCCCTTTAAGCTTATTAATAATAATAATAATAAGTCTAGGGCTAATAGCAGCAGCTGCCTAGGAGAGAGCTTTAGAAATAGTAATAATAAGGATTTAAACTAAGTAATAAGTTATCTAATTGATATTAAGAAGAAGAATAAGACTTGAACTAATTAGGTGACTTTAAAGATAACTTTAGCTAATTTATTAATTTTACTAAAAGCCCTAAAGCAATAAGACCTAAGCTAATCTAGCAAATTTAATAATAACCTAGAGCCTTTTAAAGATATATAGTAGGTTAACTATATTTTAGTAGCTATAGATCTAGACTTAAGTTATATAAGTAGACTCTCTTTCCTGAAATATACTAGTTTAAGGAGAAAATATAGTATTAGTAGCTCTTTATTCTCTAATCTAACTAAGAAGCTATAGCTAGAGTTTGCAGTTAAAGAAGTTAATAAGATTATTAATAATATACTTAATAGAGGTATAAAGCTGTTACTAAAACTATTAGACGCTATACTTAAAAGGCTAATTTAGGCCTATAGTTAATATATATTTATTATCTACTTATTAGAAGTCTAAGCTATGCTAAAGGATAGCTATATTCCCTAATCAGATATTTATAAGGCAATTACTACTAAAAAGATCCTTATCCTCCCACTATCCTTTAATAATAGTTAGCACTAAGCTTTAGTAGTTATGCAGTTATAGAATAACATACTAGCAATAACTAACTTCTATAGCTTATCTACTTTAGAATTATATCTCAAAGAGGCAAAATATATAATATCAGGATTTCTTTAACACTACTTTAGGAATAGTCTCTGCTTATCTAGTTATAGTGTTTTCCCCTATATAGCTGCTATATAAGATAGTAGAGCAGACTTAGATATTATTACTTTTATATATACTTTCTATATTCTTATATAGTAGCTGCTATTAGTAAGGGCCCTAATTAACCTATAGCGTTTTATAATAGCAGACTATCTAGATCTATCTTAGTAAGAGGAAGATAGCTTAGATTAGAATACCTTACTTCCTAATAATAATAGTAAAATATCCTCAGCACTACTATTACCTAAGCCTAGTAAAGATAAGAATAAATAAAGCTCTCTAGCCTCTCTAATAGCTATAAAAGAAAAGCACTATAGGCTAGAGAAGTTAGTAGAGATATAACTCTATAGGATATACTAGAGCTAAAGAGAAAAGCTTAAGCCTATATAAAACAATACTATAGCTATTCTAGCTATTATAATAATAGTCTATTTAAATATATTAGGTAAGATTTCTAGCTAGGCTATAGAGAGGCTTATAGAGTACTAAAAAGAAAGGAAGCTAGCATTTAAAGAGGTAATATAGAGTTATAAAAGGTTAAGTATCACACTTTAGTATATATAGAAACTTACTAAGAAGTTAATAAACTAGATAGATAATATATTAAATATATTAGAAGGTTAAGCTAACTAACTCCACTCTAAGTAGCTAAGTAAGTAGTAATATTATTAATAAACTATAGAATATAACACTAATTACAAGAAATAGAGTTATTTCCTAGTAGGATTAACCTAAATTAAGGGATAGAACTTATTAGATAGTTATAGAGCATATCTAAATTAGCTATAGTATAGTTAATAATAAGCTAGCTTCTCTATTATATAGATAGAAACTAGTTAGGCATTACCTCTTTAGTAACTTTAATATAACTTATAGCACTATTATTTCTAGTTTTCTATCTAAAGTATATAACAATACCTAGGTATATATATATATCATAAAGATAATATTATATATTATTAGGCCACCCCCTTCTCTCTTCTAATAGTTAGGAATATAGGATACTGCCTTATCTTAAACATTACCTACTCTGCATAGCACTTTAAGTAATAACCCGTTATTAACTATAGCATAAACCTAACAGGGGGCATAGAGACCTCCCTTATAATAACACATATCTCTGAGACTAGATAATAACAAGCATACTAGTATAACATAGACTAAGAGGTGAGCATACAGCATTTCTAGATTAACAAGCTCAATTAGACTAGGTCATATAGTAACTTTTCCAAGTTAAAATAAAATAATAATTATAATAATAGCAGTAATTATAGTAACTTAGGTAAAGGGAGTAGATATTACAGATAATAGGAAACCAGGCATATAAGGAAGAATAGTAGTGCACTTACCTCCTAGAAGTATATCTCCACAAACCTTAAGACTTTCCTGTAGGCTTCACAATATATTCCGCTATCACCTTAAGCTTTCTAACTTAACTATATACTTTTTCCTCTTTTTATTATCTCTCTCTATATTACTTTAGGATATAACAGGCCAGTCTAAAAAATTATTAATAGTAAATTAGGTGATAATTTTATTAGTATTAGCCTTAGAGGGTTAGAGATGCGTGGGCGTATCTCAGGGAGAAGCATAACTGGCCGGGAACTAATCAAGGAGTGCCAAGGTTAACAGAGAAACAGGCTTCTAGATATTATTAGGTATATAGCACCTTAGTTCAGTTAAACGGGCAGTTACCTTTCTAGAGATAGCATCGCAATATCATTTATGCATGCATAGGATGCATTAACGGACTAGGTGAGTTACTAACAGACCTCGGGACTTATGCCAATATTAAGCTTGCGTTCTTTGAGAGCTCTAACCACACTGAGGCGGCTGTTATTACCGATTGCACTAGCACGCATTCCGGAGCCTAGCAATATGCCCCTAAGCTTGCCCAGTTTAAGGCACGCTGGATAGAGCTATGCTCTCGCTTATGCAAGGTTGTCGGGTACTAGACCCTATCTGCCTGTCTGCATAGCCAAACGTCTTGTATTTCGTTAATTGCAGAGTGATTTAAGGGGTGGGCATTAAGTTTCAAGGCTAAGCTTAACTAAACGCTGGCGCTTTAGTTTTAGTATTATTGCTTAAAGTGGAAACCACCAAAACTAAGCAACGGTAGAATATGTTTCTCATTGACGCGCGTGCGCGTGTGTGTGTGTGTGTGTATTAGAGAGATAGAACGACCAGGCCTGGATAAGTAGCAGCCAAACTTGTCTCAAAGTCATAGTACATTCCTGAAATAGCGACACAGCGAGCGCAGTGGCTGCAGGCCTGTCGCTTGTTACGACCACAGGCGGCGCCTCACCGCAATAAGCGGGCCGCGCGCGGCGCAATATTAAGCTGCATACAGGTTAGAGGCATAAGTGGTGATTTAAGGGCATAAGTGATAACCCAGGGGCTTAATAATATATAAGAGAAGCACTAGGCATACTATAATTTAGTATAAGGATAGCTTTACTTATATAACTTTAATTAACAGACTTATTAGACCCTTATTTCTAACCCCTAACTATATATAGAATTCTTATTATTATATAGTAGTATAACCTATATAATATTATAAATTAGATCTGCCTTATAGCAGTTATTATAATAGTGAAATAAAGTTATATAACTATTTAATATAATATATATATTATAAGTATATTAATATACTTCTAAGAAGTTATATAGTTACCTATAGTTATAGTAAGTATACTATAGAGCTTAGAAGTAGTAAGAGCTTAAAATAAAGCTATTATAGATCTTTAATAGAAGATTACTAAGCTATAGTTAGCTTACTAATAGATATATAAAGAGTATAATACTTTTTAAATATAGTTATAGAGTATATAAAGAACTACTCCTATACTACCTATAGTTAATAATAGTAGTAGAGATATATCCTCTCTAATAGTAATACTACTATTAAGAACCCTAGTAAGCCTAGCCTACTCTTACTTTAGTATATAAGAGGAGACTAGCTATTTAAATATTATAATAACAGACACTCTGCTAATAATATAGATACCTAGTAAGACTCCTAAACTAGATTTAGATTAGTTTAAGGGTTTTAAAATAAAGTTCTCTAAGAATCTATATTTAAAGGGATCTATAAATTAGATTATATAGTTAATATAAGTATAAATCTTAATAGCAGTTTATAGAGTAGCTCTTAGAGATATATTAACCCTAGTAGAGGATCTCTAAATTGCAATTAAGATATATAATAACCTTATAGAAGAGCCTTTATCCCTTATAGTGTATATATAGAGTAGTTCTAAGATTTAGAACACTCTTATATAGATATATACTAGTACTAGTATTATTCTAAGAGAATAAATATAAGATTAGATATATACTTTTAAGCTTATAAAGAGTAACCCTATATTATATATCTTAAAGTTTAGTAAGCTATAGCATAGATATTAATAAGCAGGTAGTACTATCTCTTTTAAAGATACTATTTAAATATTTATTTAAGGAGCTAAAGAGCAGTACTATAACTAGGCTATTTACTAGAAGTTAAAGTATTATAATAGATCTGTAATAATAGTTAAAGGACTTATAGCAGACCTCTAGAATAAGGCTTATATAACTAGCAAAATAAAGTCTATGCTTATTATATAAATAACAGATAAAGCATTTAAGGGAGATACTAAAAAGAAGTCTAAGAAGAGGAATTATATAGGCTGCAATTATTATAGCTATAGCTATGCTAATACTATATAGTAAATATACCCTACCTATAAGGCTAATAATAAAAGTTAGTTAATATTATAAAAGAGTAATAATAAGATAGATATATCTAAGAAGAAGTTTATAAAGAAGAGTTAGAAGATAATAGAGCAAGTTTGCTATACCTTTATAGACTTAAGTAACTTTTAAGCAGTATAAAGCAATCTTAGAATATACTTAGCATATAAAACTATATCTGAGAATACTAGAAGAGAAGAGACTGTTTTAAGAATAGTTAAGCAAAGTGATAGTGCTTAGCTATAGGATATAGGTATAAATATATATATAATAAATAATATATTATAGTATAATAATAATAAGTATATTCTATTAATAACCCTATATATAATATATATAGGAGGAGGTTTTATCTATTCTGAATATATAGGAACAGTTATACTATACTTTAATAATAGAGAGTTAATATAATTATAAGATATATTATATATACTAAGCTTTCCTATTAATATATTTAGTAGAGAGAGACTTTATCTTAGTAGAGGTTACCTTAATAAGAATAAGCTTATTAGAGCTAATAAATAAGTATTCATAATACTTAATATATATTAAAGAGGTTTTAACCTTAATATAATATATAAGAGAGATTTAGATATATAGGTAATATATACTATATAGTAAAAGACTAAATCTAAGCTCTAGTATAGGAGACTTAGTTATTTAGGCTTTAGAGAGATAAAAAGAACTATTTAGATAATAAAGAGCTATATAATATCCTTTAAATTAGTAGTTTTATAACCTTATAAGATCTATAATCTCTTAAAGAGTCTAAGATACTTTCTATAAATACTAAGATACTATATAAAGAAGGTAGGAGATATTCTTTATATTAATATTAGAGAGGTGAAGCTAGTAAAGCACTTTAAATACTTTTTACTAGTTATAGATAATAAGATATATTTCTAAGTAATTATCTTTACTAATATAAAGGATAAGCTAGTATACTAGTTAAGGATTTATCTCTAAGAGTAGAAGAATACCTTTAATATAGTAGTAAAGGTTATCTATATAGATAATATAGGAGAGTTTATAGTAACTTACTTTAAAGCTATATTATAGAATAATAGAATAAAGGTAGAGTTATTACTACTATATATATATAAGTAGAATAGTATAATAGAGTATATAATTTAGATTATTCTAGATAAGGTATATGCTTTAAGTATTAATTTAGAGGTTCTAGTAGATTTATAGCTATATTTACTTATAGTAGTAGTCTATATTATTAACTACTCTTATACTATAGCTATTATAGATAAGATACCTATTTAGGCGCTCTATAATAAGTTATTAAGTCTAGAAGGAGACTATATATCTAATATAAGCTAGTTATAGGTTATTAGAAGTATCTAATTTACTTATATTAATCTAAAAGTCTAGATTAAAAGCAAAGAGATAGCAGTATATATAGAGAAAGGTATCCTTATTAGTTATTATAGAGACTAAGTATATAGGATATAGATACTAGAGTGAAATAAGATTATTATCTGCTCTAATATTATCTTTTATAAACCTATAATAGAGCTAGAGAAATACTAGAGAATACTACTACCTAGTTAAGGCTTATAGTTCTAGAGCTATATATAAGAAATTACAAACCAGATATATAAAGTATATCTGCAAATTAGAGAAACTAGATTTCTAGGAGGAGAAGGTATAGCTTATACTTATACTATAGCTCTTATAACTAACCCCTTTATAAGTAATTAGGAAATAAGTTTATAGCCTTACCTAGATCTAATAACTATTATAGAAGTATAGAATAGATCTGCAAATAACTAGTTAGAGTAGGTAGAGGTAGCTTTTACTAAGATATATAGGCTTATAGAAAAAGGAGTCTTATAGTTTATTAATAAGGAGGAGGCACTATAAAGCCTCTAACTAATAGCTAAATAGGTTTAAAAGTATAAAAAAGCTTATAGTAAGCTTATAAAGTATAAGGTATAGATTATAGTAAGAGGCTTTCTATAAGTCTTAGAGTAAGACTTTACCTAGATATATACCTTAATATCCTATATAGTATTATAGTAGATCCTGTTAGCCTATATATAGTGAAAAGGGTATCCTATATAGTAATAGGACTTTATTAGTATATATTTAAATAGAGAGCTAGAAGAGGTAGTCTATATAATACTTTTCTCTTTAATTAAAAAGTTCTTTATAAACCTATAATATAATAACTTTGCAGCTATATATAGTTATAAAGGAGATTAAGAGTAAGTTATTAGACTCTATAAAGCTCTATATAGGCTATAATAGGGTGAGAAATAGTAGTAAAAGAAGTTATAAAAGATTTTCTAGTATATAGGATTTATACTGCTATGCTTAGATAATATAACTTACTATAATAGAGCTCTAGATATTATAATAGTAATATATATTAATAATATTCTAGTAATAGAACTAGAAGCTATTTTAGATATAATCTATAAATATATAAGTAATAAGATTAAGATTAATAACCTTAAAGTATCTAATAGCTTTCTTAGTATTTAACTTACTTTTAATAAGAAGTATTAGAAGACTATTATTAGCTAAGAGATATACTTAGCTAATATAGTATAGAAATTTAGAGCAGAGATTAGGCCTATAAAGATACTTATTAAGACTAAAGTGCTTAACTTTGCAGTTTCTAGTATAGAGACCTTACTAGATCTAAATTTCTAGAGTTAGTACTAGAGAGTATTAGGTAAAGTTAGCTTTAGAGTACTTATAATATAACTAGATCTCTCCTTTAGTATAAAACTATAGGCTAGTTTCTCCTATTATTCAAATAAGTTATATAAGAAGGATATAAAATGCTTAATATAGTATCTTAGTATATATCTCTCCTTTATAATAAGTTATAATAATAAATATAAGGCTAGAGACCTAAATAAATAGGGTTTCTATAGCTATATTAATAGTAACTATACTAGCTATAAGAATATAGTATACTTAATAACAGAATAAATCTTCTTTATAGCTAATAGACTTATATTATAAAGATTATAATAATAAGCTATAGTTTCTAAGTTATTAACTAAGGCTAAGTACTATATAGTATTATTTGCTATATTAGAAGCACTTTAAATATATAATTTTCTAAGCAAACTTGGAGTAGAGCTTAAAGAACCCCTCTATATATAAGTAGATAATATAAGAGCTATTATACTTATAAAGGGAAAGTCTATAAATAACTATATAAAGTATATATAGGTTTATAACTACTTTATATAAGAGGTTATTAAATATAGTAAGGTTAACTTTAAGTATATATTATTAGCAGATAATATAGCTAACCTACTTATAAAGCTACTTAGAAGAATAATCTTTAAATAACTCTATAAGAGGAGTAGTATAAGGCTATTTAGAGCTAATACTACTATAGAGAATTACACTAAGAAGGTTTAATATATATATATAAACTAAGTTCTTAGTAAAGAGGAGTGTTATAACTATAAGTAGCACCTCACTATAATAAACAGGCTATGCATAGCATAATATTAAGCTATATATAGGTTAGAGGTATAAGTGGTAATTTAAGAGTATAAGTGATAATCTAGGGGCTTAATAATATATAAGAGGAGCACTAGGCATACTATAATTTAGTATAAGGATAGCTTTGCTTATATAACTTTAATTAACACGCTTATTAGACCCTTATTTCTGACCCCTAACTGTGTATGGGATCCTTGTTATTACAGCTGCGCCCAAGCTAGTGACGTTTGACCCGATAATATGGACGGCTCTCTAATTGGACACACCCCCTTGCCCTTGCGGGGCTTTGGGTGGTGGGTTTTCTCCGCGGCAGCTGTCAGACTGTGGCGGCACTTGGGCAGATCTGCTGATGTAATTTCAGAGAAAGTGGTGACGGTTTTTCGTCACTACCTACCCCACTCCCGAGCATACCCTCCTTACAGTTGCTGCACTGCGACGCCAAATCACAATCGACAAATCAATACATGCGACTATATGGTCTCTCGTGTCGAATCGTACGGTATGGGGTGCAGAATAACAGTGTATTAAGTGTGTAGCTATCTGGAAATCTCTATACATGGATCCACGCGTTATTTATGCCTAAAAGTAGCTAATATCTATATTATACTATTATACTATAGTTACTACTGCTTTTGCACACACTTAGCATATTACTATATATATTAAGGAGTTAATTTAATATACCTCTTTAGTTTTAATATAATATAGTATAATATAGTATAATTTAGTATAACTAGCTAAGTTTATTAATTAACTTTAAAAATGCTTAAATCTAATATATTTAAGGTTATTTAAATATATCTTCTTAATATTAAGTTATTTAATATTTTATATATTTACTAATAACTTTATAATCCTATTATTTACCTATTTTATAATTTCTTCTCCAGTATTATCTCTTAATATTATCTATAGATTATTATAAAGTATTTAGGCTTTTAGCTCTTAATTATAGTATTATAACTTAGTCTTTTTATCTAATTTAAGGCTTTATAGAGTTTACCTAGAAAGTTAGTAATAATAAACTTATTTAAGCAGTAATAACTAATATAGTATTATTATAGAATGCTACTTAAGGCTCCTTTAGTATATACTTAAGAATATATTAATTATAGATATTAAGTACTTTAGTAATAAATATACTATTTTATTATTAAAGGTAGTAATTATCTAGTTTATTATCTTAGTAAATATCTTTCTTTTTTAAATCTTTATATAATATAAGATTACTTACTATAGCATTATAATAAATAGTATTAAAGAGATATAGCTTTCCTAAATAATCTTTAGGTTTAATAATATTTATAATTATAGATCTATATTCTTTAATTAATATTAATTTAGATTTTATAGAAATAAAGTCTTTATTATAAGCACTATATAAAGTCTTAAAGTATTTAAGGTTATTCAGGATATAGATTATTAAATCTAAATCTAATAGTACTAATTTAGATAACTTATAGATATAAGTTATAGTAAATACTGCTTTCTTAACTTCTATCTTTTCTCTATATTTCTTTAAGAGTTATTAATTCTTTATAGAGATCTTTAAATAGTTAATCTTATTTACTAATTCTCCTTTATATTACTTTTTTATAAAGTTAGTAACTATCTTATTTAGAGTCTAGCTATTAAGTATCTTATTAATAAAGATATACTAATACTTTAATAGATAGTAGTAATTTATATATATTTAGTATTTATTAACTTTCTTTTTATATTTATCTTATTAGTTATTAACCTTTTTATTAAGTTATCTCTTCTTTAACTTACTTTAAGGTTAAGGAGTTTTTATTAAGTAGATTAGAAAGTTAGTTATTATTAGTCTAAAAGCTCTACTCTTTATAGTATATAACTTTAAGACTATAGTATTAACTATTTCTAGAACTTTATTTTATATATTCTTAATAAGATTATTAAGCTTTAGAGTTTTATTATTAA
This sequence comes from Colletotrichum neosansevieriae, assembly GCA_036785495.1. Classification (NCBI taxonomy): domain Eukaryota; kingdom Fungi; phylum Ascomycota; class Sordariomycetes; order Glomerellales; family Glomerellaceae; genus Colletotrichum; species Colletotrichum neosansevieriae. The sequence goes on along the minus strand of JAVHLV010000077.1, from coordinate 49,694 downwards.
CCTCTTTTCTATAGATTAACTTATATACTATAGTTTATAATAAGAAAGGGATTTAGTAAGTAGTGTGGATAAAGTTATTAAACTATTCTAACTTCTTACTACTCTTTACTATATTAACTATCCTTAATTTAGATATAGCTAATTTATACTTATCAACTTACTCTACTATAGACTTTTAGATTATAATCTTTTCCTTATAAGAAATTTAAAAAACTTCTATATAAACTACTCTTACTAACTTAAGCTATTAAATATTATTAATTCTAGCTCTTACTTTTAGCTAGATAATAGTATTAATAATAGAGTTTTAAAGTATAAAGTAGGTTAATTAATACTTAGAGTTAACTATTTCTTAAATATAGTCTTTAAATTAGATTACTATTTTATATAAGTTCTTAACATTTTTTATCTTATCCTTATATATTAATAGCTATATTATATATATATATATTAGTTTTACTTTATTAAGTTATTAAAAAACTATACTAACTTAGATCTTATTAATATTACTTATCCTGACTCTAGCTAAGCTATACTAAACACTAGAGTAGATAATCCTCCTATTTTAGTATTCTAGGTATTAACTACTAAGAAGTTAGCTTTCTAGAGATAGTTTTAAAGCTTTAGCTTTTTTAAAATAATATTTAGGATAGTATTAAGGTTCTCCTTCTCTATATTTTCTAGATTAATATATTTTTATAGTTTTATTACCTAAATTCTATATTAGGTTTAATCCTACTATAGAGGTTAATTAGCTAGGTTATTAAGTATAGATAAAGAGCTAGAGACTATAGTAATATTAGTAAAAGAAAGTTTACTATAAACTTATATATTAATAATATAAAGGTAAATTTAATACTATAGATTTATCTAAATAGCTTTAATTAGTATTATATATAATAATTAGACTATTAATTATTAAATTATATAGTATTAAGTATAGAATAATAGTATATTAAGTATATAGCTATCTAGAAATCTCTATGTATATATCTACGCGTTATTTATGCCTAAAAGTGGCTAATATCTATATTATGCTATTATGCTATAGTTACTGCTGCTTTTACACACACTTAGCGCGTTACTATATATACTATCATAATGCGGTTTATAGCACTCTTAGCCTTATAAGGCTATAGTAGCTATGCGCTGTGGCGTGTAATTATATAATTATATACTACAGACTATTTCACTACGCTTTCTGCACACACTAATCTATAGCTAAGATAGTTACTCCTTATAACTTACCCTCACCTCTACCTATAGCTTATAATAGTTATAAGTCTAGCTCTATAGCTTATAAATACCTCTCTAACCTCTCTAAGTCTAGGAAAAAGTAAGTAGCTTTTCTCCTATTATCTTTTACCTATTTAAAAATAACCTTATAATACTTAAAACCTTTTTAAAGCAGCCTTATAATAATAGCTATATACTCTTTAATAACCTTCTTTCTAGAAGCAAGGCTCTAGGGCTCTGCTAACTAGTTTAACTAGTACCTTAACCTATACTTATCTATATAGAGTAAGGGTATTTAGAAGTATCTTAATTCTAATAGTTTTAATACTAAAAAGCCTTCTAATACTCTTAAAAGCACTCTAACTATTTAGGAGTTTATAGATAAGTATAATAACTATCTCTAAGCTAAGTATAAGGCTAATCTTAGTAAATATAAAGCAGCCCTTTAAAAGTAAAAGGAAAATCCCTCTTAGATACTCTATAAGACCACTAAGTATAATAACTCTATTAATATTATTAAGAGCAAGAAGTTTAATACTCTCTAATAAACTAGTAGAGCAGGTCTTACTGCTTCTAAGCTTATAAAGCTAACTCTACTAACCCCTATTAAGTATAAAGATATTTAAGATAAGTAGAGTAATATACTTAAATATCTCTCTACTAATAGTATAAACCTCTTATTATAAATTACCTTATACTATAACTATTAGATACTTATCTATTAAACTATTAATATAGTCTACCTTAAAGTAGTAGAGATAAAGCTTAATAATAAGAATAATAAGTCCTAGATTAACCTTTAAAATATACTCTACCTCCTTAAATAGTAACTTATCTGCTTTGATAATAGCATATAGGAATAAGTATACTAAGATTATAAAGATATTCTAAAGCATACTAAGCATATTACTTAACCTGCTAAGTAGTATAGAGAGTAGTACTATTTTTATAAGCTAGTAGTAAGCTTAAATATTACTAATACTAAGGGAAGCTATAGCAGATATGCTTTTCTTAAGGCAGTATACTATAAAATAGCTCCTACTTAGGCCTAGAACTAGCTAGATTTAGTTACCTAAGTAGAAGAGATTAGAATACTCTACCTCTTACTTAAAGAGCTTAGAATTATTCTTACTACTAAGATTTATAGTAAGCTAGCTATTACTAAGAGTTCTAGCAGATTATTTAGAGTATATACTATCTTTATAAGCTGCTCTAACTTAGAGAATCTATCTTAATCCTTATAGACTGCTTTAAATACTTCTTTTCTAGCAGTAATACCTAATAAGATCCCTAGCTACTCCTATAAATAATACTATAAATAGATTCTATAAAACTATAGCTATATTTAATAGATATTTATAAGCTTACTAAAAGATAGCCTTAAGAATTATAAGATATTAAAGAATAAAGCATAGTATATATAGGAGATAGTAATATTTCTATAGTAGAGCTATATCTATAATAACCTTATATATATAGAGTGGATTATAAAGAAGTCTTAGAAGAGTAGTTAGCACTTATCTAACTATAGCTATAGTAGATACTATAGTAGCAGCTAGAATAGATATAGTAATAGGGGTAGCACTAGTAATAAAGAGCAACTTTCTAATAATATTTCCTGCTATATTATTAACTAAAGCTTTCTTAAAGATAAAAGCTAAGTAATCTAAGTTTATTCTATAGTATTTATATTCTTTAAGAGACTATATACTCTCTCTAATAGTATTATTCTAGATAATTATAGGACTCTCTATATTAAGAATAATAAGAGAAAGCTAGTTTCTAGCACCTTTATATACTTATATAATAATAAGGTAATTAAAGTTAGTAGTATAAGTATACTAATTATTAGGAGAAATACTTAGATTATCTAGAATATATTTAAAGACACCTTAATAGGTGAAAAGAGCACTCTAACCTTAAATAATATTACTATTATTAAAAATATATATACTAATATTATCTTAAAAGTGCTCCTCTTTAAGATAGATATCTAGTATAATAGCTATAACTGCTCTTTATAGTTTAGTAAGCTGGGTAAGTTTACTTATATAAAACAGCTACTATATAAGAGTAACCTAGTCTTCTTTAAATATAACCCTATCTCTGCCTGCCTGCCTAGTCTAAGTATTTCTATAAGCAGTATAGGTATTATAGCCCTCTTAAATAACTAGAAGCTAATATACCCCTTATACCACTATATAGCTAAAAGGTCTAATAATATATAACTATAGCACCTCTAAGCTAGTTACCTAGACTAGAGCACTCTTAAACACCTTATATATAATACTTAGAGGGTAAGAATTAAGACTCTATTATATATTTAATATAAATTCTACGCTTAAGTATATACTAAGTAAGTTATCTTATATAGTATATCTGAGGCTAGATCTCCCTATCCCTACTACTATATAGCTTAGAACCTCTTTAACTACTAAAAGCTTAGTAAACTATATACCTAGATACTTCTTATTAAGGATAAGTATAGTAGAAAACTCTTTAAAATTCCCCTAGTCTTAAAAGAGTATAATAAAGTGTTTAAGGTACTCTAGATATTTAAATACTAGGTATAAAGATAGCAGGGACTTAGTATCTATAAGATCTGCTATAATATTAAGTATGCTATTATTGCTATATAAGGCTTTACTTACTATAAATAATAGATAGAGGAGCTTAGAATTAATCTTAAGCTCCTACTAGTAAATACTAAAGAGTCTATAAGTAGTAGAGAGCATACTAGCTTAGAAATTATTTTAAAAGCACTTATAATACTAACTACTACTTACTTATTAAAGTATCTTATCTTAGAAGCTTAGAGAGTAGTAGTCTTTATCTTTAATATTAGCCTATATACTATAAATAACTAGTAAAGCTCTATTTAGATAGAACTTAAGTAGTTCTAGAACTACTTCTAATAGTAGTAACTAGACTTTATACTTACTATATACTAAAACCTATATCTATATTAGAGAGGCTTATATATTTATAGCTATAGAGCTTATCTCCTTAAAGGGAGTTGTAAAAAAGGTATTAGGAGATACTATTATAAGGTTAATCTAAGAGCCTATCTTAGATATCTTATAGAATATATACTAGAAATATATAACCTATATAGGATCTAGGTTTCTATACTTAACTAGGTTATTATTATATATAATATATATTTTAATAAGTTAAAATTCTACTCTCTAGATAATAAGAAGGAGGCTATAGATATCTAGAGCACCTAGATAATTATTAATAAGGTTAAAATACCTATTAAATCCTCTAATATAGTTCTTAAAACCTTAGAAGTACTTAATAAAGCAAATAGTAACCTTATAATAAATAAATAAACTACTAGTAGGTTTAAGTCCTCTATACTAGCTGCTTTTTATAGTTTAGAAGTATCTTATACTATTACTATAATATAGTCTAAGAGTATACTAGCTAGAATATAGAGAGGACTACTTACTTCTAAATAAACTCCTAATCCTAAAAGTATACTAGGATTAAGTTTAAACATTTCTATAATACTAGAGCCCTACTCTAAAATATAATATACTATTACTAAGAATATAGATCTATATTTACCTATTTTAAATACTTAAGAACTAGCTACTTAAGTACCTATAAAAGAGGAGAGCTTATAGTAATCTAGATAAGACTTCTCCTTAGTAGCTAAAATAGATTTCTAACCTACCTATTATTAATACTAATAAATTAACTATAAGCCTCTAATATAACAGAGCACTAGAGAGTAGTATCTAAGAGTCCTTATAACTCTTTATTTAGAAAAGAGCTTACTAGATAACTACTAAAATACTTTCTTTATAACCTTTATACCTAATTAGTATAAAGCTATTATAGAAAGCACTCTTAGATATAAGACTTTATACTCTACTATTATAGTATATCTATAGGATAACTCTAAGATATATCTAAATACTAAGTAGAAGATAATATACTTTATAGAAAACCTCTTAAAGTCTCTAAGTAACTATTTTAAAGCTAGAAAGCTAAGAGAGCTGCTCTAAGGTATATTTTAAGAAGCTATAAATAAGGAAATTAATAAGCTTATAGCTAAGAGAACCTAGTATATTATTAACTAGTCTAAGATATACTTAAAGCCTCTTCTCTTAAAGTAGGTATATATCTATAAGTTCTAAGATAACTACCTTAATATATATAAAGTGCAAATCTATATATAAGGGAATATATAAGACACCTCCTCTCTTAGCTTAATCTATACTACTATACTTATAGCCTAAAGCTTATATATAGTAGTGGTAATTATAGCCCAGTTTAACTATAAAATACTCTAATTTAATATTATTAATATATTTCTAAATATAGATATTAATCTAGATAGAGAGCTAGTTACCTACTACCTTCTAGATAGCTTTAAGTAAGCTAGTAAAGTTATAGAGCTTAATAAAGCTCTATATAGCTTAAAGGATATATCTCTTCTATAGTATAAGAAATTCTCTATAGCCTTATATAAGCTTAGACTCTCTCTATATAATAAGAAGCTCTGCCTTTTTTAAAATAAGTACTATAAGGTTCTGCTCCTATTCTATATTAATAATATCCTTGTTTTGTTCTATTAAGACTATACTTCTAAAGCTTAGAAGCTTATATAAGAGATTAAGAAACTATATAAACTATATAAACTAGGCTCTATTAAATAGTATCTTAGAATATATATTATATAAAACTAAGCAGCTAAAAAGATTTACCTAGTCTATAACTAGTATATTAAGACTATTATAGAGCACTTTAGTCTCTATAATAGTATTACTCTAAGTACTTCTATACTAGTTACTAAGCTTATAAAGAACTCTAATAAGGCTACTACTATAGAAGTTAAGGATTACTAATTACTTATTAGAAGCATTCTATATATAGTAATAATAATATACCTTAAAGTAGCCTTTACTATAGCATAACTCTCCCACTTCCTTATAAATCTAAGTGCATAGCACTTTACTATAGTAAGGCAGTATATATAATATCTCTATATAACTTACTACCTTATAATCTGCTATAGCAGCTTAGAGGGTAATAAAGAGACTCCTATACTGCTAATTACTAGTAACACCTTATTTACTAATAATAAAGAGATATATAGGTTATTATAAGGCTATATAATAATACTTTTTAGAGGTATAATTTAGTAGAAAGCAGCCTATTAAGTAATAGTTATAATATTAATAACTAAAACAGAGCTTCTAAGCTTTAAGCATACTACTAAAGAGATAATAGCCCTTTAAAGGCTATACTATAACCTTACTTTAGAGCTTAGAGATATTTAAAAAGTCTATTATAATAATTAGCAGACTATTTAACTAGTAGTTAGAGAGGGAGAGTATATTTTAACCTGCTTATAGCATATTAATATTTAAAATATATAGCTATACTAAAAGTATATAAAGGGTACTTTTAAAGTGCTCTATATACCTATAGATAAGATACTAGTAGATAGACTTATAAAAAGCCTCTTCTAAGCTAAGTTTAAATACTTCTAAGTATTACTAAACCTAGTAGATACTTACTATATTATTATAATAAAGAGAAAGCAAGTTTAAGAGCATAAAATAAAGCTCTATTAAGCTTAAAGGCTAGTAGATATTATTTATAAAGCTATAGCTCCCCTATATATAATAGCTAGGCAGAAAAGCAATTCTTACAGATATACTAGCTCTAGGTATACTAGCTCTATACCTCCCTAAACACTAATAAGCAAAGAGTATTAATACCTAAAGATATATATTTAATAATAGGAGCACTTCTTAGTATAGATAGCTATAATAAGGTAGTTAATAAAGCTATTAGCTATACTAGTAAGTAGCTTATAGAAAGCTAAAAGGCTTACTAAATAAATATATATACTAGTAATAGTACTACTAGAAAGAGTAGTAGCTATAGAAACCTACTAAGAAGAGCTAGTTAAAGCTAGCTCTCTTATAGCAGCCTCTAGGTATATAATAACCTAGAGCTCCTCCTCCTCCTTTTACTCCTTCTTCTCCTTTTTCTCCTTCTCCTCCTCCTCTTTAAGGATAGCCTAGAAAACCTAGCACTAATAGATAAGAGCCTAAATAGATAAGTTAGCACTATACTAAATTATCTTATATATACCTATATATAAGCATAGAATACTTATAACTTAGTTATTACTATTATAAGCCTTATAGTAGTACTTATAGAGTATAATAGTAGTAGTAGAGAGGGGTTAGTAGCTATAGCTAGCTAGGTAGTAGTAGTAATACTTACTAGCACTATAGAAGCAGTAACTAGAGCTCTTATCTATAAGTAGTAAGTATATATAGCTATAATATAAGTGCTCTATTAGCTTACTAACTCCTTTTAAGATAGTAGAGAAAGCATAGAGCTTCTTAGTAGAGCCTAGAATCTTCTTACTAATAGCAGAGTTAGTCTTCTTTTTTAGTATACTATAATATATACTAGCTATAATCTTTGCCTCCTTAGACTTATACTTAGGCTTCTCTAGACTATTATTAATATCTCTAGACTATAAAAAGCAATATTATAAATATACTAATAGGCTCCTCCTTATTCTTATTCTCTTTCTCCTTAATAGAGGGGGTATACTTATACTTACTTATAGGCTTTTTTTTAGAGGCTTTAGCCTCCTCTATTAGAAGGATATTATTAGCTTTTATAGTATTAAAAAGCCCTGCTAGATAGTAATAGTTACTAGAGGGGCTATAAAATAGTAAAATAAAAGACTTATACTTATTACCCTTATTATTCTTAGCCTCCTCCTACTTAGTAAGAGTAGCTAGCTGCTCCTGCTCTATCTTTTTCTTAGCCTTATAGGTTATCTTAGTCTTAGTAATATAGTTAGTAACTAGTATTATAGATTATTTACACTTAGAGGCTATTTTTAATAATAGTATTAATAGGTATAGATAGTTTTATATAAAGATAAGTATTAGTAATAGTTAATAATACACATAACGGTTTTTTTATATATATAAAGGGTTAACTTATAATTATTATAGTGTTCTAAGTAGAAAAAGGAGGAAAAATTAAGGCAGAGGGCAGTATAAGTAATAACTATACCTACCTAGCTGCCTTTATAGGCAGTTAAGCACTACTAATAGGATTCTACCACTTACCCAGATTATATTACTATTACTTAAGTTATATATTACTTATTTATACTCTTTAAAGTATTTATAAAAGATATTTTTATTTATTTTACACTTTTAGAGCTATTTATAATACTGCTTTATCTCTTTTATATATATTTAAAAATAGTTATAGCTATATATAATAACAGATTACTATATTAGCAATATTTACTATATAGCTAGGAGGTATATTACAATGCAGTTCACAGTACTCTTAGCCTTATAAGGCTATAGTAGCTATACGCTATGGCGTGTAATTACATAATTGCACACCACAGACTATTTCACTGCGCTTTCTGTGCACACTAATCTATAGCTAAGATAGTTGCTCCTTATAACTCGCCCTTACCTCTATCTATAACTTGTAATATATACTAAGGAGTTAATTTAATATCTTAAGATTAATAACTATAAGGTACCTATACCTCTATAAGAATTAGAAATATTAGTGTTATTCTATGCTAACTATCTTTAGTAAATAATTAATAGTAAAAGTACTTTTATAGCTACCTAAAAACAGCATATTTTGAGGTACTAATACTAACTTAAATTTCTCTACTATATAGGCTCTACTACCTAGTTATAAATAGATATATAATAGCAGGTAAGGTAGTTAGGTAAGAGTATTATAAGAGTATTATAAGAGTATTATATAGAGGTAAAAATAAGTAGTTAGTAATATATTAATAACTTTATAGAATAAAGTAGTAAATATAATAAAAAAGTAAAAAAAGATTACTTACTATAAAAAAATAGCTATAGAGTACTTTAGCTAAAAAAATAGCTAATTAGATATAGAAGTGGTAGGTATTATAGAGCAAAGTAATATGCTAACGTTTTTAATCCTTATAGTGGTATACTATAGATCATAGATATAGAGGGGCGTCCTCTCCTGGGGGGGCATCACAGAGGGCGCCCTCCTCTTACTAAACCTGTCAAATCAACCCCTTAGCATATACAGTAGCGCCTAAGTGCACGCAAAAGCAGCAGCAACTATAGCATAATAGCATAACATAGATATTAGCCACTTTTAGGCATAAATAACATATAGATCTATATATAGAGATTTCTAGATAGCTAGATACTTAATATACTATTATTATATACTCTATACTATATAGTTTAATAATTAATAGTTTAATTATTATATATAACACTAATTAAAGCTATCTAGATAAATCTATAGTATTAAATGTATTTATATATTATTAATATATAAGTTTATAGTAAACCCTCTATTACTAACACTACTATAGCTTCTAGCTTCTTATTTATACTTGATAGTCTAGCTAATTAGCTTTTATAATAGAATTAAACCTAGTATAGACTTTAGGTAATAGAATTATAGAAGTATATTAACCTAGAGAATATAGAGAAGGAAAACCTTAATACTATTCTAAATACTATCCTAAGGAAGCTAAAGCTCTAGAACTATCTTTAGAAAGCTAACTTCTTAATAGCTAATACCTAAAACACTAAAATAAAAGGATTATCTACTTTAGTATTTAGTATAGCCTAGCTAGAGTTAGAATAAGTAATATTAATAAAATCTAAGCTAGTATAGTTTTTTAATAACTTAATAAAATAAGACTAATATATATATATAATATAGTTATTAATATATAAGGATAAGATAAAGGATATTAAGAACTTATATAAAATTATTATAGAAATAATTACCTATATCGCCTAGTAGGTTAGATCCCAGCCTCTACTAGGATTTACAGCCCAGCACTAAAATAACTATATTCTAGTTAGGTAAGTAGTTATATAACTTTTAATATTATATAACCTGTCTCTATTAACCACCCATATTATTCCTTTATGCTAGCCACTCTCTAGATACCTCTCTTCTTAATATATATATCTTAAACTAATATTATACCCTACCTAACCCCTCTCTTTATTATATTAGTATTTTAGAAAACTAACACTAATTAGTAGTTAACTTTACTATTATACTATCTATAATTATAATAAATAACCTTACTATTATATTATTTATAACTATAGATTAGTAAGGTTATATAAATAACTAAAGAGATATTTTCCTTATCTTAATAATCCCACTCCTTAGGTTTTAAATATTAGCTAATAGAGACTTTAGATTTAGTAGCTAAGTATATAGCCTCTACTTCTATCTTCTAAACCTCTATTTAATAATTATTTACTACTTAAATAGTTTTAGGCTTCCTCTTATTTAGATTATTATATTAATAGAGAGACTAGCTTTAACTACTAAGTGTTTAGCTTCTATAGTTAATCTATAATCTCTAAAGTTATTATTAATATTATAGATAAACTTTTTATTAGTTTCACGCCGGGATGAGGGTTATATAGGACTCGGGGCTCCCTTTATATATATATATTAAAAGCCTGTAAGTTAATATATATCTATTTAGAAGTTCCACTTAACTATATAGGCAGTGGTGTTAAACTATATATATATGCTCTATAATAGGTTATATAACCTTATACATATCTATTAAGTGCAGCATATATCCTGCTACTTTGCAGGTTATAGTATTAGCATAACACTAGTAGTCTTTTCTTTAAGGCTAGATATGCTATAACCCGCTAAAATACACTCCCATATTACTAATACCTATTATAAACCTAAAGTAGGTTTAAAAACGTGAAAACAGCATAAGATTATATACTAATCTTATTCTATATTTAATATAGTTAAATCCTTATCTTCTAAGATGCTAGAGCTGCTTTAATATACCTAGCACTATTTATCTAACTCCTCAGCCTTCTCTTTTTAAGTTACCTATCCCTCTATATAAACTATCACTTTATTATTATTAATAAAGTATTTAAGAGTCTAATTTAGAGTACTCTTTATAAAAGTATCTGCAGGGTTATTATTACTATTAATCTATCTTACCTTATATATCTCTCTCCTCTTATAGAACTATTAGAGCACTATAATATTAATTATTAGTTACTTCTCCTTTATAGTACTAAGCTTAATAAGGCATTTATATAGTAAGTATAAATTAGTATAGATAATTATTAGAATATAAGGTCTTTTAAAGCAGTTAGTGACCTTCTAAAGCGTTATTATAATAGCATAGGTAAGATCTATACTAGTAACTATACTATAGACTTTAGAAGCTAGAATACTTTAGGTAACCCTCTTATACTTTATTAAGCTAAAGTAAATAGTGTTACTATAGATTATAAACGTATTATCGTTTATTGTCTTATTAGTGAGGATAATAATAAATCTAATTTATAATAAGAGATCTAAATTATTAGTAAAAGAGCTATTAATAAAAACAAATAGTTTAGCTATTACTAAGTTAATAGGTATAAATATAAGGCTACAGTTAAGGTTCTCCTTTTACTATTTAAGGTATTAATTAAGCGCCTTTTTATCTTTAGTAGTTAGCTTCTAATACTATATAGCTGCAGATAGATTAAAGCACACCTCTAGTTAGCAAATTAATATAATATATATGCCTCTTGCTCTTTACTAACTATATTACTGTTTTTGTTTAGTTAAAGTGGCTTTTAGGTTAATAAGTTTAATCTTATTCCCTTATTCCTTTTAGTATAGGGTAAGACTACTATTTGTGTTTAGCGTAATAATACTGCTATTAAATATTAGCAGGTTATTTAGGTTAAGTTATTATTTATCCTTTATAGTAAAGCTAGCTTTTATAAGTTTATTATCCTCTTATATAGAGAAACTTAGTATTAAAAGTCTAATTATATTATTAGTTTATATACTAATAATACTAAAGCTATTAGTAGCAGTTAAGGAGATTAGTAAGTATAGGTTAAACGAGGATTAATCTATCTTAAGCTTTTCTCTATAATACTTATTATAGGTTGCCTACTAATAGGTTCTAGCTTCTATAATACTATATAGGGGTTTAATAATCCTTATAATCTGATCTTTTAGGTATTTGCTTTAGATTTTGCTTAGGAGGTCTGCTAATATTATTCTGTTAAGCTCTATTTAGGATTAGATATATATTTATATAATATTTCTAAGCTATAAGACAAATCCCTCTACTATAAGGAATAGCACTAAAGTGAGAAGTAGTTATTAACTTACCCTTTAAATTATTAGTAATTATATAAGGATTAAAGTCTTATTATTATTATTATAATCCTAAATAATAAGTTATGATTTTTTATAAGGTTAGTTAGTTCCTTTTCCTTTAACTTTATAAACTATATAGGACTTAAAAATTTGGGTTTTACTATAAACAGCAGTATTATAGGGGATAATTTTGAAAACACTATGTTTCTGAAGTGGTTATCTTAGCTGTTATAGAGGTGGAGAAAGGTTCTCCTAGTATTATAATAATGCTCTTCTTATATAGATAGATAGCAAGGTTATAATCTAAATGCTCTTTTGCTGTTAGAAAGGTTATAGCGTTACTGATCTCTTAGCTAAGGGCTTTTACTATATTAATAATAAAAATAGTATTAATTATAGTATCCTCTTATCTGTTTTAGTCTATAAATTAGTTACTTCTTTATATTAGACCTATAGTAGGTATTATAATAGCTTCTATATAGTTTTTTAGTGGTCTGCCCCTCTTATATAGAGGCAGTGATATTAGTATTAGTGCTAGTGTGGTATTATTTTTATCTAGTTCTTCTATTCTTCTAGTATTCTAGTCTAGAGAGTCTTTTAGTGTATTATTATTATTCTTACTAGTATTACTAGTAATACTAGTATTATGTTATAGACAGATAATAGTTAATTAGAAGGTCTGAGGTTTGCATAGAAGGTTAAGTATATAGGTCTTACTATTAATAGTAAGGAGTTTATATAGTTCTTACTAGCTTTTCTTTTTGTAATAGATATATATAAGTAAGAGTAATAGTAGCTATAGGGTTCTATATATATCTAGTCTATTATAGGTAGTAAGGGCTTCTAAAACTTAGTATAAGGCCTAGACTTTTTAGAGGTCTTCTATTACTCTTTATATAGTAGCTACTTATTTCTAGATTTCCAGAGATAGAGGGGATTTATTAGTAAGCTATAGGTATACTTTAAAGATAAGTAATATTAGGACTAGGCCTTTTAGCTCTATAGTGTTATTAATAGCCTTTAAAGCTATTTAGAGGACTATTTTATAATCTATATTAGAAAGGTCTTAGCAAATTATATTATAGACTTTTTAAAGGATTATATGATACCTCTTAACTTTGCCTATAAAGTTATAAGCCTTAATAGGAACTTTAGTAGCAGTTATTAATATTAAACAGAGTATGCTATACCACTTAGATAAGCTAAAGTTAGTACTAGTATTAGTAATTGCTATATCTGGAAGTCTAAGATAGGTATAGATCTAGTATTATTTAAGCATATTAAGTGCTATGCTTACTAATAGATCCTATAGGAATCTTTCTATATTAAAGGTAGTAGTAGTATTAACTATATAAAGTACTAGTCTTAAGTTAAGGTAAATAATATTAATAACTATAGTATAGTTAAAGTTATAGTTATCTTTAAGAGTAAATTTAAAGCAATTTAGAGCTCCTATATTAAGTTAGTAATGTTTATAAAACTTTATAAGATATTTAAGTATTTATATTTTAACTTAGTAGTCTAACTACTATAAAATCCTGTAAAGTTAATAGACTAATAGGTGTTTAAAACGTTAATAGAGTTAGTATAACTTAGTCTCTGTGAGATTATTCTAGGCTAATATCTTCTCTATATCTAATAGTAGCTATAGATAACCCTATTTATAGATAATAGGAATAATTAGGTCTCCTTATTATAAATAGTTCCTTAAATTATCAAATTAAATACCTAGTTTGTCTATATCTATAAGGTATAGGAGAAAAGGGGTATTTACTGATATAATATAGAATATTATTTCTCTAAAAGGTATAGGGATAACTATTATTCCTATTAATTTAATTACTCCTCTAGAACTAAATTTAATACTTACCCCTTCTATAGTAGTGGGGTTAATTGTGATATTAGGTAACTTAGTTCTTTTAAGTATAATCTATTAGTTATAACTAGCTATTAAAAATCCTATAGCTTCTATATCTGGGATAATATCCTGGAAAGTCTCTAAAGAATATCTTCTATTAAGTGTAAAGATATTAATAGGGGTATTATTAGTTACTCATTTAAAAGGGTTATAGTAGGTAATCCTATAGTAAGCTACTTAGTTAAGTAGATACTTAGTAATAGTATTTTTATTCACTAAATAGGTTAATTAGGCGTTTAGGTTTATAAATTAGGCAAAGAATAAAGTCTGCTATTTATTATTAGATTATTAGTCCTCCTAACTATCTTACACTTCTCTGAGTAACTAGAAGTATATCTTAATCTCTTTATCCTCCTTATTATTTATTATTAAATTATTATAACCCTTATCTTTAGTCTCTTTATATTAAGTGAGGAATTACTAGTAAGCTATTTTAGAAGTATCTTAAATTTATGAATTACTTTAGAAGTAGGAGTATGCTTTATCCCTCTCTTTTTATATATAGTTTATTAAGTAGCAGCTTATCTTCTTATAGATATAGCACCTCTACTTCTAGGAATTTTGCTATTACTTTAAATTATCTTATTTAAAGTTTTAGTATTAACTAGAGCAGCTAAATTAATTATTCTAGCCTTAGCTATTATACTTATAATCTATTTAGTATTACTTAGTGTGGTATTATAGTTATAGAGGTGATTAACTGTTTCTAAATATAACTATATTGCTAATTATAACTTTAAGCTAGTTATAGAGGCTCTTAAACTTTATTATAGGGTTTATAGTAGCTTATTTATATTTCTTAACCTCTTAGTAACCTTAAAGGAGTTAGTTATATAGGATCTTATCACTTTTATAGATAGCACCTAATATAGGTTATATTTTTATGAGAGTGTTAATTAGCAAATCTAAGGCTTTAAGCTTTATTATAAATAGATTATTATTTATAATTAATATAAGTGTAGTGGTATTCTATTTAGCAAGGTATACTTATTTAAATTCCTCTATTTTAAAACGTTTACTAAGCTTAGTAATAATCTAGTCTGGGTTAAGACAAGGCTAAATTCAGTAAATTATTTTATAGTAATAATATAATACCCTTCCTTTAAGTATAATTAGAAAAGCAAATAGTGTTTATTCCTTTATAAGGCCTGCCCTCTTATATATATCCTAGAAGATATAGAGTTTTAGCTTTAATATATCTATACCTTTACTGCTATACTTTATCTTATTAGTATATAGCTTAGTTAGGTCTATAAGTTAGTATATAAGTAAGTATATATTATTTTTAAGTCTAATTTAAGCGTTTATAATATTTAGAGCAGAATTAGTATTTAAAGTTAAACTGAGGTTAACTAGCTGTAAAGCCTTATTATTTATAGATATATTCCTCCTATTATTAGTTTATAAAGGTATAGACTTTGCTTTCCTCTTACTATTACTATCTATAATCTCTCTAGTAAAGTCTTTATTTTCCCATAGCTTTATAAATATAGCATTTTTACTTACTTATTTCTCAGCCTCCTTAGTTATCTCAAAGTAGAAGTTATCCTCTATAATAATTATAAAGAGTTAATCTATAACTTATAGGAAATTATAGGTAGTATATACTCCACCTATTATAAGATAGTTATAGAGTTATTAAATAATACTTATAGTAGCTTAGTTCTAAAATATAAGTAGTAGATTAATAAAGTTATATATAAATTCTCTCTATAAGGCTATACCTATAAGGCTATTAGCCTTATAGGTTTTAAGGCAAAAGAGGATTTTAGCATTTACCTCCTTCTCTATAGTCTTATTACTAAATTTAAATATTTAATCCTAGTTATAGTTATTTATAAATGCTTTTATATTTAGAGGGATTAGGAGTTCTGTGATAAGTTAATAGTATAGAGTTACTATAACTAATAGGTCTAACTATAGTATTAATTAGCTAGGTATAGAAGGATTTGCTATAGTAGTTAATAGTATTATATAAAAGAAGGTAAATAAATATCTTAGTAAGGTTTTAGCTAGCAGAGTTTCTAGTTAAAGCTTCTACTATAGTATAAGTCTCCCTTATTTATACTAGAGTGGCTAGTTCTCTAGTTACTAGTTCTAGTATAGTTAAAGTGAAGTTTTATATTCTAGGTCTTAGTAATACCCTTATTAGGTCTATAAAATAGTATTACTATTATTTAGTATTATCTTCTTCTATTATTTCCTTTAGAATACTAGGTTTATTAATAGTAGTAAGAATATTATAAGTTATATAGTAGTAGCTATAGTTACTTATTATAGTGTTATTATACTTGCTGCAAGTAATAATACTTAAGCCACACTCCTATCTACAAACTAAACAGGAAAGATACTTTACTGTTTTAAGGTATAAAGGGATAGGTATCCTTATTTTATACCTCTTAGTTAGGATAATCCTAGATTCAGGCAGGTATTAGTAGTACTAATAATAATGCTATAAGTTATTATAGCATTTCAGTATCTTTTACTATATCTACTAGTGGGTTATTTTGCTATATACTAAATAATATATTATTTTAGTAAAAAGTTACTAGTAGTATTAGATTTACCCCTTATTTAGATATGAGTTATAGTTCCAGGTTAAAAGCAATCCCTCCTTAATAATTATAAGGTTAATAGTAGCACTTATCCTATAGTAAGTGATTTAAGTGTTCTAAGCAAGGGTCTTATAATATTCTAGTATATATAAGCATAGATACTGTGGATTTCTAGTATTTTTAAAGAGCAGTAGTATAGATTTATAGAGGATAGATCTTAAGCTTAAATATAGTGGTCTGGTTAAGATAGATAATTCTATAGCAGTACTCTTATTATATTAGCTTATTATAATATTTATAGATCTGTTATTTATCTGTTATCTCTTATTCTTATTATTTAAGTAGTATTTATAGGTAATAAGTTATATTAGTAAAATGATTATTTTGTGTAATAGATATAGGGGTATATTAAGGTTTTTATAATAGGTATGCTATGAGCAGACCTACCCTTTATATCTAATAACCTGGGTAGCATAAAGATAAGTCCCTTATATGCTAGATTATAAACCTGGTATAGGAGTTATTACTTTACCTCTTTAAGTGATCCTTACTAATCTGTAGGAGTTAAGTAGTATAACTTATAAGGTTAACCACTAATCAGTATTAGTTTTATACTGGGATAAGAGTTACACAGAACTTAGAGCTCCCTTTATATATATATATTAAAAGCCTATAAGTCAATATATATCTGTTTAGAAGTTCCACTTAACTATGTGGGCAGTGGTGTTAAACTATATATATATGCTCTGTGATAGGTTATATAACCTCATATATATCTATTAAGTGTAGCGCATATCCTGCCGCTTTGCAGGTTACAGTGTTAGTGCAACAGTTTTAGATTTCTCACTATTATTAATAACTATAAACCACTCTATAATAATTTTACTCTTACTATTAAAATTAATAATTATAATCCTTTATTATATAGTAAAATTATATACTTTTCCCCTTATATCTACCCTCTTCAGCCCCTTCTGCCTTTTATAGCTCTACTAAAACCTCTACCCTCCCCACTATATAATATTACTAATAATTTCACCCTTACTAAAACTCTACCTCTCTAACTATACTATATTACTAATAATTTCACCCTTTTAGAGCCTCTAAAGCTTCTAAAAACCCTTCTCCCCTTCTATTTAACTTTAAAATCACTAGTTTTACTAATTTTAACCTCCTATAAGTCTTTTTAGCAAATTTAGTATATTTTAATATATTTTAATATATTTAGCACCTATTTATACTACTTACTAACCTCACTACCCTCTCCCTCCTTCTTTCTCCTCTCTTACTACTAAAACTCTTTACTTTAACCTCTTATTTATAATAATAATAGTAATAACTTATTAATTAGTAATAAGCCCTAACTACCTATTATAGAAAAGTAGTAATAAGCTTTTAATAACCTACTAAAAAGTCTTACTATAATCCTTTTACTAAAGTTATAATTATAGTAAGACTATATTAATTATATAACTTTATAGCTTTATCCTATCTATCCTGAGATATTTAAGATATTATAGCCTTACTTTTAGTAGTAACTACCTAATTTAGTTTATTTATAACTATTTAAGCTAAACTCTCTAATTTTAAGCTACTAATCCTGCTTACTACCTACTTTTACCTTATTTCTTTCTACTTTCTCTCTCTTACTTTAAATAACTCTTTACTCTTATTATAACTCTCTCTTTTTTATATCTTAATAACTCCTCCTCTATATTTACTATTTTTAAGATATTTTAGTCTCTTTATCTAAACTTTATATTATTTATATCTAAGTTATAGTAAGTAGTAAAAAGGCTTTTAGCTAGTAGTTACTCTATTAGTAATAAAGATTTAGTAGATCTATCTTAATTAGCTTTATAGCTAGTAATATCTATTTTTCTAGAGTAAAAAGGTATATACTAAGTTTTTATTAAAAACTACCTAGATTAGTTAATAATATTATTTTAACTCTAGACTTTCCTAAATTCTTCTTATATCCCTTCTATTTTAACTAGATAACTTAAGAATCTCCTTATAAGGGCTAAAAATAAGTATATATAAGAAGAAGAGATAATCTCCTTATTAAGGTATCCCCTTTAAGGGTTAATGAGATTAAGTAATATATTAATAAACCCCTCTATATCTAATAACTCCTCCTCTCTTTAATAAACCCTTTCTAAGTTTATTCCCTTTTTAGAAAGCCCTTTTTAGAAAGTAAGTACTAAGTATTTCCTTTTTAGAAAGTGCTTTTATAAAGAAAGCTTAAACTAGAAAGCTCTATTTAAGAGAAAGAAATACTAGATTTATAAAAGAGTATAGGTAAATATAAGTTACTTAATAAATAAATTAATACTTAAAGCTATAGCTTAGAGAAGATATCTATATTTAAAGTATATTTATAAATCTAATACTTAAACTCTTCTATTCTTTAAAAAGTATAGATAACTATAGGTTATCTAATATATAGATTAATACCTAAAACTATAGCTTAGAAAAGATATCTATATATAAGATACTAATATAAGTTTACTACTTAAATTCTTTTATAGATAATTACTATTTCTCCTTTTTACTATATCTAAAGATACCTCCCCTATCTTCCCTATCTAATCTTAGTATCACTCTATTATCTCTATCTCTTATAATTTTAAGGCTATTATTAACTCTAATATATATAGTAAAATTAGGGATTTTAACATTAAAGAGACTAACTTAGTAAAGATTATAAGCTATATTACCTACTATATTATAAAGTATACTAAGTAGGGTACCTATAGTTTATAACTATAAGCCTACCTTAAGAAAAACTTCTAGAATATTATTAAAGTCTTTAACTATATAGACTTACCTATTACTAAGGCTTTTTATAAAGCTCTTATTACTAATAGAGTATTTATTACTATTAACTCTAACTAGATAAAAAATAACCTTATTAATATTATTAAATAATTATCTTACTACTTCTAGACTAGTAATAACTTTGCTAAAGTTAAGTTATAATACTCCTTATTTATTAAAGAGTATATCTAAGATCATAAATCCTTTACTAAAATTACTAAAGATATTAATAACCCTATTTTAACTCTAATTACCTCTATATAGCTATTAAAAGCCTTAATAATATCTATTTCTCCCACCTATTAGAGCTCTATTAATAACTCTAAACCTACTAAACCCTTATATAAACTTACTCTAGTTTTAAACCCTAATTCCTTCTAGAATATTTAAAATACTTTCTAAGCTATTTTAAGCAAAATTAGAACCCCCCTTTATATACCTAAATAATACTATCTAAGAAAGAACCTTCCTTATACTAACTTTTAGATTCTATAAAGTTTTATAATAATAAGGATCTTAAGTATAGTAGTAGTAAGATAGATATTTTAGAGTCTAAATTACTTATTTTTAAAGACTATTATATTAAAGCTAGTATTTCTCTATAACACTATATTAAAGCCTTCTCTCTAATATTAAAGAGTAACACTTAGTAATACTACTTCTACTATATTATAAACTAGATTTCCTAACCTCTATATACTAAGATTATTAAATAATTAAAGGATTACTTTAAAACTAAAGAGTTTTATATTATTAATAAGGAACTATAGAATAATACTATATTACCTAACCTTATATATAAGAATCCTAGAAAATCTATTACTGAAAACCTTAAAATCCTGTTTAATACTCTCTTTACTATTAGATCTATACTTAGCAGAAAGTATAACACTAATAATACCCTTCTATAATATAAGATCTATAATACCTACTAGAGAGTTTATAAATATAAACTAGCTCTCTATAAACACTCTATAAGCCTTTAA
Organism: Colletotrichum neosansevieriae; assembly: GCA_036785495.1. Taxonomy (NCBI): domain Eukaryota; kingdom Fungi; phylum Ascomycota; class Sordariomycetes; order Glomerellales; family Glomerellaceae; genus Colletotrichum; species Colletotrichum neosansevieriae. The sequence goes on along the minus strand of JAVHLV010000077.1, from coordinate 28,986 downwards.
GATCTATATAATACCCTCTATTTATTTATTAGCACTACTTCCCACTTTAATTAAAGTCTTACTACCTAATTTATAGCCTCTAAAGACCCTAATAAGTTTAATATAATATATATAGATTAATATTTCCAAAATAGTAACTAATAGTATAATTTCCACTAAAACTGCTCTAATTATAGTAAATTTCACTAAAACTAGGTAAACTAACAGAAACCTCTACTATATTATTAGTTAATATATAATAACCACTATAATAGCCCTAGATACTACTAGATTTATTATAAGCCTAATTATTATTTATAGAAGTATTTAGCTAATAAATATATCTAAGAATTTAATAAGTTTAAATCTAAGTACTCTTAAAACTTAACTAAGAATAACTTTAATATCTTTCTGCTTAATCTTAAAGGTAATAATAAGAATTATAACCTTCCTGCTACTAATTTAGATACTAATAGTAACACTAAGTAGTATTTATAGGATTACTACTAAGATATTAAATCTTAGCCTAGCTTATTCTATAAATTCACTATTTATATTACTAATACTATATTTATAGTTAATAGCAATAAGTTAACTAATTTACTACTAAACTAAGCTACCTTTTATATAGTTATAGGTTTTAACTCTACTACTAATTCTATACCCCTTTTACCCCTAATATAGCTTATTTTACCTAGAACCTCTATCTCTATATAGCTATTTATACTTAATAGTAGATATTTTAAAGAAGTTTTCTAGGATGTTATACTAAATTTAGGTACTACTAGAGTCTCTACTACTAGCTAATAGTAAGTTACTACTTTATAATATTCTCACTCCTTAATTAAGATAAATAAAGTTAATACTAGCTAAGCAAGAGTGTATTTTAGCAATAAACCTTATAAGAACTTATTTAGTACTATTATAGTTAATACTATATTTAGTTAAATAGTGTTTTATATTATACTCTCTAATATCCCTTTTCTCCTCTACTTAAATAATATAAATCATTTAAGTATCTATTTTAATAACCTCTATAATTATTTATTATAGAGCAAAACTATTACCCCTATTATTTATAAATAGAGCTATATCTAGCTTCTTCTTAATAATAAGGAGACTTTTATCTAAGCTAGCTATCTAATAGATACTAAACTTTAGTATCTCTACTACTAATTTAGTTACCCTTTTATTACTAAGTTAGCTACCCTTTTCTACTACACTAGCTATTCTATTTAAACTATAGTAATTAAGTAGCTAACTAAGGTTTGCTAATACTACTAATTAAATGCTAGAGCACCCTAACACTTTAAATTCTTACTAAAAGATAATTATAACTTTAATTATAAGATTATCTATAATATTATATACTTTAAGGATAAAGTAACTCTATATATTATTAATACTACTACTAGCTTTAATACTGCTTAGTTTTTACATAATCATTTAGCAAAAACTACCTAAAAAACCCTCTACTTCTACTATATTTATATCTACTAAGAACTACCTAATTATATTATTATAGATATTAATTTAAATTTTATTGCTAAAACCTTTAAAAATAATACTAAATCTATAGCTATTATAGTTAAAGTTATATCTATTAAAGCTTATTATTATATTAATAAGACTAAATAATACTATAGATCTCTTTAGTATATCTATATTATTATTTAGCAGGAAGTTCCCTATACTAAGCTTAATCTTACTCTCTAAATAGTAGTTAAAGCTATTAATAATACTACTAGCCCTAATAGCCTTATCTTTACTCTTCTTATCTTTAATACTTACTTATATATTAGTAATAATCTAACACTCTTACTAAATATTATAGCTAGAGCTAAAATAATCTACACTATTATAGATAATTTATATAAAGAGACTACTAAATATAAAATTACTAATACTTTAAATATCTATAATAGCCTAAATATAGATAAAGTTACCTACCTCCCACTATATTTATTAATATAAATCTATTATAAAAAAGATAAGTAGTAGGGTTCTTACTATTTAATTACTATTTTAGGTAAAATAGTTACTATTTAGCTTCTCTATAGCCTCTAAGACTTCCCCTCTACTATTATTAAACCCTTCTATAGTAACCTTAATAATCTTAGTAACTCTAATCTTATTAATACTAACTCTAAACTAGTAGCTACTTTCTTTATAAGTACTTCTCTAGCTTCTTCTCTATTTTAATATAGAGAATAACTCTAAAAGAACCTTACTATTACTAATCTCTCTTATATTTTTAAGTAAGAAGTTAATAACCTATTAATCTTCTTATTAATAAAGGAGAAGATAAATTAGAAACTCTATCTCACTCTATATAAGTTTAGTAAACTTACTACTAATAGCCCTCCTTTTTAGAAATTCTATAAAAAGGAGATTAATATCCTCTTTAAATATAAAGTCTTTAGATTTAAGATCTATAACCTATCTAAGTAATATAAATATCTCTTTTAATTCTATATAGTTAATAAGATTAAAAATAAGATAACTACTCTATTTAAGAAATCCTATTTTATTATTTATAGCATAAATAACACTAATAAGTATAGTATTTTAACCTAATTATTAATAATCTAATACTATAATATTTAGCTCCTATTAGCTATTATACTATCTCTTAGCTCTAATTATTTAATTTAGATTAGAGATATTATCTAAGTATATATTTAGTTATAAACTACCCTTATATAAGATATTTATACCTACCTATCTAATTAAATCTATAATCTCTACCCCCTAAATACTATTATAAAGGTTATTAAATATTTATATAGTATTACTAAAGCTAGCACTTATTAATAAGCTATCTATAATACTTATTATTATAATAAGTTATAGATAACTAGTTCTGCTTTTAACTCTTACCTCCTTATTATTAATAACACTAATCTATACTTTACTATTATTAATATATAAATAGATAACACTATTAGACTTTTAACTACCTCTTTTTTAACTCTTATCACAAGCTATAGATAGGGGTGAGGGTAAGTTATAAGGAGTAACTATCTTAGCTATAGATTAGTGCATACAGAAAGCGCAGTGAAATAGTCTGCAGTATACAATTATATAATCGCACACTATAGTATATAGCTACTATAGCCTTATAAAGCTGAGAGTGCTATAAACCGTATCATAATACACCCCCTAGCCGCACAGTAAATATTACTAATATAGCAATCTACTATTATATATAGCTATAACTATTTTTAAATATATATAAAAGAGATAAAGTAGTGTTATAAATATCCTTAAAGATATAAAATAAATAAAAATATTCCTTATAAATGCTTTAAAGAGTGTAAATAAGTAATATATAACTTAAGTAATAGTAATATAATCTGGGTAAGTAGCAGAATCTTATTAGTAGCACTTAACTACCCATAAAGGCAGCTAGGCAGGTGTAGTTATTACTTATACCACCCTCTATCTTAATTTTTCCTCCTTTTTCTACTCAGAACACTATAATAATTATAAGTTAGCCCTTTATGCACACAAAAAAATTATTATATATATTATTAACTATTACTAATACTTATCTTTATATAGAACTATCTATACCTATTAACACTATTATTAAAAATAGCCTCTAAGTGTAAATAATCTATAGTACTAGTTACTAACTATATTACTAAGGCTAAGGTAACCTATAAGGCTAAGAAAAAGGCAGAGCAGGAGCAGCTAGCTACTCTTACTAAGCAGGAAAAGGCTAAGGATAATAAGGGTAATAAGTATAAGTCTTTTATTTTGCTATTCTATAGCCCCTTTAGTAACTATCACTATCTAGTAGGGCTTTTTAACACTATAGAAGCTAATAATATCCTTTTAATAGAGGAGGCTAAGGCCCCTAAAAAGAAGCCCATAGGTAAGCATAAGCATACCCCCTCTATTAAAGAGAAAGAGGATAAGAATAAGGAGGAGCCTATTAGTATATTTATAATATTACTTCCTATAGTCCAGAGATACTAATAATAATCCAGAAAAGCCTAAGCATAAGCCTAAGGAGGCAAAGATTATAGCTAGTATATATCACAGTATACTAAAGAAGAAGACTAACCCTACTACTAATAAAAAGACCCTAGGCTTCACTAAGAAGCCCTATATTTCCTCCACTATCCTAAAGGAAGCTAGTAAGCTAATAGAGCACCTATACTATAGCTATATATACTTACTGCTTATAAGTAAGAGCTCTAGTTACTACTTCTATAGTGCTAGTAAGCATTACTACTACTATCTAGCTAGCTATAGCTACTAACCCCTCTCTACTACCACTATTATACCCTATAAGCACTACTATAAAGCCTATAACAGTAATAACTAAGTTATAAGTATTCCACACTTATATATAGGTATATATAAGACAATTTAGCATAGTACTAACTTATCTATCTAGGCTCTTACCTATTAGCACTAAGTCCTCTAGGCCACCCTTAAAGAGGAGGAGGAGAAGGAGAAGGAGGAGGAGGAGAAGGAGGAGCAGGAGAAGGAGGAGGAGCTCTAGGTTATTATATATCTAGAGGCTGCTATAGAAGAGCTGGCTTTAGCTAGCCCTTCTTAACAGATCTCTATAGCTACTGCTCTTCCTAGTAGTACTATTACTAATATATATACTCACTTAGTAAGCCTTTTAGCTCTCTATAAGCTGCCTGCTAGCATAGCTAATAGCTTTATTAACTACCTTATTATAGCTATCTACACTAAGAAGCGCTCCTATTATTAAATACACACCTTTAGGCATTAATACTCTTTACTTATTAGCGTTTAGAGAGGTGTGGAGCTAGCATACCTAGGGCCAGTATATCTATGAGAATTGCTTTTCTACCTAGCTATTATATATAGGGGAGCTATAGCTCTATAGATAATATCTACTAGCCTTTAAGCTTAATAAAGCTTTATTTTATATTCTTAAACTTACTTCCCCTTTATTATAATAATATAGTAAGTATCTACTAGGTTTAGTAGCACTTAGAAGTATTTAAACTTAGCTTAGGAGAGGCTTTTTATAAGCCTATCTATTAATATCTTATTTATAGGTATATAGAGTACTTTAAAAGTGCCCTTTATATACTCTTAGTATAGCTATATATTCTAAATATTAATATACTATAGGTAGGTTAAAATATACTCTCCCTCTCTAACTACTAATTAAATAGTTTGCTAATTATTATAATAGACTTTCTAAATATCTCTAAGCTCTAAAGTAAGGTTATAGTATAGCCTTTAAAGAGCTATTATCTCTTTAGCAGTATATTTAAGGCTTAGAAGCTTTGCTTTAGTTATTAATATTATAACTATTACTTAACAGACTGCTTTTTACTAAATCATGCCTCTAAAGAGTATTATTACGTAGCTTTATAATAACCTATATATCTCTTTATTATTAGTAAATAAGATATTACTAGCAATTAGTAGTATAGGAGTCTCTTTATTACCCCCTAAGCTGCTATAGTAGATTATAAAGTAGTAAGTTATATAGAGATACTATATATACTGCCTTACTGCAGCAAAGTGCTATATACTTAGATTTATAAAGAAGCAGGAGAGTTATACTACAGTAAAGGCTACTTTAAGGTATATTATTATTACTATATATAGGATACTTTTAATAAGCAATTAGTAGTCCTTAACTTCTATAGTAGTAGCCTTACTAAGGTTCTTTATAAGCTTAGTAACTAGTATAGAAGTGCTTAGAGCAATACTATTATAAAGACTAAAGCACTCTATAATAGTCTTAATATACTAGTTATAAACTAGGTAAATCTTTTTAGCTACTTAGTCTTATATAATATATATCCTGAGATACTATTTAATAGGGCCTAGTTTATATAGTTTATATAGTTTCTTAATCTCTTATATAAGCTTCTAAGCTTTAAAAGCATAATCTTAATAAAACAAAATAAAGATATTATTAATATAGAATAAGAGCAGAACCTTATAGTACTTATCTTAAAAAAGGTAGGGCTCCTTATTATATAGAGAGAGTCTAAGCTTATATAAGGCTGCAGAGAATTCCTTATACTATAAAAGAGATATGTTCTTTAAGCTATATAAAGCTCTATTAAGCTCTATAACTTTACTAGCCTACTTAAAGCTATCTAGGAGGTAGTAAGTAACTAGCTCTCTATCTGGGTTAATATCTATATTCAGAAATATATTAATAATATTAAATTAAAGTATTTTATAGTTAAACTAGGCTATAATTACTACTACTATATACAGGCTTTAGGCTATAAGTATAGTAGCATAGGTTAAGCTAAGAGAGGAGGTGTTTTATATATCCCCTTATATACAGATTTGCACTTTATAGATATTAAGGCAGTTATCTTAGAACTTATAGATATATACCTACTTTAAGAAAAGAGGCTTTAAGTATACCTCAAACTAGTTAATAATACACTAAGTCCCCTTAGCTATAAGCTTATTAATTTCCTTATTTATAGCCTCTTAAAATATACCTTAGAGCAGCTCTTTTAGCTTTCTAACTTTAAAATAGTTACTTAGAGGCTTTAAGAGGTTTTCTATAAAATATATTATCTTCTGCTTAGTATTTAGGTATATCTTAGAGTTATTCTATAAATATACTATAATAGTAGAGTATAGAGTTTTATATCTAAGAGTGCTTTCTATAATAGCTTTATACTAATTAGGTATAAAGGTTATAAAGAAAGCATTCTAGCAGTTATTTAGTAAGCTCTTTTCTAAATAAAGAGTTATAAGGACTCTTAGATACTACTCTCTAGTATTCTATTATATTAGAGGCCTATAGTTAATTTATTAGTATTAATAATAGGCAGGTTAGGAATCTATTTTAGCTACTAAGGAGAAGTCTTATCTAGATTGCTGTAAGCTCTCCTCCTTTATAGACACTTAAGTAGCTAGTTCTTAAGTGTTTAAAATAGATAGATACAGATTTATACCCTTAGTAATAGTGCGCTATACTTTAGGGTAGGGCTCTAGTGTTATAAGAGGGTTTAAACTTAATCCTAGTATACTTTTAGGATTAGGAGTTTATTTAGGAGTAAGCAGTTCTCTCTATATTCTAGCTAGTATACTCTTAGACTATATTATAGTAATAGTATAAAGCACTTCTAAACTATAGGAAGCAGCTAGTATAGAGAACTTAAGCCTGCTAGTAGTTTATTTATTTATTATAAAGTTACTATTTACTTTATTAAGTACCCCTAAGGTCTTAAGAACTATATTAGAGAATTTAATAGGTATTTTAACCTTATTAATAATTATTTAGGCACTCTAGATATCTATAGCCTCCTTCTTATTATCTAGAGAGTAGAATTTTAACTTATTAAAGTATATATTATATATAATAATAATCTAGTTAAGCATAGAAACCTAGATCCTATATAGATTATATATTTCTAGTATATATTCTATAAGGTATTTAAGATAGGCCCTAGAGTTAACCTTATAATAGTATCTCTTAATGCCTTTTTTATAACTCCCTTTAAGGGAATAAGCTCTATAGCTATAGACATATAAGCCTCCTTAGTATAAATATAGATCTTAGTGTGCAGTAAGTATAAAGTCTGGTTACTACTATTAAAAGTAGTTTTAGAACCACTTAAGTTCTATCTAAATAGGGCTTTGCTAGTTATTTATAGTGTGCAGGCTGATATTAAAGATAAAGACTGCTGCTCTCTAAGCCTCTAAGATAAGATACTTAGATAGGTAAGCAGTAGTTAGTATTATAAGCACTTTTAGGATAATTTCTAAGTTAGTATGCTCTCTACTACCTATAGGCTCCTTAGTGTTTACTAATAGAAGCTTAAGATTAATTTTAAGCTTCTCTACTTATTATTTATATTAAGTAAAGCTTTATATAGTGATAATAGTATACTTAATATTATAGTAGATTTTATAGATAGTAAGTCCCTACTATCTTTATACCTAGCGTTTAAATATCTAGAATACCTTAAACACTTTATTATACTCTTTTAAGACTAGGGGAATTCTAAAGAGTCTTCTACTATACTTATCTTTAATAAGGAGTATCTAGGTATATAGTCTGCTAAGCTTTTAGTAGTTAAAGAGGTTCTAAGCTATATAGTAGTAGGGATAGAGAGATCTAGCCTTAGATATGCTATATAAGATAACTTACTTAGTATATACTTAAGCATAGAATTTATATTAAATATATAATAGAGTCTTAATTCTCACTCCCTGAGTATTATATATAAGGTGTTTAAGAGCACTCTAGCCTAGGTAACTAGCTCAGAGATACTAAAGTTATATATTATTAAACCTTTTAGCTATATAGTAGTATAAGGGGTATATTAGCTTCTAGTTATTTAAGAGAGCTATAATATCTATACTACTTATAGAAATACTTAGACTAGATAGGTAGGCAGAGATAAAGTTATATTTAAAGAAGACTAGGTTACTCTTATATAGTAGCTCCTTTATATAAGTAGACTTATCCAGCTTGCTAAACTGCAGAGAGCAGTTATAGCTATTATACTAGATATCTATCTTAAAGAGGAGCACTTCTAAGATAATATTAGTATATATATTTTTAATAATAGTAATGTTATTTAAAGTTAGAGCGCTCTTTTTACCTATTAAGGTATTTTTAAATATACTTTAAATAACCTAAGTGCCCCTCTTAATAATTAATATACTTATACTACTAACTTTAATTACCTTATTATTATATAAGTATATAAAGGTACTAGAAACCAGCTTTCTCTTATTATTAATAATATAGAGAGCTCTATAATTATCTAGAATAATACTATTAGAGAGAGTATACAGTTCCTTAAAGAATATAAATACTATAGAATAAACTTAGATTACTTAGCTTTTATCTTTAAGAAGGCTTTAGTTAATAATATAGCAGAAAACGTTATTAGGAAGTCGCTCTTTATTACTAATACTACCCCTATTACTACACCCACTCTAGCTACTGCTACAGTATCTACTATAGCTACAGTTAGATAAGTACTAACCACTCTTCTAAGATTCCTTTATAATCTACTCTATATATATAAGGTTATTATAGATATAGCCCCACTATAGAGATATTACTATCTCCTATATATACTATACTTTATTCTTTAGTATTTTATAATCCTTAAGGCTATCTTTTAGTAAGTCTATAAATATTTATTAAATATAGCTATAGTCCCATAGAGTCTATCTATAGTATTATCTATAGAGGTAGCTAGGGATCTTATTAAGTGTTACTACTAGAAATAAAGTATCTAAAGCGGTCTATAAGGCTTAAGGTAGATCCTCTAAGTTAGAGCAGCCTATAAGGGTAGTATATACTTTAAGTAATCTACTAGGACTCTTAGTAGTAGCTAGCTTACTATAGATCTTAGTAGTAAGGATAATTCTAAGCTCTTTAAGTAAGAGGCAGGGTGTTTTAATCTTTTCTACTTAGATAACTAAATCTAGCTAGTTCTAGGCCTAAGTAGGAGCTATTCTATAGCATACTACCTTAAGAAAAGTGTGTCTACTATAGCTTTCCTTAGTGTTAGTAATATTCTAGCTTACTACTAGTTTATAAAGATAGTGCTACTCTCTATGCTACTTAGTAGGTTAAGTAGTATACTTAGCATACTTTAAAATATCCTTATAATCTCAGTATACTTATTTCTATATATTATTATTAAAGTAGGTAAGTTACTATTTAAGAAAGCAGAATATATTCTAAAGATTAATCTAGAACTTATTATTCTTATTATTAAGCTTTATCCCTATTACTTTAAGGTAAACTATATTAATAGTTTAATAGATAAGCACCTAATAGTTATAGTATAAAGTAATCTATAATAAGAGGTTTATACTATTAGCAGAGAGATACTTAAGTATATTGCTCTACTTATCTTAGATATCCTTATACTTAATAGAGGTTAGTAGGGTTAGCTTTATAAGCTTAGAAGCAGTAAGACCTGCTCTACTAGTTTATTAAGGAGTATTAGACTTCTCACTCTTAATAATATTAATAGAGTTATCACGCTTAGTAGTCTCATAGAGCGTCTAAGAGGGATTCTTCTTAGCTTTCTGCTTTTAGAGAGCTGCTTTATACTTAATAAGATTAGCCTTATACTTAGCCTAGAGGTAGTTATTATACTTATCTATAAACTCCTAAATAGTTAGAGTGCTCTTAAGAGCATTAAAAAGCTTCTTAATATTAGGGCTATTAGGATTAAGATACTTCTAAATATCCTCACTCTGTGTAGATAAGTATAGATTAAGGTACTAATAAGGCTAGTTAGCAGGGCCCTAGAGCTATACTTCTAGAGAGAAGGTTATTAAAAAGTGTATAGCTATTATTATAAAGTTGCTTTAAAAAGGTTTTAAGTGTTATAAGGTTATTTTAAATAAGCAAAAGATAATAGGAGAAAAGCTACTTACTCTTTCCTAGGCTTAGAGAGGTTAGAGAGGTATTTATAAGCTATAGAGCTGGGCTTATAACTATTATAAGCTATAGATAGGAGTGAGAGTAAGTTATAAGGAGCAACTATCTTAGCTATAGATTAGTGTGTGCAGAAAGTGTAGTAAAATAGTCTATAGTGTGTGATTATATAATTGCACGCCACAGCACACAGCTACTGCAGCCTCATAAGGCTAAGAGTGCTGTAAACCACATCATAATAACTCTTAAAGAAAAAGAGCTCTAGAAAGCTAAATTTATAGCTAAAGATAAGGAGAAACTTACTACTACTACCCTAGTTATCTTTAATAATAGAATAATCTCCCTATTATCTACTAAAGCAGTTATTCTATACTAAAAAGGTTAAAGCACTAAGATTAACCTAGTATAGAAAGCTTAGAATATTATAAAGATATTAGTAAAGTAATAATATATTAAATAATATACTAGAGAGGCTTATATAGCTTTAATTTACTAACTAGAGACTTATTTTAACCTATTAACCACTACTTAATACTAGGATCCTACTAATAAGAATATTATAATCTTTAATAAGCACCTCTAGTAGCTAAAAAATAACCTTAATTATAGCCTAACCTTTATTATACTATTACTGCCCACTACTAAATTATTTATATTTATAGATAGATTACTTACTAATAACTAGGACCTTAAATTATAGGTAGGCTATATTATTATACTAGCTAATAAAATAATAAATAATACTACTTGTATAATCTATAGTAATATCATCTATTATAGCTCTCTAAAGTGTAAATAGGTTACTTATAGTGTATTAGTCTCAGAGATCTATGCTATAGTTACTAGCACTAACCTAGCCTTTATAATTACCTTAATACTATGCTAAGTTACTACTAAGCTAGGTATTACTAACTTTATACTTACTATAATATATATAGACTTATACTTACTATATAAGTGCTTAGTAAAGCTAGGCACTATAAAGGAAAAACGCTTTATAATTAATATTATAGCTCTCTATTAGTTATATAAGTATTATAAGCTCTCTAAGATCTGATAGGTAAACAGTAAAGATAACCTAATTAATACTATAATAAAAGCAAAGCCTAATAGGGCTTTATACTGCCTTATTAATAATAATACCCTTATAATCTAAATAGAGAGATAGGTAATATATATAGTAGAGGGAATATTAGAATAATAGCTAATTTAAGCTATTTATACTATTTATACTATTTATGCTATTTAGAGCTAGTTTTAGGCTATTTAAGAAGGATTTAAGTAATTAGCTAAACTAGCTGTTTTTTGCTTTAAATAGGCGTTATTAATAATATCTAACTTATTATTTAATTTATATATTTAGATAGGCCTACTAGGTGAGTGCTAGTATAAAAGAAAAAACTGCTAGTATGGAAATAATTACCTATATTGCCTGGTAGGTTAGATCCCAGCCTCTACTAGGATTTACAGCCTGGTACTAGAATAACTATAATCTAGTTAGGTGAGCAGTTATATAACTTCTAATATTATATAACCTGCCTCTATTAACTATCTATATTATTCCTTTATACTAGCCACTCTCTAGATACCTCTCTCCTTAATATATATATCTTAAACTAATATTACGCTCTATCTAACCCCTCTCTTTATTATACCAGTATTTTGGAAAACTAATAATTATAGTTTAATTTAAAAACTATATTTAAGAAATAGTTAACTCTAAGTATTAATTAAACTGCTTTATATCTTAAAACTTTATTATAGATATTATTATCTATCTAAAGGTAAGAGCTAGAATTAATAATACCTAATAACTTAAGATAATAAGAGCAGTCTATATAGAAATCCTTTAAGTCTCTTATAAAGAAAAGATTATAACTTAGAAATCTATTACTAAGTAAGTTAATAAGTATAAATTAGCTATATCTAAATTAAGAATAGTAAATATAGTAGAGAGTAGTAAGAAGTCAGAATAGTTTAATAACTTTATTTATACTACCCACTAAACCTCTCTCTCTTTATAAACTATAATATATAAGTTAATCTATAGAAAGGAGGTTAATAATAAACCTTTAAAGCTTAATAATCTTATTAAAAGTATATAAAGTAACGTCCTAGAAATATTTAATACTATAGCCTTAAAATTATATATTATAAAGAGCAGAGCTTTTAAACTAATAATAACTAACCTTCTAATTTACTTAGTAAAGACTCCTTAACCTTAAAGTAAGTTAAAGAAGAGATAAGTTAATAAAGAGTTTAATAATTAATAAAATAAGTATAATAAGAGAGTTAATAAGTATTAAGTTTATAGTTATAACGCAGCCCCCCACAAAAAAGACTATAATAAATTCACCCAGTTTATAGGCATAATTTGGGAAATACTATAGAGGCACTTTCACCTATAGTCTCTACTAGTTAAGAATAACAATTCAGAAACCTAATATATTCCTGCTAGCAAGTAAACCCTTATATAAAGTTAGATATATACTCTAGCTAAATAGACTAGCAGAACAGTAATAGTATAGGTAATACTATACTATATATAATAGAGCTGATTATATCAGAGCTAAGTAGGCTACTAAGGCTCTTATAGCTTGGAAAAAATGCCTAAAAGGTAAACCTTGTAGTAAGGTAAATACTACTATATAAGATATCTAATAACTCCTTATCTAAAGGTTAACCTTCTAGTAAGGTGCTATATATATAAGAGATAACTCCTTAACCTTCTAAGAGGTTCTTATAGCTAGAAGTATAAAAAGCTCTGCTACTATAAGCAGGGCTTTATATCTATCCCTCTCTCTTATTCTTATTAACTTATAATAAATCCTCTAAGATAGCAGTACTATATCTAGTATATTAATATACTAGTTATATATAAGGTATACCTATTATTACTAGTAATATAAACTAGATTGCTATAGAGTTTAGTATTAATATAATTAATAAAAACTCCTCCTTCTTAAACTAATCTAGTCTATATAAAAAGCATATTATTAATATAGCTCTTAGGAGAGCTTACCTTAATACCCCTATAGGGGATACTTATATATATAATTAAATTATATATAAATAAGTAAATATTATAGTAGAAGTTAAATAGGTTATTATATACCCTATCTATTAGCTCTTCTTTAAACAGGCTCTCTATAATACTAAGGCAGAGGTGGCTCTATAGGGGAATATTAGTGAGTATAGCTTACGCTAAATAGAGAGAGCATTACTAATAATAGTATAGCTGCTATAAAGATATTAGTTAGCCTGATTAAATAAGAGGACTAGTAAACAAAGTAGTAATAGAGGCAGTATTAGTAGCGCGGGTAATAGGTAAGAGGATAAGTTAACAGTTTAGTAGTTTGTAGTAATTAAGCAATTAAAAACTATATTATTATTAAACTGTGAAGTTAAGGATTATAAGGCTGTTTAGTGAAGCTGATAGATAGGTATATATAAGTGTGGCTGTGGTTAGGATAGTTATAATTATGTGACCGAAGGCTGTGTGTATTATCAGGAGGCGTGGCGCGGAGTTAGAAGGTCTATTATAAAGCAGGTAAAATCACTGTCTAGTGGCCAGAGGCCGAGTTAATAAGTATTAAGTATATATCCCTATTACTTATTAAAGTGCTAGTATATCTTCACTAATAAGGTATTTAATAACTAAACTTTAAGTAAGATAGTTACTAACTTTATAAAGAAGTAATATAAGGGAGAATTAGTAAATAAGATTAACTAGTTAAAGATCTCTATAAAGAATTAATAATTCTTAAAGTAATATAGAGAAAAGGCAGAAGTTAAGAAAGCAGTATTTACTATAACTTATATCTATAAGTTATTTAAATTAGTATTTTTAGATTTAAGCTTAATAATCTATATCCTAAATAACCTTAAATACTTTAAGACTCTATATAGTATTTATAATAAAGACTTTATCTTTATAAAATCTAAACTAATACTAATTAAAGATTATAGATCTATAATAGTAAATATTATTAAACCTAAAGGTTATTTAGTAATACTATATCTCTTTAATACTATTTACTATAATACTATAGTAAGTAAGTTAATATTCTATAGATACTTAAAAAAGAAAAGTATTTACTAAGATAATAAACTAGATAACTACTATCTTTAATAATAAGATAGTATATTTATTACTAAAGTACTTAATATCTATAATTAATATATTCTTAAGTATATACTAAAAGAGCTTTAAGTAGTATTTTATAATAATACTATATTAATCTCTCTATAATATAATATCTATACTACCTTAATAAGAAGAAAGCTCAGGAAGAGTATCTATAGTAACTAGCACTCTTAACTTAGCTATATAGAAGAGGCTATAATATACTATCTAGAGATAGTAATATATAGTATAAGAGTAAAAAGCAGAATATTTCTAATAATAGTAAACTATATTATATATAGCTTAGGGAAGATAATCTAATAAGTATAATAAATATCTAGAGAGTTTATTATAATCTTAATACTAAGAAGATAAATAGCTCTAAACTTTTACTTATTTAAATAAAAATATAGAGGCTTTATAACCCTCCTACTCTTTAAAGACTAATTATTAAGTTATATTTAGGACTATTACCTTAAAGACTACTTAACTAAAACTTTAATAAAAGTATTTACCTAAATTATTAACTTAGTTAAAAGGGAGTTAAAGATTATAATTAAGGCTTTTAAATATAATAATAAGATTCTAAAATACCTAGAGATAAAGAGCTTTATCTAGATAATAGATATTTAAATTAAGCTATTAGCACTAAATATCTAAGCTTAAAACAGAGATAGAGAGAGAATTATAGTAGTTATAAAGATAAAGGCTAGATATCTTTATTTATTATTAAAACTTCCTCTTTAGTTATAGCTAGAAATCTATATAATAGTAATCTATATATATAACTACACTCTATTATAGTTAAGAGGTTAGAAAACTCTATATAAACTCCTTTACTAATTTATAAAGAGTAATATTACTATACTAAATATCTTCTATCTATAATAATATAGCTATAAAGTATTTACCTTAACTATATAAGCTTAACTTTATAAAAACTATCTCTAGTGCTTTAACTCTAAGGCTTAGATTAGATACCTTATTAGCTATATCTTATTAAACTCCTACTAAGTATAATATATAGTAAAGTAAGAAGTTATTATTATAAAAGATATTAAGTTTAATAAAAGTATAAATTTTAGTAATAATATTAATAAGTAAAAAGATAATCTCTATGAGATAAACTAAGAGAAGATATATAACTACTATAATAATATTATTAAGTTAATAAAACTATAATAAATACTAAACCTAGATAATACTAAAGATAATAAAGAGGCTAAATAGTTATTACTAACTAATCTAATAGAGACTAATAAGATTAATATACTAACTAAGTTCTAGCTATAAAATAAGTTTAAATACTTCTAAGTTTAGTTCTAACTTATTACTCTATCTTAATCTCTACTCTTATTATTCTTCTAAATAATAGGAGATCTTAAAGTAAAGAGAAGAGGGGTTATTACTACTAAATCTAAGAAATTTAGGATTAATTTAAGAACTTTCTATAAAGTAGTATTTCTAACTAATATAAAGCTAAGTAAATTAATTAAGTAGTAAGATAATCTCTATATCTATTTATAGTCTAGCTAATTTAGAGCTAGTAAGGAGTATAACTAGATATTAAGCCTTAAAGCTAGGAGCTCCCTACTTAGTTTAATAATATAAAATAATTCCACTAAGAATAGGTTAAAGAGATATCTAAAAGAAATATATTAGAGAGATCTACTATTATTATCCTTATTTTATAGCTAACTGGCTAGTTACCTATTAGGAAATAAGTTTAGAAATGCTAAGACATTATATCTAAATAGTTATAAACTATTAAGTTTATAGATTAAAGTGCTTAGTATAATAGTATAAAGTTATAAAGTCCTTAGCTATTACTAAGTATATATCTATAAGCTAGATAAGTATAAGAAACCTATTAAAATTAAAGTAAGACTTATTATTAGAGAAAATTAATAGCTTTATAATCCAAGAAGTATCTATATTACTATTTTAGTTAGTATATGTTTTAAAACTCTTATTATAGTTATAAATTAGTTTAATATAAACCTTCTATAATATAATATAGTTAATACTTTTATTTATATTAATCTTAATAAAGAAGTTTATATAAAGATAGTACTAGGATATTAAAAAAGTAAATATATTCTAAAGTTACTTAAAGCTCTCTATAGACTTTACTATTTACTACTTCTATAGTAATAATACCTAGAAATAGGTTTTATAGTAAGTAGGTTTAAGTAAGTAGTTAGTAAAAACTGCTATTAATATAATAATAAGATCCTATTCTTCTTCTATATTAATAATTATATATTTATATATCTCTCTTTTAAAGAGATTAAGGTAAGATAGCTAATTAGTAAACTTTAACTATAATATTATTTTAAAAGAGAAAAGGATATTTAGTAGTTTTTAGAAATTAAGGTTATTTAAAATTAATATAACTATAAACTATAGCTTTTATAGTTATCTTTCTTTAAGAAGCTATTAAAGCTCCTAAATAGTAAATTAATAAGAAACTATAAAACCTTAATAATATAAAAAGAACTCCTGCTCTATAAAGGAGAGGTAATAAAGGCTAATATTATAAAATATTAATAAAAAGTAGGATTATTACTATATACTATAGTAATAATAAGACTTAATATCTTATTTATAGTTAGTAAACTTACCTACTTTAACTAAAACCCTAAGCCTTATTATTAATATATTATAAACTATATTATTTAATACCTTATATAAATAAAGAGATTATACCTAAAATATAAAGTTTCTAAGGGATTAACTAAAGAACTTAAAGTTATATTAGATACTAATTTCACTAATAATATATTAAACTATAAGAGTTCCTAATCCTTTATAATAAAGCTCTTTAGAGAGATAATATTATAGAGGGTAAATAAGCAAAATATAGTTACTATATTAACTATAGAGGTAGAGCTTCTCACTCTTTTCTAAGTAGTAAAGAAAGAACTATTTATAAATTAACTTATTACCACTCTATAAATCTCTCTCTTAAATAATAAACTACCTAAATTTATAGATTTTATAGTTACTAATATACTAAAAGTTATAATCTAGTATAATAACCTATAAACTATAGACTTTATAATAAAAGAGATATTCTAGCTATAGATAAAACTCTACTATATTAATATCTATAACTACTAGCTATAATAGGAGGTTATAGAGAGGTATATTAAGATTATCTTTACCTCTTTAGCTAAACTAATAGCTAATAAACTTATAAAAGCCCTTCTATAGCAGTTTTATAAAAGATTTATTACTTAGTTAGGCCTTATTAATAAGTTATAAATAATTATAGAAGCTTAGAAGAGAGAGAATTTATAAAATACTAATAGTAATATTAAGCCTAGATTCAAGTAGGCCTGATATCTAACCTAAACAGGTAACTTTATAGTTATTATATTAGCTAAATTAACCTATTAAATCTATTACTAAATACTATATTATATCTATATAAAAGAGAGAGTATTATACTAATATTTAAGCTTTTAAGTATATAATCTATTAAGAACTTAACTTATATAAGTAACCTAAGTCTTCTCTACCTTTTTATAATTATACTATAACCCCTCAGAAACTAATAATATCTTTATAAGCTATACTAACTAAACCTTACTATTAATAGCAATACCCCCCCTAAAATACTCTATAAATAGTAATAAAGAATAATAAAGAGTAGTAATCTCTCTTACTATAAATAAGTAATTCTATAAAATAAAGTAGTTAAATTAAGCTAAGATAAATAAGTATAAAAAAAGCAATACCCCCTCTATATAATAATCCCTCTTATTAATAATATTCTTAAGTTATTACTACTTAAATAAGTCTATTATCACTAACTTTCTAAGCAAAATCTATAAAGCCTAAAATTAAATAAGAAGGCTAAGTTATAATACTATAATTAAAGGCTAAGATAGAAATACTTTATAATAACCTATAGATAATACTAAGAGATAATACTAGAGAAGGGATTGTAAGATAGATAAATAATAAAGTTATAATATTATTAATAAATATATAGAATATTAAATAACTTTACGTTAAATAGATATATTTAGATAACCTTAAATATACTAGATTTAAAGTGCTTTAAAGTTAACTAGTAAAGTTAGCTAGTTACTAAATTATGCTATATTATACTATATTATATTAAAACTAAAACAATATATTAAATTAACCCCTTAGTATATATAGTAGTATCTAAGTATATATAAAAGCAGCAGTAACTATAGCGTAATAGTGTGATATAGATATTAGCTACTTTTAGGTATAAATAATATATAGATCTATGCATAGAGATTTCCAGATAGCTAGACACTTAATATACTATTATTATGCACCCTATACTATATGATTTAATAAAACCCTTCCTCCCACCACCTCTCTAGTAAGAGGAATCACACCCGCACAGGTAACAGATTGGCAGCGCTTGGGGTCGGATCTACCTTGCCTACCTTTTGCTGCTGGGCCTACCTTAGTGCGTTCCTGCCTTTCTCTCTATACTTTCCTACTTGTGATTCTTTCTGCTAGCTATAGTTCTTTCTCTTAGATATTACTAGTTATATCTGCTACTAGCCCCGGCTTAATATATTAAGTCTATTTATTGTTACCTACCTATTAGCCTTTAATATTTCTAGGCTTTATAACAGCATACTACCTATTATATTTAGAACTATCCCTAGATATCTATTATCTCTCCTTCTATAATAAGGCTTCTAAGCCTATTACCTTAAATATATAAATTAACATTATTAAAGCTTCCCTCCTCCTTATATATATAGTTAAGTTAAGACTTAGCTACTAAAATTATTAATATTCTAGATTCTTTAAGCTATGCCCTTAATAACCTAATTTTACTTCCCCTTAATACCTACCAGTTTAAGGAATAATATCTCCTTATCTATTAATTAACAAACTAAGTTAATACTAATAGCACCCTAATATAATATTCTTAATATCTTATCCTCCTTACTCCTCTATTTATATTAAGTTAAGAGGTAATATCTCTCTATTAAGATAATTAATTAATAAATCTAACCTATAGTATAATTAATTTAATACCTCTTTCTAACCTCTATCTTAATAAATTAGTTAAACTCACCTAATAAGTCCTACCTATAGCTGATTTCTTTCTATTCTGCTCTTACTAAGGCAGATACTAAAGCAGCTAAGTATCTCTATAACCTTCTTCTATATTAATTCTGCTGCTATTTCTTGTAAGGTATTATTATATAATCCTCCTATTTTATCCCATATAAGTAAGTTTTCACTAATAACCTAGACTTTTACGCTTAGCTTTGCTAGTTTATTAGTCTCAGGAGCTCTATAATTAAGTAACTAATTACTACTTCTATATAAGATAGACTAACTCTGTACAAAGGCTAATACTACTGCTTTATTACCTATATAAAAAGATTATATACTAGCTTAATATAAGGTATCCTAGATTAAAGGTTTGAGAAGCAAGAATAACTAGAGTCTTAATTAAAAGTTAGCCCTATCTATTATACTATTTATATTAAACCCGTTTTCACTATAAGCCTATTAATATTACTAAAGAGAGACTCTTAGAGTGTTTCTTAAAGAAGCTATTTACTTATATATAGGAAAATATATAATTTACTCAGTATATTTATATTATTTTATATAGATATAGATAGATATACTGTAAAAGATATCTATAGGTTTAGGACTAATCTTTATTAATAAGCATAATACCTCTATTTACTGCAGAAAAGAGGCTGCTAGCCCTTAAATTATTAACTTAATATATATAACTAGCTAGTTAC
Source organism: Colletotrichum neosansevieriae (assembly GCA_036785495.1). NCBI lineage: Eukaryota > Fungi > Ascomycota > Sordariomycetes > Glomerellales > Glomerellaceae > Colletotrichum > Colletotrichum neosansevieriae. The sequence continues at coordinate 8,720 of JAVHLV010000077.1, read as the reverse complement.
TTAACTCTTTTATTACTAAGATATTAAAACCTAGGTATCTTAAAGAACCCTAGTCTGTACTATCTATTTATAGGTCCTATCTTATTACTATAAAACAACCTATATTAAGCTTAGCGCTGCTAAGGACTATCACCCTAACGCAGGATACCTATAAGATAAGCTATTAACTATAAAGTTTAGCTAATCATTAATACTGCCTGCTCACTCTAGGAGCCAGTACCTATAGCTACCTTAGTAATAATATAGCAAAAAGCATCCTTAGTAAGCCTTCTATTCCCACTTTCCCTAAATAAAACTTAACTTAACACACTGCAGCTTTAATACTAATACTTAAATAAATATTAATCTCCCCCCCTTATTAAATAGAAGTATTACTATAATCTATAATAAAGTTTAATCATAGATAATAAGCTACTACCTCCTCATCCCTTTATTCCTATTTAAAACAGAGATTAACGTTAATATCTATTAGTTAGACTATCTCCTCTATACTATTATAGCCTAAGCAGCAGCTAGACCTTATAGTACCTAGGCAAAACAAATAATTAAATAATACTCTTAACTTAACTAGATATAGCAGTACTAGTGCAGTAGCGTGCATACTAATAAGAAGATACCTACTTATAGGTTTTAAGCTAGTATAGTGAGAGAAGCATCTTACCTCTAGTATTATTAAGGATAATAGGGAGGTAGCAAGGAACTCCAACACTTAGCTTTCTATACTATATAGTAGTATTTATAATTAATCAGCACTACTCAGAATAGTATCCCTCCCGTTATACAGGCTAGAAGCAGGCCAGTTTCTTATACCTTAGTTACCCACAGCTACTAGTTATAGTGCCTCAGCCCTACTTAGATATCACACACTACTAGCTATCCCAGATTCCCTATATAGATAGTAACTATAGGGCTTATAGTACTTAGGTAGATCTAACTAAAGATATTAAGCATACTAGTAGCAAGATTATCTTCTCTAAGCCTTTTAAGTCTATAGCTAACCACTTTTAAGTTCTATCCCCTTACTTCTAGATTCTCTTAGTTCCTCTAATAATAAACACCTCCACGTTCTTTAGAACAGAAAGGCAGGCTATAGCCTAGTATTAGTGTAAGCATATCTAGATTAGAAGTGTCTTCTTCTATCTGTCTAAACTATATTAAATATATTAACTGCGTTTAGATTCTATCTTCTAACTCCCCACACCTATGCCAGGTTAGGCTCTTTTATTATATATAGTATAGTGTAGAGTGAGAAAGTTAGCATAGTTAGGTATAACTAACGTTAAATATTCTTCTCTAGCCCTCTAGAACCTAAGAATAGGGGCTAGAGCTTATTTAGAGAGCACTTAGTAAGTATTTAATATTTCTTTATTATTAAAAATATTTATTAAACTACTCTAACTAACTTATTAAACCTCTTTATAGAGCTTTAATTTCTTATTTTAACTATAACCTTATTTTAGTTTATAATATAATTCTCTCTCTTTAATAGGTTTATTCTTAGACTTATTAAGCTCTTAATTACTTAGTAGTTATCTATAGATTACTTAATAATAAACCTTAGTCTTAGTTCTCTATAATATCTATAAATCTAGAATTTAGTATTTCTTATTCTAACTATATTAACTCTTTCTTAAATAGTTAAGTAGCTTAAAGAAGTAATAAGTTAGTAATAAGGCTTTTATTCTCTACTCTAACTACTTTTATAGCTCTATATCTAACTTTTAAGAAACTATTTTCTTTTTAATAAAGCCTTACTTATTATTAAGTTATAGATTATTTAGTAGTTATCTATAGTACTATAACTAGATATCTTTCTAGAAATAGTATCTTTTATCTATAAAATAGTACTAAAACTTATTATTATTAAGCTTTATTTTAGTTATTTTAAATTTACTCTTTAAAGTAGTATATTCTCCTTAGGTTACTTTATTTTTATAGTCTTTATAGTATTATTAAGAATATACTCTCTTTATAGATAAATAGATTCTTTATTATAGTATAGAAAACTATTAATAATAAGCTATAAATTACTTAATATCTAACTTATTATAGAAATATTAAATAATATCTTAACTTTAAGATTATTCCTTTTTTAAGTATATAAGTTACTAACTTTAGTATTAATAGAAAATATATAAATACTAGCTAATTTTCTGCTATTAAATCTTTTCCTTCTTTTTCTTCTCTAGATTATAATATTAATATTATTACTAACCTCTTATTAGCCTCTCTCTACCCCTTTAATAACTTTATCTTAATTATAATAAATCTATTAACTCTTATTATATCTAAGAATATTAATAAGAACTAATAGAAGTCCTCCTTCTCTAATAAGGAAAGTATTATACTCTCTAGATTTATTAAGATTCTCTAGATATACTTCTATAATTACTATCTTTAGGCCTAATCTATCTAGGAGCTAAGTAATAATATTATTTTATACTATAAAAACACTAATATATAACTATTACTTACTTAATACTTTTCTAGCTAATACCTTAGGTTTATTTACTAATTATATTACTTTTAGTAGCTTTTGATAAATACTAATACTATATATATATAAATAGCAATAAACTTTATATTAATATAAATTCTAGCTATATATATAATTATATCTAATTACTAACTAGCTATAGCCTATCTATAGTATAATAGCTATCTCTAATTACCTTAAATAGCTTTTTAAAAATATTATTAAGAAGCTTTTTATTACTAATTAATATATTTAAAATAAAGTAAGTACTTAATAGTTACTTAGTTATTCTATAACTAACTATTCTTTAGAAAGAGATTAAAGCTACCTAACTAGTAGTTAAAAAGGCTTTTTAGTTAAAAAGAAACTTAGCTAATATATTAACTAAAAAGCATGAGGCTAAAGAGACTAAGTAAGACTAGATATAGACTAAGCATTAAATAGATATCTTAGAGAATATTACTATGGCTACTAAGTACCTAACTAAGATTACTAAGGCCTAATATAAGCTCCTTAAGAAGTATTATAAAGAGATTACCTATTACTATACTATTATAGAAACTCTAGCTAAGAACAAGCTAAGTTTAGCTATAGTATAATCTTTATATATATAAGAATTTAATAAGTTTTATAATAAGATTATAAATACTTAATACCTCCTTAGTGCTACCTTAATATCTCTTTAGTATTATAAAATTATTTTCTAAGTTTATTTTTAGAATTATAATACTTTAGCTATCTCTTTAGAGAGTAAAAAGAATAATAAGAAGATTAAAGAGAAAGATAATAATATTAAAGAGGAGGGTATTAATACTTAGTAAATTAAAACTTTTTAAGAGTATCCTTAGTAAGCTACTAGTTATCTCTAGATAACTATTATTAACCTTTAGGTATTTTTCTTATTTTTTCTTACTTTATTAAGAGCCTTTAGGCTGCTCTTAAATTAAGATATCTAGCTGGTATACTCTACTTTTATATAACTACTACTTATTTAATACTTCTCTCTATATTTATAACTATTATAACCTTAAATTTACTTTATAAGCCTTTTATAAATTAGTTATAATATTTTATTATAGCTTTTATAAATTATCTAATTTACTATAATCCTTTTACTTAATAAGATATTAGTGGTTTTATTTAAAACCTCTATAAATGACTATATAGTTTACTATATAGATATTATTATTCTTCTTCTTATTAATTAGGTATTAATAACTCTATAGATAACCTCTAGGTAGCTTTATAGTAAATATTATTATAAATAAATTAGGCTATTAAGAGCTAGTCTATCTAGTTATCTTAGTTAATATGATAAAAAGTTTATAGAAAGTACTTAATATTTTAATTTTATTACTCTATTTATCTATTAGTTTAGGGATAAAAGGTTATACTAAGTTTCCTCTTAATAGCTAGTAAGTAGGAAACCTCTATTTAAAACTTATTAATAAATAGAGATTCTTAATTAGATATAATAGTTTTTAGGATTCTATAATTAAAATAGATATACTTTATTAATAATATTACTAACCTATTACAAATAAGTAACTCTTTAGTAGGTATATATAAAGTATATTTTATAAATTAATTAATAACTATAAAAATACTATTATTATGGGAATAATCACCTATATTACCTAGTGGGTTAGATCCCAGCCTCTACTAGGATTTACAGCCTAGCGCTAGAGTAACTATAATCCGGTTAGGTAAGCAGTTATATAACCTCTAATATTATATAACCTATCTCTATTAACTATTTATATTATTTCTTTATACTAGCTACTCTCTAGATACCTCTCTTCTTAATATATATATCTTAAACTAATATTATACCCTATCTAACCCCTCTCTTCACTATATTAGTATTTTAGGAAACTAATACTAATTAGTGGTTAACTTTACTATTATACTATCTATAATTATAATGAATAACCTTACTATTATATTTTTATAACTATAAATTAGTAAGGTTATATAAATAACTAAAGAGATATTTTCCTTATCTTAATAATCCCACCCCTTAGGCTTTAAATATTAGCTAATAGAGACTTTAGATTTAGTAGCTAAGTATATAGTCTCTACTTCTATCTTCTAAATCTCTATTTAATAATTATTTACTACTTAGATAGTTCTAGGCCTCCTCTTATTTAGATTATTATATTAATCAAGAGACTAGCTTTAACTACTAAGTATTTAGCCTCTATAGTTAATCTGTAATCTCTAAAGTTATTATTAATATTATAGGCAAAGTTTTAAATTCCTTACTATTATTAATAACTATAGACCACTCTATAATAACTTTACCTTTACTACTATAATTAATACTTATAATCCTTTATTATATAGTAGAATTATATACTTTCCTCTTTATACCTACTCTCTTTTAGCCCCTTCTGTCTTTTATATCTCTGCTAAAACTCTACTCTTCCCACTATACTATATTACTAATAATTCTAGCTCTACTAAAACTCTACCCCTTCTATTATATAATATTACTAATAATTATACTCTTTTAGAGCCTTTAAAGCCTCTAAAAACCCTCCTCCCCCTCCTTCTTCCTCCTCCCTCACTACTAAATCCCTTTACTTTAATCTCTTATTGGTAATAATAATAGTAATAACCTATTAATTAGCAGTAAGCCCTAACTACCTACTATAGAAGAGTAGTAGTAAGTTCTTAATAACTTATTAATATATCTTACTATAATCTTTCTGCTAAAAGTTATAATTATAGTAAGATTATATTAATTATATAATCTTATAGCTTTATTCCACCTATTCTAAGATATGTAAGATATTATAATCTTATTCTTAGCAGTAACTACCTAATTTAGTTTATTTATAACTATCTAAGCTAAACTCTCTAATTTTAAGCTGCTAATTCTACCTACTACCTACTTCTGCCTTATTTCTCCCTACTTTTCCTCTCTTACTTTAAATAACCCTTTACCCTTACTATAACCCTCTCTTCTTTATATTTTAATACTACTTTTACTATATTATAAACTAGATCTCCCTACCTCTATATACTAAGATTATTAAATAATTAAAGAATTACTTTAAAACTAAAGAGTTTTATATTATTAATAAGGAACTATAGAATAATACTATATTACCTAACCTTATATATAAGAATTCTAGAAAATCTATTACTAAAAACCTTAAAATCTTATTTAATACTCTCTCTACTATTAGATCTATACTTAGTAAGAAGTATAATATTAGTAATACCCTTCTATAATATAAGATCTATAATACCTATTAAGGAGTTTATAAGTATAAACTAGCCCTCTATAAACACTTTATAAGCTTTTAAGACCTATATAATACTCTTTATTTATCTATTAGTACTACTTCCTGCTTTAACTAAAGTCTTACTATCTAATTTATAGTTTCTAAAGACCCTAATAAGTTTAATATAATATATATAGATTAATATTTCTAAAACAGTAACTAGTAGTATAATTTCCACTAAAATCACTCTAATTATAGTAAATTTTACTAAAACTAGCTAAACTAATAAGAACCTCTACTATATTATTAGTTAATATATAATAACTACTATAATAGCTCTATATATTACTAGATTTAGTATAAGCTTAATTATTATTTATAAAAGCACTTAGCTAATAAATATATCTAAGAGTTTAATAAGTTTAAATCTAAGTACTCTTAAAACTTAACTAAGGATAACTTTAATACCTTTCTACTTAATTTTAAAGATAATAATAATAATTAAGACTTCTCTATTACTAATTTAGACACTAATAGTAATACTAAGCAGTATCTATAAAATTACTACTAAGATATTAAATCTTAGCCTAGTTTACTCTATAAATTTACTACTTATATTACTAATACTATATTTATAGTTAATAGTAATAAGTTAACTAATTTGCTGCTAAACTAAGCTGTTTTCTATATAGTTATAGGTTATAACCCTATTACTAACCTTATACCCCTTTTACTCCTAATATAGCTTATTTTATCTAAAACCTCTACCTCTATATAACTATTTATGCTTAATAGTAAATACTCTAAGGAAGTCTTCTAGAGTATTATACTAGATTTAGGCACTATAGAAGTCTCTACTACTAGCTAATAGTAAGTTATAGCTTTATAATATTCTCACTCTTTAATTAAGATAAATAAAGCTAATACTAGCTAAGTAAGAGTATATTTTAGTAATAAACCTTATAAGGATTTATATAGTACTATTATAGTTAATACTATATTTAGTTAAATAGTGTTTTACGTTATGCTCTCTAATACTCCTTTTCTTCTCTACTTAAATAATATAGATTATTTAGGTATCTATTTTAATAACCTCTATAATTATTTACTATAGAGCAAAACTATTACTCCTATTATTTATAAATAGGGTTATATCTAGCTTCTTCTTAATAATAAGGAGACTTTTACCTAAGCTAGCTACTTAATAGATACTAAACTTTAGTACCTTTATTACTAATTTAGCTACCTCTCTATTACTAAGTTAGCTACCCTTTTCTACTATACTAGTTATTCTATTTAAACTATAGTAATTAAGTAGCTAACTAAGATCTATTAATACTACTAATTAAATACTAGAGCGCCCTAATACTTTAAATTATTACTAAAAGATAATTATAACTTTAATTATAAAATTATCTATAATATTATATATCTTAAGAGTAAAGTAACTCTATATATTATTAATACTACTATTAGCTTTAATACTACTCACTTTTTGCCTAATCTCTTAGCAAAGACTACTTAGAAAACCCTCTATCTCTACTAGATTTATATTTACTATTAGTTTCACGCTAGATTGAGGTTCACACGGGACTTAGAGCTCCCTTTATATATATATATCAAAAGCCTATAAGTTAATATATATCTATTTAGAAGTTCCACTTAACTATATAGGTAGTAGTATTAAACTATATATATATACTCTATAATAGGTTATATAACCTTATATATATCTATTAATTATAGTATATATCCTGCTGCTTTACAGCTTATAGTATTAGTGTAATACTAATAGTCTTTTCTTTAAGGCTAGATATACTATAACCTGCTAAAATATACTTCTATATTACTAATACCTATTATAAACCTAAAGTGGGTTTAAAATATAAAAATAGTATAGAATTATATACTAATCTTATTCTATATTTAATATAGTTAAATCCTCCTCTTCTAAGATACTAGAGCTGCTTTAGTATATTTAGTGCTATTTATCTAACTCCTTAGCCTTCTCCTCTTAAGTTACCTATCTCTCTATATAAACTATTACTTTATTATTATTAATAAAGTATTTAAGGGTCTAATTTAGAGTACCTTTTATAAAAGTATTTATAGAGTTATTATTACTATTAATATATTATACTTTATAGATCTCTCTCCTCTTATAGAATTATTAAAGTGCTATAATATTAATTATTAGTTACTTCTCTTTTATAGTACTAAGCTTAATAAAGTATTTATATAGTAAGTATAAGTTAGTATAGATAATTATAGAGATATAGAGTCTTTTAAGGTAGTTAGTGATCTTCTAAAGTATTATTATAATAGTATAGATAAGATCTATATTAGTAACTATACTATAAACTTTAGAAGCTAGAATACTTTAGGTAACTCTTTTATACTTTATAAAGCTAAAGTAAATAGTATTACTATAGATTATAAATATATTATTATTTATTATCTTATTAATATTAATAATAATAAATCTAATCTATAATAAGAGGTTTAAATTATTAGTAAAAAGGCTATTAATAAAAGTAAATACTTTAGCTATTACTAAGTTAATAGATATAAATATAAGGCTATAGTTAAGGTTCTCTTTTTACTATTTAAGACATTAATTAAGTGCTTTTTTATCTTTAGTAGTTAGCTTCTAATACTATATAGCTATAGATAGATTAAAATATGCCTCTAGTTAGTAAATTAATATAATATATATATCTCTTACTCTTTGCTAAATATATTACTGTTTTTATTTAGTTAAAGGAGCCTTTATATTAATAAGCTTAATCTTATTTCCTTATCCCTTTTAGTATAGAATAAGATTACTATTTATATTTAGTATAATAATATTACTATTAAATATTAGCAGGTTATTTAGATTAAATTATTATTTATTCTTTATAGTAAAGCTAGCTTTTATAAGTTTATTATCCTCTTAATTAGAGAAACTTAGTATTAAAAGTTTAATTATATTATTAGTTTATATATTAATAATACTAAAGCTATTAGTA
>JAVHLV010000076.1:0-254816 GCA_036785495.1 Colletotrichum neosansevieriae | reverse complement strand
CCCCCCAGAGGTATGTTGGGACCGGCGAATGGTGGCATTGAGTGGTGTGCCGTGCAGGTTGGAAGAGAGCGAGCGAGGTGCGGCGGCACGGCGGCACGGCGCACAGCATGTATGGGGTTCCTTGCGTTTGGGTTCTGGAGGGAGTTGCCGCTGATCGAAGTCTGCTCGTGCTCGTGTGGTACGGTTACCGGTGACTGGATTGCTGGGATGCCGCTCGCGAGACAAAATTGTCCATAATCCACATCAATGGTCAGTGGCGGGCATCGGCGGCCGTGTGGGACTGCACTGCACTGCGCTGCGAGCTGAGGGGACTTTCCAAGAGTGAGATGTGAGATTCAATCCACTTGCACCTGATGGAGCATCACATCTCCTGGAAGAAATAGAGAAGAATTGGCGATGGAAGCCCTCGCGCTGCTGCCAAGTGCGAATGTCGAATCCGGTGTGTATTGCGGTAGGTAAGGTACAAGAGGAACCTTGGGCCTTGGAGATTCACAAGGAAGGGCCAAAGTACGTACCGAGTCTCTGCAGGGCGTGCCCCACACTGTGTGAAAGGAAGATGGGAAAGACACCACCAGGCAGTCAGTCTGTACTCTGTAGCGACTTTTCAATGCATCTGCGGGTCCTTGTTCTTTCCATTTGAAGGCCTCCATCCAGTGATGGGTCGACCCGCGAGCCCAGGCCCCAGAGAACAGAGATCTGCGTCATTTTTTCGCGCTAGCCTGATGGATGATGAGGTGGGATGTCTGTGGCTGGCCCCACCAATCATTTTGCTAGGTAGGTATTGCTCCGGCGAACCAGCTCGAGCAATGCAAGGTGAAGAAGACTGGATGCTTCCCTGCACCTTGCCTCGTCTTGGCTTCGAGTCTTGGGAGGGGGTTTGATGTGCCGATTCTTCCATCCATTGCTGGCCATTGGGAGCAGAGCCTTCGTCGATCCTCGAGATGCTCGGTTGCTATGGCATTGGCAGTTGCAGCGGGCAGTAGCATCAAGGCCCCCAAGCAACAGAATGGGCGCCCAGCGTCAAATACCAACGACGCGACTAAGGTATACTGCCTGCAATGCCGTCAACGACAAGCCTCAGAGCCCCAGTCTAAACCAAGAGAACTAGGTCCAAGGGTGCAAATGTGAGCCTGTCGACGCGTGGGGTGTACCTTATTCGTACGTACAGCTGCTAACTGCTATTCTTTGCTAGGTTCAACGTCTCCAGTGACCAACTGCGAGTTTTCTGTCGCAACCGTCATCGCCAAGTCCGGGGCCGTCTCGGTGCCGTAGACGACCAGTGACATCTGCCATGGAGTGCCAGTCTTCTAAAACCACAACAGAGTACGGCACTTGGAATCTTAGGCATAGCCGCGTTCCTGCCCGGCTCTCCCACGTCCCTCTTCCGACAATAGTCTCGATAAAGACAGAAGACAGGAGATAGGAGACAAAGAAGCAAAGGCCGCCTCCTATGGTGCGGTTTAAGGGGTTGTCCCGCGATCTAGACTTCCTAGGTGTGGGACCCTGACTCGGGCGGAGTCGAAGGAATGCCTGCGCTGGAGTCGATCCAACTGGACGAAAGGAGCATAGGCTTCTCGGGGACTTCTGAGCCCGCGCGTTGAACACAACACTAGCCCGACAGGCGCGACGGGGCTTTGCGACCAAAATATTCTCCGCCCGCGACAGAGATTGTGCGACGGGACACGACGAGTGGATTCAAGCGGTCTGTGGGCACTGGCATTGGGGCTATGAGAGACAGTTCGCCCATTTTTTTCATGATTCTCCTTGCCTTCGATATGTCGATTCGCGGGGACAACACCGCATTGCAAGACATAACTTCCTGGCCGACCATCTGCAACTACTTCAGTACATGTATACGAGGACGACACAGACGTTTGGCAAGTCTTGGGGGATCTTGCTGGCGCTTGATGCCGTTGCGAAGGTTATTTTGGCGCAGCTGTCCGGGGCTTGGGATCAAACGGTGGTCTAAACTCTGTGGCCTAACGATCGCCCTGGAACTACGATGTTTAGGGGTTCGGCGATTTCCTACACTGGTTCACTCGATGTGGACCCCCGACAATCGTTTCCAGAGCTGCGACGATAGACGGAGTCAAGACAAGAATAGCCACGATGGGATGAAAGCGCAACCTGTCTCCTATAGTCTCCTTTGTTTCCCGTTTCCTCGACAACCTTCGGATGGTGCTAAGCTCGCGTGGCGGAGTCTTCAATGTCTGGAGATACGGATGGCAACAGACAGCAACACAGACTGATTTCCAATCACTCAGACCTTGACTTCTCCAGCATTTTCCACGCGTATCACAACCAGTTCCTCTGGCTCAGGTCATCATATGTCCGAGATGGAGTTGAGATTGGAATGGGCAGCCCCTAATTACCCATCTATCGCATGAGATTACTAGGCTCGGCCTGGCTTGTCATCGAAGGCTAATTGGGTCCCTGAAGTTGTGTGGAATTGAGATGCCAATTATGTATACTGCAAGTGTCTCCGGACACGGTCTGTCTGATGTTGTGTTTGTCCCTGTCACCCACCAGCGTTCGGGGGGCTACCTTAGCGTTTCCCCCGCAAGTTCGACTTGTCAAGCAAATCCTCGAGCTAGGAGCGGGCGCGGGCGCGGACGCTGGATCGCTTGTCTCGTCTTAGGTTTGCCGTCACCGCTCACCAGCCTCACCGAGGACGAGACACGACGCGATTCGCCCTTCTCTGCAGAGCTTCAGCGTGCAATACCTCCTCGTGGCTGCGATCTTGGAATGCAGATCTTGTCGGGATTCACTGATGAAGCAAGCGCGGAATTGCGATCGATTTGCCGAAAGCCGTCGCGGTCTCGCATGGATTCTCGATGAGAGCGCTCTCGTTTTTGCGCATCATACAGAGATCGCATCGCAGGCAGAATCCGTACACGCCGGGACTCACACGAGCTTTGGGTATCCGTACCAGACACCACGCCCCCATGCCCTGTCTGTCTCCTTGGTCCTTGAACGAGAGAAATAGCGTACGGCAGGCGATGAGGTCGACCGTCGACACCCTGTCGTCTGTTTGGTTGCGAGTGGGTTTCCTGGAGAGCATCAGAATTCAGAAAATAGCCTCGGGGATGAGGAATAGACGGGGCTAACCAGGGTTGGGAGTTAGTCAGGTTTAGTCAAAAAATTATTCAAATTAGTCAAAGCTTTAGTCACTATATAAAAGATATAGCTAAAATTATAAAAAATATTTTATTAAATACTAATAGTAGTTATATATACTATATAATTTTACTAGATTTATATTAGTAATATATAGCTTTTTATACTAATTATTAAGTAGATTAGTCACTTTTAGTCACTTTTAAGGAAATTTTAAGACTAATTTGACTAATTATAATTTATATACTAAATATATAATAAACTTAAGAATTAAAAGCTATATATATATTATTTAATTATTAAACTATATAGGTATATATTTATTTTCCTTACTCTACTTTTATTTTTAATATATATATATTTTCAAAAAAGTAGTGTCTTTTGACTAATTGACTAAAATCGTGACTAATTCCCAACCCTGGGGCTAACTAGCTTCTTCGATTTTCAAATGGAATTTTCGTATGTCCGCCCCCCCTGTCGTCGGGCACCTCAACGACAGTGGATACTCGTCGCAGCCGAGATCTGCCGGGGGCGGATTTACTAGGAGTACCGAGCCAGACGCGAGACCTGACTGGGGGCCATGGGCCAGGGGATCCAAGACCCAGCGCTCTAGGCAACTCCTCCTGGGTTCCTTGCAAGTTCAGCTGGCAACCAAGCAAATGGTTACACTTTCTCACGCAAAAGGCACTAGAAGAACCAAGCAAATGGTCTAGCGGCTTACGAATACTGTGATACAGTATCACCTTTGCCCCGCATTACCTGCGTCCCTTTCTCTGCATTCACAGGCTCGAGCTACGACACTGGGTGCAGGCTCAGTACCTTAGGGTTAGCACTTTTTGCATATCCGATCTACGTAGCCCCCCGGTCACTCGTCGCTTCAGAGAATTTCCAGAGGGCTGGCGCTATTCTTGAATGCAGCGTTCTTTCTTTTGTCTGTCCCGTACCCCTCGCTTAATTGTGACAGCCTGCAACCTTGCGCGAGGATGATTACCTCCCTCAGGCTAATTCGCCCTGCGAGGTGGGCCTTGGAAACAGATTTGGGTCCTTGAGATGGATGCGGAGTTGAGAGTCGGAGACGCAGACACGAGCGGGCGGGCTCAGTCATATCAGTATCAGTCACCACATGCCTCGGACTGGGTCTGCGAGAATTTGGCGAGCAAGGAAACGAACGGCGAGGCCCTGTCATTGTCTGGCAGATAATAAGCCAACAGGCATTCGAGAATTCCTGTCGGCGACAGCGGCGAAAGCGAGCGGCAGTCACGGTGCAGGTGGACGCCCGACGAAGCACGACCGGAAGGGGCCGCTAGGCATCTCCGCGCTAAGGAACTTGCACCAATAGTAAGGTAAGGTACCCAGCCTCCAGGGCCAGCAAGGTGGCAGCCACGCAGCTCACCCCAGCAAGGAAAGTACTTCAGTACCTACCTCGCGGAGAAAGGTCAAGGTTGCGGGCGGTACGTGTGGTTGCGATACTCTGCCGCAAAATACGCAACTCGGCCGTCCTCGTACCACTACGCAGCAAGTCTTCCTCGTCCTTCTTTCAGTTGGACATCATCAAGGGAAAAAAAAATTTCTCACTCGGCACTTGCGAATCAAATCAAATCAAACAACAATATGACCTCCCATCGCCCGGTCCGCCACTGTGTCAGCGTGGCCTGTCATCATCAACTCGAAGGGCCTTCTTCGATCCGTCGCTATTCCCTGCTTGTTGGGACTGAACCCTGTTCTCACCACTCCAGCACTCACGGCCGAGTCGGTCGGTGTCCGACAGCCTGACGGTGCATCTCCCCCGGAGCCCTGCAACTTCAATCAGTGGGATGAATCGCATCCGGCCCACGGCCACAGCAAGCACAAGACACCGGCCGGTACTGCCGCTCCCATCTCCCGGCGTGGCCTGTGGGCTACATCCGTACAGGCTACAGCCTCGCCGAAGCGATGCGGTCTTTTAATCGCCGGTGATGGTTGTTCAGGCTGGCCCAGCACCGACTCACTGCGCCGAGGCAAAGCCAATGCAACCGCCTCCAACATGCTTTAGGGCAAACCAAATGGTTCAGGCCCAATCTACGGCTATTCTCGATTAAACTAGGCAAATCCCGACACCCTGGTTTGGGGGTTCACCAAGAAACGCAGCCCGCTGCTAGAGTGATCTGTCGCGAGTGTTAGGGCGTCGACAGATCTCAAGCGACCCAAACCGCTGGGAATCGACTAAACAAGCGTTGATGCCCCGGAGGGGCACAGTGTCTGATCTTGTTTTCTTAGTTGGTTGCCGCGAAGGAACCAAACCAACACCGCAGACCGCAGCAGACCAATGCCGCGCAAAGCAAAACAGACGACACCTTATCCCCGACTTGAGCTCGTACCAAGAGTCAACATACCTGGCAATCCATCTGCCGCTGGTCTATCCTTGGGATGAGTAGCGCTAAAAGACCGCACATTGTTTGTTCCAACGACAGCCCGTCTGCCCTCTCACTGAGGAAGAAGGCGCATACGTACGGATCAATGACGCTAATCTTCGGCCATCTTGAAGGAATTGACGGCAGCTCGAACTGGCTACCCTGAACATGATGGGGAATATCGGTTCAGCGGTGTCCAGCCGCAACGCAACCCGGGTACCCTGAACGCTGGTCGTAGTGTAGACAGCTGTTGGTGACCAATGTTGAGTTCAGCCACACTCAACCACCACCAACGCCAATTTCCTCAAGACTGCAAGAGTATATCCGGAAGGCCGTGCGGATACACCATTACGATAATTGATTTCGCTCAGCAGCAAGCGCCCGTCGCTCATGCTCTGCCGACCGCCACTCCTGCAGTCGTGCCGTCACCATTTCAACGGTCTCTGTCACCACATCATCCTCGCGTCGTCCCATGTCAAGGTCATTCCTGTCTAACCTCCCTCGACTGGTGACGCTGTCGGCCGAAGCGATGCACGCGGACAACCAATGGATGTTCGCGACAAGAAGCTGCAGACGGCCGCGAATTTCTCATCCCTCCAAATTTCTCCAGATTCATCTTGGCAGCTTGGTGCATCGTTCATACTTCCAAACGATCCGTTGCACCGAAAGGTCGCTCTGAATCCGGCGACCGATTGCCGTCATTGGCCGACATACCCAGCAATGGCAATTGCTCGTGTACACACATGAAAACAGACGGCAGCGGCAAACCCCAAATTCTGACAGGATTAGTGCTATATTGGGTCGCGAATACCAAATCAACACGAGAAGAACGGAACGAGATTGCGCGGATACCTCGGAACGGCAAGCAAGACAAGGTCATCAGACCCAAAGTTTTCTGACCGCATTACCCATGCGATGATTCCATTGCCTGAAGCCTGCAGCAAACCAGAAGTTGCGACGGCAGCTATTCTGCCCTTTGGCTACGGATACTATCCATGTTGCCGACTGCTGGTTGGCCACTTTCATTGCCGCTCTTCTGCTCTTCTAGTGCCTTTTGCCACCTCTTCTGCTCCTCGACATTTACTCGCCTCTCTCGACGGCGACCTGCCAGTCCATCCCCTGCTCCACGTCTCGGTCCTGGCGTCAGCTTAGCTAGATACGGCCTGGCAAGGCCACCAGACACCATTGTCAACGTGCCCTGGGATTCTGGAGCCTGCCTACCCCTCTTCGCATCACCCTAGGAATTGGTTCGCACGTCCCTTTTCGACTTCACAATGCTACCTCACCACAACATTCCACGTGCAGGCTAAAACTTTGTGCGCCCGATGTCTGCAATCCGGCCACACTCCCTCACGTGGAGTATCCACTGATGTGCAGACCATGCCGTTCAGCACGACGGTCCATGGTCCAAACCGCGCCCAAGGCCAGTGGCTTGACCATGTACATCAATCGTATGAGCACTGAGAATCAGTCGTCGAGCCATCATGCCAGCTGGGTGAGCGAGGCGCGGTGGCTTTTTGGAAGAAGCATTTCGAGCAGGCATCTGCGTCGTCATTGAGGCGGTGAATTGGCCGAATATCAAGTTTAGCAGCACCTGGTCAGTGATGCCGCATGCGGAGACCGTTGTGCAACCACAGACGCCTTCCGCAAGTCTGCCACGCTCACCCGCAGCCGACGACAGCTGACCAAATACCATCTCGGTTTACCATACCATACAGCGTACATGGGCTACGGGTAATGGAGAACGCTATACTTGTACTAGGCTGCAGCCGCAAATGTGAGGATGCATGGTCTCATGCGTGTTCTTCACTTATCGTTGTACCGCAGTAACAAAGAATTGTCACCATTTGTCTACTTCCTTCACCTTTCACGATTCTTCTCGAGTCTTTTGGACGCTTTGTGCTTCCGGCATGCCCATCATCTTCCCGATTACGCTAGTTCCAGCCGCTGATTCTCTGTTGCAGGTTTACTACAGTACGCAGCAATATCAGAAGCGCACCTCCTTGCCCAACTGCTGGGTCCACCAAATATGAAAACCGGGGTCACTTTCGGCTATACTTTGCATCTCGGCAGGTCGTTGCCTCTTGTCATTTGATGCCCAAGGGAAGGGTGGGATTTTGAGTTTTTCGTGAGGCTGGAACCAATCTTGGAAGACGCAGCATCGTTTGCACAGGGCGCAAAAGTCTCTCACACCTACTCGTTCGCCCCGTATTTGGTCGCTGCTAAACCTGTGGCGACATCATTCGACCGATTACGACCCTCGATTACTAAGATATGGCTGCCCGTTTCCAGCAATGCGCCATGCCAGCTCGCACATGGCATCTTCCCGCCCGCGCGTCGCCGCCGCGATAGGCACAGAGCATCAATCCTAGGGTTGACAAGCTTGTTGTTCAACCGCTTCCTCAAGACAGAGCAAAGCTGAGTATATGTGCACTGACTCGTCCAATGGCATGGCAGAGCAAGCTTCATGCGGGTTGACAGCCATGCAGCATGCCAAGTGCTCTGCTGTATGCAAGCTGTTCTTGAAAGAACACGTCCCGTGCACTAGGCTGTTGAAAGAATTCAGGGATCGCCGCAATGAGCAGGTGCCAGCAACCACATCCGGGATGGCTAGGAAGCAAGTTTCATGGCTTGTCTGAGACATATGTTCCTGACTATTCCCAATACCTCAAGGCTGGTGCAGCTAAAGCGGAGGTAAGCCCCAGGGTGTTGCTGATGTCGATGGAATCAGTGCCAAGGTCCAGGAACCAACCCGGAAGAGCGTCTTCATCGAGCTATTCGCCCGCGGGCAGTTGTTTCCCGTTGGCAATTTGCTCTAGCCGACGCGTCTCACATGTTTCTGGGAGCTTGCTTCGCAGGACAAGGCAAGACCAGACTGGGAGGAACATTATGCAACTACCATACTCAAGTATTATGGCATACGACATCCCTGGTAGATGAGGCCACCGAGCGGTCAGTCCTGCTGTGGCCCTTGATGAACAAGCATCCTTCAGGGGAGCCTGGCAAGCCCAGCGAGTGTCAAGCAGAGTGTGGCCAATTTGAAGCCCCCAACAGACAAGGGTGCTACGGCTCCTGGTCGGCGGGTGACCTGATGGGGGTGTTGGACAGTGAGCCATCAGTTCCTCTGGCACTGTGCTCGAACCAGGTGTGAGGCGCATGTCCTTGTGTAACCCGCATCTGAAGGGGATGCTGGAAAAGAGCGGCTTATTTTCACTCGCCGTCAGTTGTTCAAGCGCCAAACACCCACAGCGGCAGCGACTGCAAGAAGGTGGCTTCCTCACAACGTCTAAGCAGGGACGCGTCCGCAGAAAGTAACAAGACATGCAACTTCAATAAGCAAATCGGTGGGTTCACCTGATATTTGCTCTGTGGAGGGGAGGGTAGCAACAGTTTTTGCCTCGAAAAAGTCTGGCCGGGGTTTGGTGCAGGCCTCTGCATGCTGCGCAATGCACCTATCATGATCGCCTCGCTGATGACTCCGAGTTGGCTGCCAAAAACGGCCAAGCCAATTGTGCTGGTGACGCTTGTTCATGAGGATCGTCTTCTACCAGGGATCCACCACTCAGCTATAACTTTCACCAACCTGTTATGTTACATACAGCTTGGTTTCCCGCATCGTGGAATTCAGACAGGGCCGTCTCGATGACTCCGCAAAGCTCATCAATACTGCATAGTAGTTGCTCAGGTAAAGCGGTTTCTCACCCTCGGCTACCCCCTTTGGGATAATCCGCTTCGTCCTGCAGCTACTGGTACTTTAAACGCTGCTATCCCAGGTATCATCGCGCGAATTCCTTGAGGGGGACAAGCTATCCGGTCGAGTCTAGGCAGTCAAGTCCACCGGTCCACTGAGCGCTGCACCCCCACAAACCCAGGTCGTTCTTCCTTGCAGCAGCCGTTCGCTTGGCTTCCAACCGACGCGTGCGGCGACAACACCACCGAGGACAACTGGGAAGCTGACGGAAGCCGCCTAGTCTGATGATCCGCCGCGATGGTAGAGCTTATTTGCCGATCATTCAGTCAGTCTGCAAGAGACATGACCAGAAAATCTCTAGGGTTTCACGAAAGCAGCCTCAGATTTTCCTCAGAAAGGCTTGAGTTGGCGACAATCAATCTTCACCTTTTGCCGAAGTAGGACGTATGTCTTCTGTTTCCAATCCCGCTTGACGAACACTTCGCAAGCCGTCGTGCTTTGGCAATTCCTACGAATCTTTCGTCAGGTGTTCTGGGTCGATCAGGTCGACTGACTCGTGTCTGCTCATCATAGCTTTGGGGGAACGCGTGCGCTTCCGCACTTCCAGGGATATTTTGCCCTGTCGATCGCCTTGTTTGGCCGACATTGATCGACCTCAAGAGGTCCACACGCCAATCCCTGAGCGCGAAGGCCGAGCAGCGTGCGACGTTGATCTCTGAAGAATTCTGAAGCTCGCCTAACAGCCTGAGAGAAACCAAAGGTTCAGTCAGACATCGGTGTGCCGTGTGCTTGCGTTTTCCTGCAAAGCATAAGTGAAGGCTAAGTCTTTTTGTCTCGTTGGTAAACGAGCAGTAAACCAACGGAGTCAAAGACCGAAAGCGACCGGGTGACGGCAAACTGACTTCATCCAAACAATTCGATTGGCCGCAGGCCGAGTCAACGCACATGACAAGCTCGCCCTGCGGGCACCTTTTCGACTAAGAAAACGTCAGTTTAAGCCGTTATCCGTACTACATCAGTCCTGACCACCCATACAGCCAGCCCAAGTCACCTGCCCGACTGCGCAGACCTGTCTGACCACTTATATCTCTCTGTCCAAGGCAAACGAGACACCGCTTGACAGATGTAATACTATACTCATCTTCGCTGAAGCTTTGGCGATGAAGTGGCGGCGCGAGCTGCTGTCATCCACTCTTACCGGCTAGCGACAACGTTCGCCGATCTCGTGTGACAAGCGTCCTGTCAGTAAACCCTACCGGAAGATTCATTATCGAAATTGAGACTTACACTTTCGACTGTTGGAAACGCCCTCTATGTGAGCCCGGGGCTTAATCCAGTGAACTTCACTGTCCTTGCGCAAGGTTCTGCCAATCTTGCCGTTGTGGCTGTCACAGAGTCTCGTCAACGCCAACGATTGCCCTGTCATGTAGTGCAAATCGTGGTTCCCGCTCGAGCCCTCAGTCCCCAGGTCACGTCCGCTAACCGCATCGTTTATGCCTGCGGCGGAGGGCTCGAACGAGTCTTTTTCCACATCAACCACGGGTACGGTGCCGCGCTGCAAGGAACACTAGGCTGTCGACGATGTTCGGGGGCAACATCGGATGGTATCCCCATCCCCGCCTCGCTGGAACCCCTCTCAGCCACGCATTCTGGCATCGTCCAAGTCTCAGGTCATGGATGTGTTATTCTGTGCCAGCGGCGAAACCCCTCCAGCCTACGCAAGCTTCGGATTGCACTTACCCCTGAGTGGCGAAGCATTTGTGATTGAAATCCAATCACACAAAAAGTAAGACGCCATTCTGATAAGATACGAGCATCATGTTTGCATCCATTGAAACCGTTTGGATTCTTTAGAAGCTAGTCACTCGTCCCAACAAGGACCGGACCTTCAGAAGCGAACAGTGTCTGTGCAGACGAAATCCTCGACCAACACTGCCTTCTGTGGTCCGCCGCGTACCTCTTCACCGCCGTTGAGCCCAAAGCGCATAACTGAACTCGCGGTACTTCTCCCAGGCTTCCCTCTAGGAAGATAAGCGACAAGCAGGTACTTCAAGATTGAAGAGAAATGTGCAAAGATCAGCACTCAAAATTGCAAGTTAGCAATCATTCAATCAGCGAGGCATTAGAGCGAACGTACCGATCAATGAGCAGAGAACAGTGCGTCCTGGGCTAGCATACGTCTAGCGAAGGCCAGTTCCCGTCTTTGGACGCGAGAAACTACCCGTTGACGAAGGATGAACCGTCCCATACGTTCAATCTCGTGGTGAGTCTTTCGACAGGACCGCCCCGCCCCCCATCCATAGCGTTTGCTAAAGGGATATTGGTGGATGTGTCGGTAAGCTAGATGGCAGTGGTCAGCCTCTGTCCAAGAGAAATTCACTAGCACGTTCCAATGGTTAATCTACACCAAAGTGGGATCAGCCAAGGCTTGAACTAAACTGACGATACCACAGAGACGCAAGCGCATGGCAAAGGACTCTACCTAGTGGATTTCTAGCGGCGGCTGATCACCGCGAGTCAAAGATTTGTGGCGATCCATGTAAACCCCTTTTTCGCTCCCGGTGACGGACTCGACGCCGGCGGGAAATCACGCGCGTGATATCTTGGAAACCTCCTGGCCCGCTTGAGTCGGCAGGGTTGAGGCGGTACCAGAGTGTTTTTCTCCGATTGACCAGGTTCTTTCAGGCTCGGTCGAAAGTGACCTGGGCCTCATTCTTCGTCCAGCCCTATCGTCTCAGGGCGCCTGCTTATTGGTAAGCACTTACAATAAAGAGGAAACATGTTTTGGGGGGTTCCCTTGACGCCAAAAGGGACAGCATATTGGATGGGAATGATTCTCCGCGGTCGAGGATTTCTTTGTGATCAGAGCAACAAGTCTGCCATGAAACCGCAGCCGACGCACATATTTGTCACCTACACAGCTGTCAGTAGCAGGAGAGCTGATATCGACGAGGTTGCTTTGCGAATCTTTCACCAACTAACCTTTGACCGGACGCTAAAAATCCTCAGCTTTGCACGGCCCTCCCAGCAGCGGGAGCGTTGGCAACCACATCAAGCGCAAAAGCTCGCGGCACGTCATCCGACCGTCTCGTGTCACACAGTAGAGTTTGCTCATCGAGTTGCCTACTAACTGAGCATGGATCACCCGGCACATAGAATAAACTCCAATCTGCGCTGCGCTGGGACAGGGAAAGGGATGGATTGGAAAAGAAAGCAAGACCCATTGCCAAAGGACATTGTGCTTGTCGCAAGGCGCATCCTCCGACCCAAGAATCAATCAATCCTCAAGACACAGACGTATGATGTCGTCAAAAAAAAAAGGGGGGATTAGACTGCATATTCGCGGGTGGACTATTGTGGGCCTCGACCGCTTCGACCAACCGGGGTCGCGCAGATCCTTGTGAACATCATCCGTCGTCGTCGACCGGGCCACCACGTTGTTGGTTTTGTGTTTCTCCCACTCGTCGCAGCCCCCTTCGAAGCACCAAGAACCTGGCTCTGGGTTACACACTCGACCGACAAAGACAAACTTTTCTTTTCCCGCCCGACCTGTCGCGCGTATCAAGTCACACAAAGGGATGTCAAGGGGGAAGTGACATGGCGCCCGCGATAGCATGCGCTCTCTCTTTGGGCCAACATTCCGAGGGTTGTCGGGAGGCGGGAAAGCTAAACCTCAAGGGGAGGGGCAAGAATGCTTCTCCTCACTAGACTTCATCATGCTTTCTGTGAGAGGGGTCAAACTGTAAACATCGGATTACGGGTCAAAGCCCAGTAACCAACGACGACGCAGCATGTCCCGAGACTGCGGTCACAGCACTCTTCTGGGGAAAAAGGTGGAGGGGGGGAGTTCCATGGAAAAGCATTGCAAAGGTTAACCAAACCGAACTGCATGAGACAGGCACATATTGGTCGACTGCAGCCCGATATCATTCGACGATGTGCGCACAGGGGGTCGTCAGCCCCGTTTCCTTCATCGTCGAATGCCCTTCCACCTGATAATCGGGCGTACTACGGTTGTACGTGAACTCGATTGCGGTTGGCGCCCTGCACCCTTGCCCACGCACACAAGTTCGAGCTCCGCTTCCCAGAACTCCCCGACAAACTTTTGCCCTTGCCGCCACAGAGTGACAGACGTAAGAAACTCCACATGAAAGCTAGCGATTCTTCAGCAGCGGTCGACGACTCCTCGCCCTCATCAAAGGCTCACGGCAATACTAACCGATGCCAGCCCTCTTGTCCACAAGCTCGCCTTGGACGGTTCCCGATGTCACGTCTTAATCACGAACATGGAATAAACGCGCTATTCTACATAGTAACACGGGGAGCTCTTTGCAACCTCCTTCCTTAGCGCAACACTATCCACCAAATATCTTTCCCAAGGTCCGGGCGATTTCACGAGCACGGCCATCTCAGAATGTGATGGCTGCGAATGTAATTCAGACCTATCAAGCCGTGATCACCCTTTATTTATCCCCACGATACCAAAAATCCTCGGGCATGCGCAATCTGCCAGCGAGGTCTGAGACCGCGTCCACCTCATCTCCCTACCGGCTTACGCATCCAATAACTGCGGGTGTTCCAATATAGGTGCTCGAATAGACTTTCCCACCCGCGGGTCCCTACACACTTTCACCGTCCCCATCGACGTATGGATAGTACTGTAGTAGGGGCGCTCGACCAGAGTCTCCAACCTCACGCCCATGCACACAACCTCTACTGAAGTATCTCGATGTCTTCCCCCTGACGCATCCTCCACCAGCAACTTCCCCGCGGGACACCCGAGCTCAGAACGTTGTTCCTTGATTCCACACTGCGCCTTCGCTTCTCGCGTCTCGAGAAATGGACTTCTTCTTTGTTCTCATGCTTCCCCAGCCTGCGTTCTCAAACAACCTCGCGTGCGGAGAGAGAGCGCCACCACCACGGCGTTTCTTCAACAGCTCAGGCAGTTCTGCAAGCCACTTCGACGCGACTGACTCGAGAGACCGTGATCCTCGCCATTGGCGCCACTGTCCGTTCCAGGATCTTTCCATTACCACAACTCCTCTTTCTCAGGGCCTAGTCCATGCCGTTTTTGAGACGGCACATACGTTCATCCAAACGCGGCAACAGCGGGCAGGAGCAAGCCAATATTGCCAGTGCAATAATACCGGGGAAATATGACACTACACTCCCCTAGGCAAGACACTGCTAGACAGAGGAAGAGGAACCACACCCACCTGCCAAGCGGTTGTCGAGCGCGTCCAGACCCTTCTCCATCTCGGCCTAACCCACGGCCAGTGAATAATTAACCCGAGAATACCACAATTTCCCCCAATGTCGCAGGTGGCGCATTTCAATGATTTGTGTGCCCTGCCCTCTCCGCCATCTCCTGTCTGTGGGTCAGTCCTGAAGAGAAAGACGAGCCTTTTTGGGACCTGTGGACACTTTGAGTCCGGCGGACGGGAGGGGAGACAAGGACAGGAGAGCGCACAGAGATGGTCTCCGTTGGCGAATTGGCATGATCCTTTCTCAGCCCACTAATCCTTTCCCTGGCTTTCTTGGCTCCCCTACCCCCCCGCCCCGCTACCTTAGGTCGAAGATCTCTGCTCCCTTGACCGGAGGCTACCCGAGGGCACCCCGTGGCACTATGAACGCTGATCGTTCCTTGGGGAACTACTTTCCTCTATGCGAAAACCACCCCCTTCTCTCCCCTCATCTGATGCGAGCGCATCGGATGCGACAATTTGGCAGGAATAGCCACACCAGTTCCAACATTTTGCCTCCCCTCGTGACGGAGGCGTTCCAAAGGAACCTTTGGAATCATTGCCGTTGCGGGACGAAAGAGGCAGGAGAGAGACGAGCAATTGCAAGAGTGCCCTGTCTCTCTCTCTCACGCCCGCGCGGACGGTCGTTGAGGCAAGCCTCAGTATGCTACTATTCTGAAGAGGGGACCTTTTGGCCGAAGATCAATGACAAATCCCGCCAGCCTCTTTACTCCTCCTCATGCTCTCCCCCGTGTCCGATACGTTCCTGCAGCCCTCCCGCCTACTGGAAAATCCGGGAGTCGACTCCGTGACGACCGGGGATGGATGTGGAACCGACCGACGGACCTAGGCTTGAGCGTATAATCCATCCATTCCCACCCAGCCTTCCTTCTCTGCATCGTCCCTCCGTCGTGTCCTCGCGCACGCTGCCAACGCTCCCCATACCCGTCGACGGTGCGCTTGCCGGCGCTGATGTCTGTCTGACAACTGGCGCTGGTGTGAACAAATTGTGCCGGTACCCGGCCTGTGGCTATCCGGATTTTTTTACTTTTGGTCTAACTGGCGTTATTCAAGCCATGGTGCCGCTGATGACGAAAAGGTGAACCTGTCTAGCGGACGATTGTAGCGTCGTTTCCTGGTCTCTTTCTTCGTATCCAACGAAGAAGAAGAAGAAGAAGAAGAAGCCGACGGCGTGAAGAGGGCCCTAGTGAACGCCCCTATTCGCAGACGGCGCCGCGTTTCCTTTCGCTCTTATCTGAAAAAGGGGGGAGTGAAAGAGTAAAACCCCTAGTTCCGTATGGGGTGTGAGAATCCGAACAGCAAAGAAAGTACTTTGCGCAGGTTTTCAAGAGAGACGACGGCGTCATGCGGTAAGACTGGCGGAGAGGGAAACGTCGTGAAATGACACAGGATGAGGACAAGCGCATAGTCGGGATGTGTGTGTCGAAGGAAGGACGACACACAGCACAACACGACCACGACCACGTCCAAAACCACAACACCCGACACACGAACAAGACACGCGAGACGCGCCGTTTAGGATTCATGCAGTCTTCGCTGTCCCCCCCCCCCTTTCTTTTCCACTTTCCGCTCAGTCATGCCATCTGGTCTTGGAGAGTTGAGGTGAGGTGGAAGGAAACTAAAATGCGGGAGAGAAGGAGCGAACTGGGCCGGACTGAAGGGCGCGCGCAACTTGGAATCACGGACTTTAGAGGAAGGGAACGAACGGAAGGGGCTCACGGTTGCTGCAGTACACGTAGCCTAAGCTTAACCCAGCCACTTGGAGCAAAGCGAGCGGCAGGATGAGAGAGAGGGAGAGAAGAGAGAGACCAGAGCGCCCGGTCCTCTTTCTTTTTCTATTCTGGTGGATGATGATCACACTTGCTGCAGCGGTAGCAAAAGTAGACGATGTCGCATGTCGGACGGCTGGAGGTAGAAGCGGTCGTGCTCTGCATTAGGCCTGCCCCGTTGAGTGACGGATGACCTTCTCACACACACACACTCTCTCTCTCTCTTTCTCAAGCTGGGACTCCATCCGATGGTGGTCTGACATCTTACTGCCGCGAAATGCGCGGGCGGTTTTGGTCCAAGGCTCTTGGGAGGTTTAAAAAAAAACGTCACAGTTCAACCGGAAATGCGGAAATGCCTCCACTCTCCCTTCTTCCGCATCGTGCATGTGCAGATTGTATCATCGTCGCCGGGCCCCTTGTCATTTGGCGACTTCTGAGACCGATGTTCGAATTCACCAAGCTTGATGACGGTCTCGTCGGGGACGGACATTGACCGAGGAGATGACATGTCTCGTTCCTATAGCTAGTCTAGCAGCATGATCCGTTCTCGCCGTTGCTGAGACGAAGGAAAGGGTGTGGCGTGACCGCTCACCTGTTCGCCTCCGGTCTGTGATCTTCCCGCTGGATCCGTTCTTTCGTGACGTCCGCTGATGCTATGGACGGCGGGAGTAGTCTGCGCGCTTGTGGCCTGTGTCAAGTCGATGGTACGACGTTGAGGCTCGGATGATGGAAGATGCTGGTAGTTCGTTAAAAAATAAATTCAGTAGAACAACGAGACGGGATGGATTCTGAATATCGTAACTGATACGACGAGAAAGATGTGCGCGTGTTCGTTTGACCTACGGGTATTTGGTCTGGGTAGCTTGTTGAAAAGCATACTTTTCGTCTAGAACTACTGGTAGACGGTTGCAAAGACTTGGGAATCCATGCTCGCGATCCTGTCCTTGACCATTCCCAACATCAGGATACTCTGGGGCAATAGGAACAAGAAGCCTTTAAGAAGAAAAGCAGGTAATTGGAATGGGAACCATGAAGATCCGATGAGTTTGTCCTCGTGTGCGATACGTTGCTGCTGCTGCTGCTGCTGCCAACGATGCTGGGGAGCTGCGATGGCAGGCGAGGACTTGCAATGGAAGAAAGACAAGAAACACACACAAAGCGTCTAGAGGAACTGCGACTTCTCTATACTCATGAGACATATATTACGCGGGGAAAGTTGCTCAACGTGATACCAATGGGAGTTGCTGCGGTGTTGAGGTGGACGATTATGCGCAAACCGTTTGTAGTGGGATGAAAGGAGTTACGATTCGAGGAGGGTTCCAACCCAAAAGCGACGGGATACTGACATCGACGGCACGACAAGCAGATCTCGCAGATACGAAGCCAAATGTATTCCCCAAACTATTCTTCAAAAAGCCGTACTCCACATCGGAGTGGTATTCATATCTCCTCCCCCAAGATGAAGGACGGACCGGCTCCTCAACGACTCGCAGGAGAGGGGGCGATGACGAGATCGCACCGCGTAAAGAGTACACGGGTAGATGAAGTCGTTGCTTTGGCTCTGGCCGCGATCGCAGTACGAAGAAGGCGGCGACTTCACGGACCCGTCATCGCAAGGGGGGGATAACCCAGAAGTCCCGAAGTACCGCAAGCAGAGCTCTGATCACGGTATTTTCAAGACGGAAGAGAAGTGTGCCCCGTTTGGCAATAGAAAAGGAGACGATGACGGACGACATAGCACCGAGGAGGGCGAATAGAGGCGCGCGGGTCCCTGTGAATGTGGCATGGCTGAAGGCGCGTCTGCAGCAGGAAGAAGGCGACGAGCTGGTGACGAGCTGGTGGACCTGGAGTGGTTTCGATTTTTGGTGGTAGTAGACAGATGAGACCAAGGCGATCGTCCCTGCATCAGTATCTAGATCTGGAGATGTGATATGTGATGAGTGACAAGTAAAGGACAGGAGGATGATACGGGGATAAGAAACCCAGTGAAGTGACTTGACGTGTCTTTCATTGCGGCCCACAACATTGACAGAGTCTTGGACGACGAAAAGGCCACTTCAGGTCAGAGATTCACGGGTGAAAGGGCGCAGACGATGTGACACGAATCCTCTCGTAGAGTGATTGTACTATTACTGCCTCGGCGTTCTGCCGTCGCGACGGGGTCACGCTTGGTATACACATTCATCTATCGAATACCACTACTAGCCGAGCCTCTCGACTTCAGAGCCATCCCAATCCTTGCTCGTGGAAAGAGCGTCAAAAGTTACTGGACCCAACGGAGGGTCTCTAATGCTAGTCCTGTGGACATCCTTCGTCGTGGTCGTCCTCGTCCCCTCTTTAATTTTGTTCAACCTGATCCACGTTTTTGGCCATGCCTGAAGAAACAAATCGCAAACAAACCCAGAGCCGATTTGGGCAAATAGAAAGGCAAGACATAAGGAACTGAAAGAAATAAAAGCCCTGAAAAGATACCAGGCTGGAGGGACATATGCGCATGTCCTGGGTACCTTGGTCTAAAACCCCCGCCGTCTACTTGAACGCCGATTTTGCATGGAAGTGCGCAAGATGCCGCCGCATGGATGATCAATCGCCTCGCCGTCGAAACATAGGCTTAGCGAAGTTCTTACCAGCGTCTGCCGCCGCCGAGAGGTGCGCTGTTGGCGTTGTCTGACGACACCGTTAGCATATCTGTTCGAACCTTTGACAATTGAGCTTAAACATACTTCTACCACCACCGCCACCGCCACCACGGCCGCGTCCCCAGCCGCCGTAGCGACCACCACCACCGCCTCCGAAGCGGGTCATCTCAGCGAGACGAGGGTCAATCTCCTGGCGCGCTTCTCTCAGCACGTTAACGAGATCACGAGCCTGCTTGGAGTCTGTGAAATTGTCAGCACGATCATCTGGATAAAAAGATGGGAGATACTCACTGTCAGTGGTGAAAAGGGTAATGGCGGTACCCTTGGCACCGGCACGACCAGTACGACCAATGCGGTGGATGTAGTCCTCCGAGTTGTTGGGGTAGTCGTAGTTAAGCACATGAGTAATGTTGCGAACATCTTGTCAAGAAGGGTTAGCAGGCGCCTCACGTTGGGTATAGCAACGTTCCAGCAAGGAACCAGGTATGTTTGATAATTATATCAGGCTGTCTTTCACTCCGTCGGAGACGGGGCAGTCCATACGCGTCAAATGCCATCCTGGAAAGTTCAGTGCACCGGGTCCTCGGGCTTGGGGAATCTTGGGGATAGCTTGATCGAATCAAGATATGCCACGTCCACGCTTGTACCAATGGCAAAAGGCAGGCACAAGAATGGGAAAGCGAGTATAGCAAGCCAACGGCTACACACCAGACCAAGACTCCGCACAGAGGCAGAGAGAACCAAGGAGACACGAATGCATCAGGCAAGATTGCGCAATCAAGAGAGCCCCTAGACATAAGAGTAAAGCACAGCACTAGGCTGCTGGAAGTTGCCATGAAGGTTTGGGTGTTCAGATACTCACCAATACCACGTGACGCGACGTCGGTAGCCACCATGATAGGGCTCTTGCCCATCTTGAACTGGTCGAGGACCCAGTCACGCTCGTTCTGCTGCTTGTCACCGTGAATAGCTGCAGAGTTGTTAGTCGGGGTACTGACGAAAAGGGGAAGAGGAGAGACATACACAGAGCAGGCCAGCCGTCTTGGCGAAGGAAGCGAGTGATGTCGTCGGCGACACGCTTGGTGCCAACGAAGATGAGAATCTTGTTCTCCTTGTTGTCCATGACCTTCTCGAGATGCTTGATCATGCGATCACGCTTCTCGCTCTCAGATACAACCTCGACAATCTGGGTGATGCGGTGGTTGGCAGCCAGCTCCATGGAGCCGATGTTGACCTGGATGAAGTCGGTAAGGAAGTCTGAGGCAAGGGCGCGGACCTCCTTGGGCCAAGTGGCGGACCACATGAGGGTTTGACGGTCAGGGCGAATCTGGCCGATGATCTTGCGAATCTGGGGCTCGAAACCCATGTCCAGCATGCGATCAGCCTCGTCAAGGACCAGGTAAGTCACACGACGAAGGTTAGTCTTGCCGGCCTCGAGCATGTCAATGAGACGACCGGGAGTGGCGATGCAGACCTCGACACCGCGGGAGAGATCGCGGATCTGGGGACCCTTGGGAACACCACCGTAGACGCAGGTGTTGCGAATGCGGGAAGACTTGCCAAATTTGGAAATCTCCTGCTGGATCTGGACAGCAAGCTCTCGAGTGGGAGCAAGAATGAGAACAATAGGGCCATCGCCGGGAGCCAGCAGAGGCTGGGCGTTGATGTGGACGATGGCAGGCAGGCAGTAGGTAAGCGTCTTTCCGGAACCCGTCTCGGCAATACCGACGACGTCGCGACCGGAGAGAGCCATGGGCCAGCCCTGGGATTGAATGGCGGTGGGCGCAGGGAAGCCTTGAGCCTTGACTTCGTCCATGACGTATCTGGGGAAACCGGCCTCATCGAAGGTCTCGACGGGCTTGGGTACTTCGGTACCAGAAATGGCGATCTGGTGCTTGCGGCGGAAGGCATCGACCTCAGCCTGACTGCGGTTGGCAACCTCTTCGTGCTCCTTGTAGAAGGACTTCTCGAACTTGGGCATAGTAGTGAGATCTAGATCATGTTGGTTAGCAAGACACTCGAACACCGACAATCATGCCAGCTACTCACCCCACTCCTGAGTGCGAAGGCCAGAGCCAAGGTTGTTCATGCGGTCGCCGCCGCCACCCTGACCACCACCGTAACCACCGCTAAAGAAAGAACGTCAGCAAAGTGTCCATAGTAAAACGTGCTTGCAACGTAGATGATGCCGAAGTCCGCACGAGGTAGTATGAAGATGCTTCAGGTTGGTTACAGGTAGTCGTCACATCGTGTTGTGCGATGCCAAGGCCCCCAGCAGCCTCACCTCGCAGACTTCGTTGGGGCGAAGAAAAAATCACATTCAATCAAAACTTACCCGTTGGAGTAGCCACCGCCGCCGTATCCTCCGTTGCGATCACCTCTGTCGCCGCGGTCGCGACCGCCGCCGTAACCGCCTCCACGACCTCCTCCGTAGCCGCCGTGGCCACCACCACCGTATCCGCCGCCGCCGTAGGACATGTTTGCTTGATGCAGAGAACGCGCAAAGTGCTTCTGTGTCGTTAGGGATCGCTTGAGCGATGGACGTCAAAGGGCAGGAAAGAAAGACTGTGGGAAGGGAGAGATAACGCAAGTCAAGCTCTTTTCTGGAATGAACCAAAAAGAGATTTTTGTTGCGTGAGATGGGGGTTTTGTGATGGGGGAGAGGCAGAGGGATGCAGAAGGGAAGGAAGAAAAAAAGAGAAGAAGGGCGGATGGAAGGTTTTGGGTGCGCGAGGCGTTCTGCTGGGGGTAGGAATTTTTTTCCCTTCGCTGCCAAAACTTTTCAGCGACAGGCAGGCACTCCCAGTAGGGACCCTGCTTTGCTAAGGCGAAAAAGGGCACGTATCCACCGAGCTGCTTGCTGCACCTGCAGCGTCGTCCATGCTGCACGTTGGACCCGCTCCTACTTATCGGAAGGATAAGATAGCGGAGCTGACTCGCGATAAAGCACCTCTGCTCTTTGCGACGTGGACCATGACTCTCTCGCCTGCATTCTCTAACCTTGGGTGGTTTGGACGACGTCTCTTGGTACTTGGCACTTGGTAACCTTTATGTCCGAAGAAAACGGGCAGTAGTTACTGACTACTGTGACGATTTTAAACAATTGGACGACGTCTCCATTTCTTCAGGTCTTGCGTGCCTTTTTCCCCGGACGCATTTCTCGATTGGAAACCATCTGGCCTCAAGTGGAGTCACATATGCCAAGCAGGGAACCTCTTTCTTTGCCAGTGTTTGGCTTCAGTAATGCGGCACGTACACCCGAACTGCGCTGTCAATGACAGCAAGCCCAGCACGTTGTATCGGACGACAGGACTGAAGCTTTCGGCCTGCTGATTTCAACGATGCTTGGCTTTCTGGCTCGAGTTCCCGGGTTGCCGGCGGGTCTATTTTTACAGGACGCTGTGTAGGAGATTGTTTGAGCTTCAGAGCGGCCAGCGTCGACCAAATCAACGTGAACGAAAATATCCGTGGCGTTTGACCAATCGTGTCGGAGAATTTATGACCCACGTTTGAAGCCCATGCGGTTTTTATCTACCATCTTTGTTTGAAAAGCCTCCCTTTTTCATGTACTGTGTGCACTCTATCAAACAGCCATCCCAGTCAGCGGAACTAATCATCGGTAAGGGAACATTTCCCAGAAACCGATTTCCATCTGTGTCTCCTGGTCAGATGAAGTTCAACATGCCAAAGACCACTGCGGGGCTTACTAACCTTGGTAGCATGGATAAAGATTTTGATCAGCCGCTCTATGCTGGAAGGGCTCTGCAGTGCAGCATGTCTTTCAATCAACTCTGAGCCGGTCTTCACGGCTTGGACGTAGTCATCGGCCACATAGTTCTCGATCCACTTCCAATACGTGTTGTTGCCGCGCTTCGTCTTTACATCTCCATGCAGCTGCTTGGCCACGGCGCCGTACCCAAGCAGGCACGGAGCCAACGCCATCTGCAAAGCGATCCAATCTTCACTCTGGCCAACGTCGAGAACGTAGCGGGTGTACGCTGTGCAGGCCTGTTGCTCTTCGGTAGCCTCGATCTCGGGAACCGTGATACCGAAGCCCTTGCAGTAATCGATGTGCAGCAACATCTCACGGGCGATGTGGGCGATGATGGTAGCTCCCTGGCGTTGTCAGACGTCTTCTAGATTCACATCGCGCTCAACTTACAGCCGAGATATCGGCAATGTTCTTCGCCTTGTACGACGCCAACGCGTTGGCTCTGGCGAAGTGCACCTTTGAGTAGGTCAGCTGAGTGAGTACCTGATATTGAGCGGGACAAAACATACCAAGTAGAGGTAGTCTTGAATGAGATATCCCTTGAAAGACTCCAGAGGCAAAGTACCATCGCCCATTGCCATGACGAAGGGGTGATACACGAACGTCCGCCACACATCCTTGACATCGGGCCTCTCCAGCATATACTCGATAAACCGTCCCGGCGCAAAAGGCAGAGTCTGGATAGAGTGGAAATGGTTCAGCGGGCCATGGCCCTTTCCAAAGCCAGGCGCCGTCCGAATAGCGGCCTCGATGTACCTTACACCCGCTCTCGCGGCTTCAGGCACACTCAGACCCCTGGCCAGATTCGATGCAATAGCAGAGGCAAGCGAGCACCCTGTTCCATGCGTGTTTGTCGACGCCTGGTAAGGACTCTCAATCCTCAAGAATTCCCCATCTCCATAAAGAACATCCACAACAACAGCCTTCTCTTCCTCCGTCCTCGCGACCGTGTAATCGGCCTTGAACGGCGCATGTCCGCCCTTGACGAGCACCCATTCCGGCCCAAGACCCTTCACCTTCTTCGCCATCTCCTCGAGGTCAGCGACGGACGCCACCTCGACGCCCTTGTGCCCCGCGTCCTCAAGAAGCAGCTTGGATTCAGGGATGTTGGGCGTGAGCACGGTAGTAATCTTCAGTAATCCCTCGAGTAACTCAGCAACGGCCTCGCGGGGCAAGAGCTCCGCGCCGCTGGTGGCGATCATCACCGGGTCGACGACGACCTTGGGGACATTGTGCCTCTTCAGCGCTTCGACAACAGTTCCGATCGTGGCCGGGGAAGCCAGCATGCCTACTCAGACAATGAGCGCGCTTACTCACACAAATAAAAAACAGCACGTCTGACCAACCAGTCTTGACGACATCGACCCCGATATCATTGACACAAGCATCAATCTGCTTCACCAAGAACTCCTGCGGCACGGGGTGGATGTCGTGCACTCCCGTGGTATCCTGCGCCGTGAGGGCCGTCGTGGCCGTCATGGCATAGCAGCCATGAGCCGCAATCACCTTCTGGTCTGCTTCCAGGCCGCTGAACGCCGCGTCAGTCCACTATTGTCCACGAATTCTAAGTGTTTGCGGATCACTCACGCTCCGCCGGAGCAGTCCGAGCCAGCGATGACCAGCACTCGTCCAGACACCATTGTGATGAACCGTAAGTACGAACGACAGAATGGGAATGCTCGTTTGTTTGATCGAACATGAACAACGTTGAACTATTTTTGCGGCGGATTTCCGACAGCACTGTTTATGTCGTCGGATCGGCCGTGGTTTGTAGATGTCACTCAAGGTGGGGGCGGGGCAGTCCTTAGGTTTACTGAGGTAAGGCGCGCAAGAATCTTCCTTCAGCTCTTCCGCGCTTTACAAGAATTGCGCCTTATCACGAAAGCATTTGGTAACAGAGACCCATTCACTCGCACGCAGCCAGACCAGAGGCAAATCATACGAGATGCCCACGCCCGAAATGAGGGAACAAGTGACTTTTGAATTGCCGCCCTACCGACACCCTGTTTTTTCGGGAATCGATAAGCAAGATGGCCGCCTGACTCCATCCTATCCATTGCTCGCTCCCAGAAGACAAGATCATTTCGAAACTTCTCAAAGAGCCTCTCTGCTCGAGGCCCAAAATCGAGGCTAAACTGACTGACGTATCCATCCCGCAAGTTCCGAGATATAGTACAAGAAAAAACCAATAGTTGCAAAACGCCTCATCATGGTCCCCGACGCGTCTTAAAAACCATGCCCCGACTTACCGTTCCGTATGCGAAGTGATTCGTAAAGCTATGCAGCCATCGTAAAACGACCTGGCTCTATTCCGTCTCCGCTGAGCCGTCCGTTTCGGCCGAGCTCTGGCTGTCTGACCGCTCCTGTCTCGACTGGGAAGAATCTTTCTCTAACTCGGATGGATCCGATATGCTTCTCTGCCGCTCAGTGCGATTCTCGTCTCCAGACGACGATGCATGATCATCGTCTTCCTCGTCCTCATCGTCGTCGCTGTCGCTGTCCTCGTCGAAAACAATCTTTCGCAGGACACTTTTGTCAAACATTTCGATGACCATGCGCCTGATGGGAAGGCGGTAGTGGTTGTACTCAAGCATCGTCATGATGCGCTTGAACATCTTTGGGCATCTGAAACCTGCCACTTTGTGCTGCCTGATTTGCATCAGCTCACCCATCGCTCGCTTATACAAGACCATGTTGCCGAGATCGACGACGAGGTCGAGGATGCGCTGGTTGGTAGCGGCCTCATCAGTGAAAGCGGGCAACTCCTCCTTTTCTAAAGGTGGACGGGCTTCGGTGGGAGGTGGCGGAGTCAAGTAAGTCTTCTGCGTATTAGGCAGCGCAATCTTGGATGCAATAGCGTGCTTCCATGGCTTGAACGAGAAGAACTTGTTGAGATTGCTCGGAATGCAAAAGCCCAACGACTCCCCTCTAGGCGAAAGGTTGGAATCCCATTCGCATTCCGAAAGAATTTCCAGACCATGCGCAGATCTGGAGATCAATCCAAGCACAAAGAAAGCTGTGCCACGCAGACTCATCACCTCGTGCTCTTCGGCAATCTTGACGATGTCTTCCACTACGTCGCAAGACTCAATGAAGGGTGCTCCAAGCTCCATTGAGCCTACGTTGCCGACTGCCCACATTGATGCCTTGACTTTGAGCATGAGCTCCGGATCTTCTGATTGCATGCCGTACTCTTTGATGGTGCTGGCGAATTCTGCAAAGTGTCCCTTATCGCTGAGCAATTTGCAGCCCTCTTGTGTACGAGCAAGTTCGCGATAAAAGTGAGGCGGGATGTGATTCTCTGGCTCTGTCTCAGCTTGAGCCTCGTCGACCATGTTCATCCTATTTTGATGCTCTTCGGGGTTCTCGAGGAATGCCTTCGCCAAGCTGGTCTCAATAACACCAACGTACGAGTCGTTTCTGCCGAGGAACCAATCATCCATCTCGTTGCTAATGTAGTCAACGCCGTCGAGGTAGTGGTAGCCGATCGAAGAGGACAAGAAACGAAGGAGGAGAGGGGCGCCGATTTCTCCAAGATGGTCCATTGTTGGACGACATTGAACGACGTACTCCAAATATGCCTTCTTATTGCATGCCTTCTCAAGGATCTTAACCGCCGTTCGGCAAACCTCTACCTCGGGGTCGTACAGCTGGTCGACCAACTTTTCAATCGCCCATTTCCAGTCCACCTTGCCGTGGGATGGTTGACTTGGGTCAAAGGGCCGAGTAGCGTACTTTCTCAGAACGTTGGTCGCTATGATTCGAATCTCTCTTGTACCAGACGTCAAGGCCTGTTCAATGAGCACCCGAGGATGGCCAGGGATGCTGTAGTCGAAGTTGGAGAGCAACAGTTTAATCAGGTCAGGCCGTTGCTTGTGTCCCAGGATGTGGTACATCATGTTGAACATTCTCCAGCGCTGCAGAAGTTCGAGACCTTTAGGATCTCCACTGAGGATTCCCAGCATAGGGAAGTAGCCAGCACAAAGAGTACTCTGCAGGCGTCCAGGAGAAAACATTGGGTCTGCTGACGTGAGCCCACTGCTCTGCATTGTTTATTAGTCTTTATTTCAGTCATTGAATTGGAACACTGGACTTACCGGGTCGCACTGAGCGAGACACTCTGCTATCTGTCTCAGTAGCTTGTGGTCCTGCAGATAGTCGACGCCTTCTGGTGACTGAAGCAATGTGTGCATCAACGCGCATCCAACCCTGACATACTTCTGGGTATTTTTGTTTGTTGAAAGGTCTGAGAACCGGTGCTTGAACGGCCTGTAGAAACTCATGATCCTGTTCATGAACTTGGACACCCGATTGACTTCGTCCAGCCGCTTGCCATCTTGAAGAGGACCATCAATGATTCTTGAAATGACATCCCAGTTCCACTTCATGTAATTTGAGCTGTTCAACACATTGGACTCGACTAGCAGCTGCCGGATTGCGCCCTCTTGAACCACAGTTCCGGCGTTGCTTTTGCGGTGCATGTCCGCGAGATTACCCATACTATCGCTTGAGGGTAGAGCCCCCGCAGTTGCTGTGGATGAAGAACTTCTGTACAAAGTCTTGCTCACTGAGCTGATCTGATAGACTATGCCAGAGGCAATGAACCTGTTGTCGTCGTTGAACTGGGTAGCTGCAGCGAAGAGCTCTGGCAGGAGAGGTAGATCGTTGCTCCAAGATGAGGGCAGCAACCTGCTTGACAGCTTCAGTACCTCCCCAATCAGTAGACACGTCTTTCTCGTCAAGGCAGGCTCGCTTGTCCTGGCAACCTGAAGGAGGTTTTCCAGCAGACCGGCCTTAACGAACGTTGCCAATAGCAGAGCGGTATAGTGGTCCATGAAGTTCTGCTCCCCACCGTCATCTTCTTGAGGCATTGAGCTCGTCATCGGTGCTTGCTGGTTGGGAATCGACTTCAGGCTAGCAACTCGGCCATAAGTCGTCAATCGACGTCCGGCGAGGAACGAGGAAGCCCACGAGGGGGATTTGATGCGAAGCAACAAGTAAATGAGATCGATGACGGTCTCCCGAATAGATGCTTGGGGAAGCACCATACTCGTAAGCAAAGATTTGATCGCGCGAGAGTCGTGCATAGTCAGCATCATCAGACCTGGCCAACTCTTCAGGATCTTGGTGATGGCCTTCGAATTCTGCTTCAGGAGACTTTCGTTGGCGAGGATAATGTCTGTAAATGCCGTGAAGAGAACCTCCAGATCATAGCCGGAGCGCAAGTAAATCCTCTTCTGCGGACTATCCAGAATCTGCAAGTAGGACGCCGTGAGGGTCTCTGGTGATTTGTATGTCCCCTCGATGAGCGCCTCGGAAAGTGGTGATAGACCACCAGATGCGACCGCGAGCGCCGGATCTCGCAGCATAATCTCGGCCAGGGTTTCCAAGCAGATTGAACGCAACCGATCTTCGGCTTGCTCTGCCACAGCGGCTATCGTGCGAACGACCGCTCTCGAAACTTCCTTGACTCCATCCTTTACGTCGAGGAAAGCTCGAATAAACTTGAGTGCTTGTTCACGCTCCAGGTCTGCCTTTCGGTCTTTGATGAGGGATCTGCGATTGTCAGCTACTCGTCCTCGGCAACGTCGTCGTTACTCACGTTATGACAATGACGTCCGTATTGAAGCTTCGAATCTTCTTCAAGGACGACACATCCGAAATGGCGTAGCGGATCATGCGATAACCGGCCGCTACCACTTCTCTGGACTCGCTCAGAAGCATGACCTGCATACGCATGCCAAAGACCGACCAAACGAGATCGTATTTCAGTGTTGGGTGTCTTCTGAACAAGTCCACAAGGCTGTTCCCGCGACTGACGTAGTATTCAGGGGACATCCCCTCTTGTTCCAGCGCTTGCAATAACTCGGCCAAGAGGAAGGTGGGCGATTGCTCTTGGAGCTCTTCAGCATCTGACCCTGCACCGCTGCGCGACACACTAGGAGGCGAGCGCAAGCCGTTGTTCGAAGAGAAGAAGCCGTCCGTCCGTTGCCTCGTAGGTGTGGTCGGCGTTGCCTTCATTCTCTGGGCATCGGCAATTTTCTGCCTTAAAATCTTGATTCTTTGGTTGGAGGCATAGAGCTCAGCCTCGACTTTTGCCCTTTGCTCCTTGGTCTGCTTGGCCTTCTTCGCATTGAGAGCCTCCAACATGTTCTCGCTGCCGTCCTTGATCTTCATCTCGCGGTTGAGCTGATCTCGGAGGTTGATCAGCGTCTGCTCGGCGGCGCTGATGGCGTCGTCCTCGTCGACCTTGTCCATGGCGTAGATGTCGCCCCGCGAACCGGATCGCGAAGGCATCATCTGGCTGCGCAACTCGGAGCTGAAGCTTCCCGGGGCGATGGAGGAGGGGTTGAGCGAGGAGCCTCGCGGGGCGAAGCTGACGCCCGAGGCGCCCAGGCTCCTGGGTCCATTGGCAGAAGAAAGAGGTGGTTGAAGACCACCACTGCTGGTTTCCCGCTCGAAACTCGACCTCGAATTGACGGTGTTGACGCTGGGCGTGGACTGCTGAGGCGACAATGCCTTTTGGGACTGGGTTGCGGATGCGCCCAGCATGGCGGGTATACCTCTCTATGATACCACCTTTTTCCGGGGCCGCTCCCAGAGTCCTTGCATTCGGGCAACTGTTATCGTGAAAAGTCCTAGAGGATTTTGGTCGGGTTCGAGTCTAGGAGGGAGATTCGTCGATTGAATCCGCGCAGAGGGGATGGGACTATCGCCGATAGGATGGGTCTCGCAAGGGAATGCGGTTTTTCAATCGGATGCCGGTAGATTGCGACGTTCGAGTAATCGAAAAGGATCTGATGATAGAAGCAAATTCTGGCTGCTATCTGAAAGAAGACGTTCGGGTCGCGAGCCGTTGGGCAGGTCGTTGGTGTCGGTTGGCGATTCGCAGAGTGAGGTGGAGATGCGATGGAGTCCAATGCTTAGGATACGCGCACAGGGACCTCGGCCAGCCCAGTATGCTTTCCTCTGATCTCTTACCGTCGGACGCTCTCAAGGCGTGAGAAACATCGAGTCGGAGTGATATTCGGTTCGTGGGATGGGGTTGGCGTTGTTCCTCGAAGCGTTGTACGATGCCACGAGCATTCCTGCTCGCGATCCACAGCCCACAGTCGGTCACAGCCTGGTGCCAGCTTCAGGAGAGGGGCCACATCGAAGGCCCAGTACGGTCGCGTCTGTATGGTTTGCTGCTGCTGTTGCTGCGAATTCCAGGTTCGGTTTGGTGTGGATGGTGTCCAGGGGTGGGGTGGTAGGCAGTTACAGTGCCCGGGCAGGCTGAGGTGGTGCGGTGTCACAGTGGACGTCTAGTCGGTAATTATGTTCCAGCTTGAAGTTGGACTCGGGAGGATTTTAGGAGCAGCACAGCGCTGTCAGTGCTTTGATCCAGGCAAATCACCCGCTAATATTCGCTTCCGAGTTTATCGCTAATGCCGAAAGCGGGCACCGCACCTTTATGGCCCCGCTTTCTTTTTCAAGCTTCGCAGTGACCTCCCGCCTAGAGGCCATTTATGTCGGGGCAAAGATGACTGAGTCTTCAGAGGAAGATGAGAATAAAGCGAGCTGACGAGAGTGTTATTCTCACAATTCTCTTTGCTTGAAGCGTAACCATCCACAACTCATGTCTTGAACTTGAAGTTTCGTCAAAGCATTCTCTCTCCCAAACTTACGTAGAGGGGATGGGCAGCAACTGGTCCTTCGAGAAATTATGAGGAAGTCATCAACTAGTATAAGTTGCCCATATGAGTGTGGTTCTTGATCTACAATCTGATATGCTTCCATCTTATCATTCAGTCTGACACGACACCGACCTTGCAGGGAGATGCCATTTGTCAAGCAACAGTCGCGATGCCAACAAGATAGAGGCGTTGTGACTTCTCATCACTTCTAGTTGTTCCATGCAAGCATCGACATGATCTGAGCAATAAACTAAGGAAACGGCACAGCAAAACACAGATCGAGAGATTCAGCTTGGGGGGAAAGACCAACAGTCACGAAAACAACAGACCACCGCCCACAAGACGAAATGCTCACCTCCATGAAGACGAACCATGGACGATCCTACTTTAAGCTCCCGAGGAAAGTCCTTGCCGTCTGAAGCTGCTCGTGCCACAGCCTCGAATGTCACTGCCTACCTTATGCTGAAACACGACCGGCTCCCCATCCACAGTTATTCGATGCCTCGGACGCATCCACCTCGTGCGCGCGCGACAAGGCTCTTCCTCCCTGAGCGAGAGCAGTCGACTCCTTTCCATGGGTACCGACAAACACGAACAGAATGATTTCTGTCAAGATGATGACGGGATTTGATCGTCGGCCCTTCGGTCTTATAACCCACACCACCGACGACGCGGGGCCCTCGGATCCTTTCCGCCGTCACCTCACCTCACTTGTGCTCGACCAAATATCAGGTTCGGAGAGGCGCGGGCGGATGAGCGGCTGGGTCGGGTCCTTGGGATTACTGAGAAGTTCTTGCATGATGTGGTTTTGAGGGAGCTATGAGCAAACACTCTTACCGACTTTTGAGTGACTAAGTAAATACATGCACATTCCCGGTCATGATTTAGTTTCCAGACTTTTCCTGAATCTGAGATGGCTTTGGTGAACTCGGCCGGTTGCTTGTACTGAGGGCATTCAACATGACCGTGACTAAGTGAAGGGATCAACAACAAATCCCGAGACCAGTCCTAAATCTATATCAGAAGTTCTTCAATGTGGACCCTGCAGAAAATCAATGGCCGAAGGGTATTTACTGCCCTCAACTCAACAAGCCGTCGCCCGCCGTCCCGCCAGTCGCAAAGAGCCGTAGTCAAGCTCCCACTGAAGGCGGCTGCATGCGGCGACCTGCCTGCGCTGCTCCCCAAGGGACATCGGCGGGCTCCGGGGACTCCACTTCCCATCTTGTAGAGCCCCTGGGGGGACCGTAGACCGTTCCGCGGGGCTACCCAGCAAAGCTCCCAAAGACAGGGGTGGGGGGGGGGGGCATCTATCTCTGGGGTCTGCAGTCCGTGGGTGACGTCCAACGACTCTCAACCTTGTTGTTTTGATATATAAACACTTATCGGCCCCTCTTCAACGTCTCTCCCTCTAATCTGCTCTGTGCTACCTTGTCTCGTTCCTCAACCTCATCCTCAGTGCTTTCCTTCTCACGCAAGTCTTTCTCGCTCGAGTCCTTGCCAAAGCGGTCTATCTCAGCTTCTGCTCATATCACCGTGATAACCTCATCCCCGTTCCCTCATCAGTGATACCCCTCCCCTTCTTCCAAAACCCCATCACAATGCCTGCCCTTGCATCCGCCCGCTACGGCAAGGACAATGTCCGCGTCTACAAGGTCCAGAAAGACGGCGACATCCAGACCGTCACCGAGATGACCGTCTGCTGCCTGCTCGAGGGCGAGATCGATACGTCCTACACCGTCGCCGACAACTCGGTCGTCGTCGCCACCGACTCCATCAAGAACACAATCTACATCAAGGCCAAGGAGAACCCCGTCAACCCTCCCGAGCTGTACGCCTCCATCCTCGGCACCCATTTCCTCGACACCTACAAGCACATCCACGCCGCCAACATCAAGATCGTCCAGCACCGCTGGACCCGCATGACCGTCGACGACAAGCCGCACCCGCACTCCTTCTTCCGCGACGGCGAGGAGACCCGCAACGTCGAGGCCCGCGTCTCCCGCAAGGACGGCGTCGCCCTCACCTCCTCCATCCAGAAGCTCACCGTCCTCAAGTCCACCGGCTCCGCCTTCCACGGCTTCGTCCGCGACGAGTACACCACCCTACCCGAGACCTGGGACCGCATTCTGTCCACCGACGTCGACGCCGCCTGGACCTGGAAGTTTCCCGACCTGCCCGCAGTAAGGGCCTCAGTCCCCAGCTTCGACCCGGCCTGGCAGGCCGCCCGCGACATCACCATGAAGACCTTCGCCGAGGATGAGAGCGCCAGCGTCCAGAACACCATGTACAAGATGTGCGAACAGATCCTCGCCGCCGTGCCCCAGGTACTGACTGTCGCCTACACCCTGCCCAACAAGCACTACTTTGAGATCGACCTCAGCTGGCATAAGGGGCTCAAGAACACGGGCAAGGATGCCGAGGTGTTCGCGCCGCAGTCTGGTCCCAACGGTCTTATCAGATGCGAGGTTGCGCGTTCCAAGAACGAGACTGCCAAGCTGTAAGCTATTGATGCTATGAGTGCAGGAAGGGTCTGAGAGGGTGTGACACCAGTGGGAAGTATGCTGCATCTATTCCGGCGTCTTTGGTTTTATGCATGCGGCTGGATGCTTTTACTGTAATAACGAGCAATGAACTAGAACAATGATATCAAATGCTGAAATTTGTCGTGTCGTGGTGTTTGAATGATGAGTAGGCAGTTGAGGGCTGAATGAGCGATGAGTGACCTTGAGATACATCTGGGAGCTGGAGAGATCTCCAGGGAAAAGGACATCAGGTAGGAAATCAAGATGTTTGAAGACTGCGTGAGGAGACAACCCTCACATAGAATCTCTAGCTTGGATAACTACAACTGAGAGGCGTGTTCAATTTGAGTCTGAATCCATTCAGCAAGTCTTCAATATTGTCATACAGTGGACGAAGAAAAAATTGTTCTCGCGGGTATGAAAGCTTTGAAACCAAACACAGGTCCACGCCATATTTTTCCAAGTCCATCCAACTCACTGTAAGCTCTCCATGTAATGGTATCAGTCTGTGATCCCCAGTACGGTGGCAACTTTCAAGAACTTCACATCCGTCAGTGCCGACGCTGATTTCAGGTAAAAGAGTTTCGAGCCATATCCTATATACCTCGTTATTTCGGAGAGAGTCTCTAGCCCCTCGATGTGTGTAGTACTAGATGTGTAGTCTTGTGTGGAAAAAAAAAAAAAGGCCCATATGCAAATTTTCCTCTACGAATAGGCTCCTTCCACTTCAACTTAAGGAATCAACCCTAGTTTCAGTAGTTTCTGTCTCTCCGCGGCACTCAATTTTCAGCATGCTACATGTCTTCTATGAAATTGCGAGCGAGTTCATCAATTAGGTATTGAAATGTACCGCCACAGGACGTTGTGATGGAACAAGTAGTAGCTCAGTATCGAAGCACAATGCCGTCTCACCGGCGAGTAAGATCCTGGCCTCGTCTCTGCGCTGAAAAAAGAAATTCAGGTCCAGTGTTTGCCTCTCGGTGTGTTGGCCGATTGCTAGCTCATCCAGCTTGGAATCCTTTTCCTCTCGTCACTCCCAAACACGTGTTACAACAACTGAAAGATTGCACCGCAAACCACAACAGCTCCATGGGCCATCCAACATCTTTAGTTCTTCCCGCATCAAAGACGAAAATGTAATGCCGCTAGTCCGTTCATAATCAATGCTCAGCGAGCCAGCCAACTCATGAGAACCATTAGACTTCAAATTGAGAATGCCACATTCACACAGAATATACATGCCTTGCGGCCCAACACCCCCTCCCCTCACCTTCCCGCCCATCTCTCCCGTCCTCATACCCTCTTCGAGTCAGCCTCCCGGATCGCCCTAACCTGCTCCTCCCACCCCGTCTTGCCCACAGGGACGTCTCCGAACCGGATGACGTTTTGCTTATACGGGTGCGCCTCGCCCTCGAACGCCTTGAGCCTCGCCAGCCTCTTGTCCCGGAGCCTGTTCTTGGGCAGCATCCCGCTGACGGCCTTGCGCAGCACCTCCGCGCCCCCGTGCTTCTCCATCAGCACGTCCATCGTCACCTGCCGCAGCGATCCCGGCCGCGTGTTGTGCCGGTAGT
This sequence comes from Colletotrichum neosansevieriae, assembly GCA_036785495.1. Taxonomy (NCBI): domain Eukaryota; kingdom Fungi; phylum Ascomycota; class Sordariomycetes; order Glomerellales; family Glomerellaceae; genus Colletotrichum; species Colletotrichum neosansevieriae. Next base: position 220,405 of record JAVHLV010000076.1, on the reverse strand, counting down.
ACGTCTTCTGCCACTTCTTGCGTCCCGTCGTGTGCAGCGCCGCGCAGTCCGTCACCACCACGTAGTCCCCGCAGTCCGTCGACGGATCCCACGTCGGCTTGTGCTTGCCCATAAGCAGAACCGCGATGCGCGAGGCCAGGCGGCCGAGGGATGGCGGCGTGACGCCCGGTTGCGTCGAGAGCGTCTCGTGCGGGGCCGCGGCCGAGATCTGGTGCCATACCCTCGAGTACGACAGGCGAGTCTGTTCATGAAAGTCGCAAAGTCAGTTTTATATTGTTCCTCTTCAAAAAGAAGGGGGAGCAATTGGCGTGGGTGGGATTCCGTACTAGACCGACGGTTTGCGACATCTTGACTTTGGCTAGGCCGGCTGCCTCAGCTCAGTATCTTTCCCGTCCGTTCTTCTGGTAGATGATTCGTCCCAGTCGTTAACGAACGATTGGCAGCGAGCCTTTCGTTCAGGCGCGGTAAAGCTCGAAAATTTGGTCGTTGAATATTCGCAATCGCCCGATGCCAATCCCGAGCGCCATCATCTACCTACTGTAGCTGCCAGCTCCAAATTTTTGGAGACGTAGATGCACGTGACCTCGCCCGAGATACGTTCGATAAGATAAGATCGGGCCTTATCGACCGAGCGCCGAAACGCGATTGCGAAGTCACAGCTGAGGGGCACCGGTTGGCCCGGGCATTGAACATCCAATGGCGGGGCAATTCCTCAGCGCTTCTTTCGCGAGGAAAGCGACTGCGCTGGTGGTCCATTGTACGGCGATTTCAAAGCAAGAAAAAAAAAAGCCCACGATACGGGTATTAAAGGCGCATCCGGTCTCCCATTGGACCGTTACATCCTCACCTACTACAGGTAGTACCTATTTTCTGGAAGGGACTAGAAACCAACACAGGCGTGGACTCGACCTTCTGCCGTCCGTACAAGCGAAAACCAAAAGACTTCGTAGTCCGCTCTTACAATAATCCTCCTTCCTACCAAAACGCTTCTGTTTGGTGACTCAACAACTGCGACGGGATTCCCACTAAACTACCTCTAGGTCGAATCAGGGTCCCCGGAGCATGCTCTACTGCCCGACGAGACCCTTCACGATGACCGTCTCGTATCCTTTTCAGGTTCGTCTATCATTTCCATCTTCTACTCCGCCCGCCCACACGCCTGCGCCATTACCTCCTTACTCCCCTAATTACTTCTCGCAAAACCGCCAAAAAGAGACTTTCTGCGATGTATCCCAAGTACGAACACAGGTTACATGGGAAGGCCCTCAATTCTTTTCTTTTCCTCTGCCTTGGTTCTTTCCTGCAGCTCGGATTTCCTTACTAAGGGGGTTCATGCTAATGAAACGATGCGGAAATCCGACTAGACCGTTTTCGCGGTGCCCATGACATGTGAAAGCTGCGTCAAGGACGTTTCAGACTCGCTGTACAGGCTGGGGGGCATCACCAAGGTCGAGGCCGATCTGAAGGACCAATTGATTTCCATCGAGGGCACAGGTACGCTCCCTTCTGCTGCAAACTCTGAACCCGACGTTGGGGAATCGGGTCGGGAATAACCTGTTGGACTTGCGTTTTGTCTGTCCCACCCTCTCGGGTTCAGTGTCCCACATCTGCCCTACACTATCTATTGTCCTGCTCTTTTGGGCCTGTCGTGAGGAATGCACTGTTGCCCGTATGTCCTGCCCGTATGTTGGCAGGTTCTCGCGATGCTTGACAGCGGCGGCGGTGCGGACTCCGGACAGCGGCCTGCGGGCGGCAGGGCCGCTATACTTTGAGGCTTCTCAAGGCTTGAGTCTGTTCTGTTCATCCTGATGCCTCATCCTCACCGATTAGAGTCAAGATTGGCCTCCTCGTTTTGGGACAAATCATCACTAACTCTTGGCGTCGTTTTGCAGCCGCACCATCGGCCATTGTTGACGCCATCCAAGCCACGGGAAGGGACGCTATCCTGCGAGGTTCGGGAGCATCAAACAGTAGGTGGATTAGCCTCCTTTCTTTCCCCCCCCCCCCCCCCCCCCCCCGTGATTCTTGATTTGTGAACTACATCAAGATATTCTGCCTACTGGGCTTCACGCCCACGTAGCTTCTGCATTCTCTTTTCAGTTGTTTCCTGATACCACCCAATCCCTCTGGTCTGGAACCGGCATAGTCGTCGGCAGATGGGATTTGAGCCATAAACTTGCTCACCTTCAGACCTCGACACACGATCAGAGGCTTACTCGCCCAACTAGGCGCTGCTGTCAGCATTCTCGAGTCTTTTTACCAACCTGACGGCCAAGATACTACTTCCACACTGGACGAGGAGCGAACCCGAGAGGTCCGGGGTCTTGCCAGAATGGTACAGGTATCACCAACTACAACCTTGATTGACGTGACACTGCGCGGCGTGGCCCCCGGCTCCTACCGAGCGACTATCCGCGAGTACGGCAACTTAGAGAAGGGCGCCTCCTCAACGGGTGCCGTCTGGTCGGGGGGCAGTGAAGGCGCCGCTGCCAAGGGGTTCTTAGGCGTCTTTGAGGTCGGCAAGGATGGTAGAGGCAGCGCGTACCTCGACAAGGCGTTCCAGATCTGGGAGATCATTGGCCACGCCATGGTCGTCTCGAGACAAGACGAGTCCGCGGGAGTTCTCAAAAATGACCCGGACACGCTGGTCGGCGTGATTGCCAGGAGTGCGGGCGTGTGGGACAATGACAAGACCGTCTGTTCATGCACAGGTAAGACCCTGTGGGAGGAGAGGAAGGACGAGGTGCGGAAGGGAATGCTGTAAGTGTGGCTTAAGTCGGCGCCTTGGGAACTCCTCGAATGATATATGAGATGGACCACGAAGATCACAAGAAAACAAAATGATTACCCAGATGTTTTGGCGTCACAAAGCCCGGTTGAAAAGGCCGAATAAACTCAAGTAGATCACCAATGGCCACACGTGGAGATGGCAGCTGCAGTAAACAACATCGTACGATTTTTGCGATGAACGTTGACCTTGGACAGCATCAACCAGGTCGGAATAAGGTGAATAGCCGAGGCTTCCCAGGACTACGGCAGGCAAGGTACCAGGGATCATCTGACTTGTGGTGTGAGAAATGCAAAGAACCACACCACAGGTGGATTCGACAAGTGAGGCTGAGTTTCTGGGGACCTTGGCATCCTGTCGAGGGATGCATGAGGTAGGTTCAAGAGACTGTTCGGGCTTGAACAATTGGCGGCTACCGTGGCTCTGGCTTGCCGACCCTTTCCCAGCGTAACAGAGCGCTGGAGTCTGGGGACTTGGTAAGGTTGTTGGCACCGTCCGTTCTCTCTGCCCCATTGAGTTAACCTTGGTGTGCCAAGCTTTCCAATGCCTGTCTCATCCAGATTTTTCTGCCGAGTTCTTGATCGTCTCCTAGGGCAGTGTTACTGCGCATCTCTGATCAAGGGCTCCAGATACCGCGAAGGGGCTGGCGCCGTCTTGACGCAGATCTTGTTAGAAGAAACACTGATGACGGCTCCGGGAGATCCCCCCCACTGATCGAAGACCGGAAGGAGGCGGAGCGCGAGTGACAGGTGGTAGATGAGACGAATACGCGTGTGTGCTCGGACAAGGACGACAGGGGCCAGAAGCGCTACCTTAATTCTTTGGATCGCAAGGGGGTCGGAGCTGGCTTGCCGTGAGGAGTCCCACCGAGGGAGTGAATGTAGATAGGCGGGGAGCCAGGCAGGAGTAGGAGCTGATACATATGAGCGAGGGCGTGAATATGGACGTGGTTGTGGACGTAGACGGGCACATACTGAAAGTACGTGCAAAGGGGTTGTAGTGTGGAGAGGAAGGCCGAGTTTGAAACCAAGCTTGGTCGAATCGAAATCAGATGCGGGACGATGTCGTCTGGGAACGCAGGTTAGCTAAGGCAGCCAACATGAGGTAATGCGCTAGCCGTGGAGGAAGAGGAGGGTGTTCATGAGCACATGTCAAGGCACAGTTGACAGAACCCTAAGCATCGAACTGGCGGTTCAGCGCCACTGCGCAAAAGCGTATCGAAGGCTCTGATGTAAACTTGTTTGACGGAGGTGATTCAAGAAACAGCCGTTGGGTAGCAGTCGAGTCAGTAGCCATTCGTTTTTTTGGCAATCAGAGACTTCAGCCGGTCCCCGTTGTGATTTGCAATGCGGGTAGCGAACCGTTGAGGTTCGAGGCAGTTCAGTCCAGTGTGCATTGGGGACACAGAGTAGCGACGAGATCGCCGCGTCACGGGTGGATTCATCTGTTCGAAGGGATGCCCAGGCTTGTGACACTTGATGGATCCAGTCTGAGAGGGCAAAAGACAGAGAACAAAGACGAAGGCGGCTGACTGAGAGGCGAAGCAACTCGGAGCGGAGCGTCGTAGTGCTGCTGTCTGCGATGCGCGTTCCCGTCTGTGTGGTCTTGGAAGGTAGTATGGAGTTGGTAGGGTTCTGGCCGGTACAGACATCCGTAGGGCGTAGCATGCAGTGAGTGATGCAAAGCATGCGGCTGGATGACCCTCGACCGGATGCTGCGTAGTAAAACATGGTGAAGTTCGTTGGCTTGACGCTGGTTTATGCGGCGGAGTGAAAGTTGGTCTGGGCAGAATGGATTGTAAGTAGCCATTCAGCAAAGAGTGTGTGCTGAGTGACTTGGCTCCATCGGCGCTAGCGTTACAGCGGATGCCGCCTTCCCAGGCTACGGCGTCAATGGGGGCCAAAAAGCTGGGACGTCAGTGGAGATCCCAGCACGGGACTTTCAAAACAGCCTGAAGAAGAAGCGAGTTTCGTAGGATTTGTGAGACCCCCAGCGACAGGGATAATTAGAGTTAGCGGCATCCCTCCTTCCCACTCAAGCAGAGCAAGCATATCGAAGCCCGGGGCAGAGAGACGCTAGGGCACCATAGGGAAGCGTCTTTGGAGGAGACATCGAAGCAACCCAAGAGGAATGGTGCAAGTTGAGGTAGAAAGACAAATCTACCATATGCTAGCAATGGTCGGGGTTGTAAGAGCTTGTCTTGTTTGACTTTGTGGGAGATTATCTTGGCTGCCCCTGAAAGGTAAGGTATCGACGGCGATCTACGGATATTTATTGGCTCTGAGCGGTTCTGCCAGCGAGGAAAGAGCCGGCTTCGATTGGGGCAGGTATTCTGTGGAATATGGAAGGAGCTTCTTTGCGCCTTCCGAAAAGAATGGAATGCAAGTCATTGCTTGAGGTGCTCCTCCTCTTCTAAAATTCCGGGACCAGCCTCAGGCTCCTGCCGTTTTGCCTCAGTCCCCTGTTCGACTTACATCATTGTGTTCCCGATGAGGAAAGGAAGGCAGAGATTTCCAGGTACGCAACAATCTGGTAAGGAAGGTAGAGTTTTCAATCGACAGGAGACTTTGTCAACGTCAGGAAAAAGAAGGAGCTGGGATTTCCCATCAATCTGGAAGAGCAGATTCTTCCGCAGTGGATCTCAGATATTGCATGCAAAGCGCTACCTAGAGCTTAATTGCCTAAGGCGTGAATAATACGGGTAACCGTCAACAAGGTGTGGCTGAGCTTCTTTCGCAGCCAAGACTTCTGACCAGATCCTGGACCATGTTGCCGCCTGTTGCTCCCGTCTCCCTACGGATGCAATGCCCCTCAACTTCGCGATATCGCCAACCCCTTCCGCAAACGTCTCCTAGGCTAACCACAACGTCGGCCTCAGCCAGGTCAGCACTTGCCTCTGGAGAAGAAGCACGGATGGCCTCCGCTAAATGGGCTGGACCGCACCGGACCCGCTGCAGATAAGCTTGCCCACATTCTGACAACGACTGGACGAGATGCCCTGCACCGGAATCGACGCCACAAGGGGGAATGGCGAGGATCCTGTCAACTCCTTGGCGGCCTCTTCTACTAGTGTACAGTACTCTTTGGGATGCACGCGAGCAAGGCAGCTAGCTACATGCCTCCTCTGGCCAAACCCGCGATGGAGACGAATATCTGCGCCAGTCGCACCACGATGGCCTCACTATACGGCCGAATGAACCGAGCACCATTTCACCCCATCTCCTTTATATACAGTTGCGGGAAATGGCTGAACGGCTCAATATACCAAATGCAGGAACGTCGCGTACGCGATAGGAACAGCAAGGACTGCCGAATCTGTGCCGCAGAGGCGCTGCTGACGTTGGGCGGGTCTCTACGTGACGAGCTTTCGGTTCCCTCGCAGATCATCATCAGCCAACGACACCACACCATCTGTCTCCCCGCGGAAGCCACGGCATATGTCAACCATCGAGATGGCGTCGCTGCCTGGTGCTCAGATATATTACACCTAGCATCCTTCATCGTGATAATCTCAGTCGACCTGAGCCCATCATCTCGCCAGAGCACCAATCCGATAAAGCTGGAGCTGGCGTCTATGGTGAGGCACATTATCCGTCGGCTGGGAAATGGATAACCTTGTTGCGAAGGCCCGGACGACTCGGCCTGCCCAACTGCCAATCCTCTTAAGATAGCTGAACATCTCACCGCCGAGGCGACCGACGTCACAGTTGGCCGGGACAACCCCATCACGATTGTGTCTCCAGGCGCTTAGTTTCTCCCATCTGCAGTCTGCACTCTCGTTGATGCTATTTTAGAAGCTCCGGCAACGTCAACGACCCGTCCCAATGCACTGGGAATGCGGACCATTCAGTCAATTTTGAATGGTTGGCGGTCTGCAAGCACTTACACTTGCTTCTTCCTGATCCTCATCCCCGGGAGCGTATAGCTAAATAGCCCGTCAACTGGCAAGATGGGATGGAGTGGCCTGCAATCACAGTTGCACCAGCAATAATCAGCACCGGCAGAGACCCCGTAATTCAGCACTCCAACCACGAGTTCGATTGCGATGCTGTGAGCTGCATCTCATCATCATCACCGCCGGCGCAAAGCTAACAGTGTGATCAAGTTGGCGTTAGTCTCTTGCGTACGCGCCCTTGGCCGTAGAAAGTAGACGCTGGTGGCTGCTTTCCAACGTTCGGTCCAGGTCCAGTGTTCCTGGCGACCAATCAGGCAAGCCTGTGTGTCGCTGGAACGCTTCGTGCATGGGAACCGACAGGCCCTGATTCGCAGTGGTTGCAAGATGCCTGCGACACCCGAATTGCCGTTAAGGGACTGCTGCGTATTACCCGGCTGCGAGGCACAGGGCAGGACAGGATAGGAAAGGTCGACAGCGGTCGTCCCTGATGCGTCAGAATGGAAGACGGAGACAGCCACTCCCCTGGTTCGGCCACCGCAAGATGCGCGATCTGACCCGCCCTGACATGGTCTCTGACTTCTGGCGAGCCCATCACTCCAACATGAAGGTGCCCATTGCCCAGGCGCCTCTCACACACCCCGGGACCGTCGTCGGATGGGATGCCCAGACAGACCAGGGGAAGCCTCAGGGGGGACAGATGTGAAGGAGAGGCACAGAGGCCCGAGGGAATCCCAACGTTCGATGTCGAGCATACTTACAACCCAGCATCTGGAGACGAGATATGCAAAGTGGTCCGATTTCGAAAGAAAACACTTGATTCTGTCCCTTGATTTAGACAAGTTTGTTTCCCTTGCCGGGCGAGCTACCTTGCCAAAAGCCACTAGAAGGATCAGCGCCGCAACTTATAGTGGCTAAGACGACATCTTGGGGAATGGTTCAGGCGTCGTCCCGAGGCAGATCCTGTGATAGCGCAGATACTCCAGTTGCACAACTTCGTCTCTTCCAAACAAGTGTTAAAAGGGCGTGTGAAAGTGACGCAGACACACCCCCTTCCTAATCCACCGCAGCGCCCAAGCCACTTGTTCCGAGCCATTCGCTCCAAACACCCCCTTCGAGCCGGTAGCAAGAAACCAACCCTTGGATCCCCCTGCAACTCGCAACTGGACGAGCACCGGAGCACAGGCATCCTCAGCGTTTCCTGACTGACAATCCAGTATCCAGTGGGAATACCAATCACTTGTGAGCACCTTGCATGACATACACCCAGACTCGCGGCCGCAACCCGACCAGACAAGTCTTCCTTGGTTCCTCGCAATCGACTCTATTTTCTCTACCCTACCCTCCTTTCTAATCCGTAGGCGCTGGCTTTTCGTCCTACATCCATTCATTCCCATTCTTTTGCCCATGCCCAGCTGCAAGTCTGGCCATTCCGTCACTTTTCCTGATATCCCAACGCACAACCGGGGAAGAGTAGGGAATCATATATCACAAGATTACCAAACCCAGGAGCCAGTCTTTTCCAGTCTTGCGACTTTCGACCCGCAACAAGCTTTCATAGTCGAACGACCGTCCGAGGTTCGACTCTAATTAACGCACGATACAATCCGAGAGACCGAACGACGCAGAGGCAGAATTAGTGTGGCCAGTCTTGGGGGATCTGCTCACTAACTCTCACACACATTCCCTCGTCTCGTCTCGTCACAAGCGGGCACAAGAGACACACACTACTGCGGTAGACATCAAGCAGACGAAAACACTCTCGAGTTGAGAACGGACTAAGCTGGCCTTCGGACCTCCCCTTTTAGCGCAGTTGTCCGACTTACATACATATCCCTCCCACCACCCGTAAAGGGCCATCCCATCCTCCCCGACAACTTAATCCTTCTTTCGACGCACAACGTACACAAACCCGAAACAACTGTCCTACTTTTGGCATCTGCTTCTGCTGGCCAGGAAAGAAACCAGCAGCAACTCTAAAAAACAACGAAGTCACGCACTTGAAGGCACACACGGCAGTAGACGCAGAAGCAAACGCACCTCACCTCGCTGCACTTGCTCCTCCTGCACGCTGAACGAACCTGCAGCAACCCAGCTCAATCCAAGGCACCAGGCACCGTTAGGAAAAGCGAAAACCCTCTTTCTCTGCGTTTGGTGTACTTCTATACCTTACTGCGTATCGCATCGGCGTTTCTTGCAGAAGCTTTCGGCACCGTCAAACTGGGGGGCAGTCTATCGATCCCTGGTATACCCGCCACGCGCCAAGATCTTCAGCTCCTTTTCCGCCCTTTCGCTCAGGTCCGAATTGCAGCCATTCACAGGTGGAAGCGGGGATACGACTCCAACCGTCATTCCAGTGGCGCCGAGCACACCGCACGGTCACCACCGCCTGTCCCCAGCCCGTCTGCTATCCCATCCCTAAATAGCCCTGGGACCCTCTCTAGCCGCCCGCAGGCCAACTTGGTTGCTCCTTTTGGCCGGGCTTGGATTGCTCTTTGGCTTTTCTTTCTCGCAAGTCCGCAATTCCCCACGATATCCTTCCCGCGACCACAACTCCCGCCGTTTTCTTTTCGCGGCCCGTTGCAGCGACGGTCTGCGTGCGCAAACCATCGCTACGTTGATTCCCGGATTTTGTCGATTTGGATAATTCACTTTTGGCGACAGCATGTCGTTGAAACAAGTCAGTCTACACGTCTCAATGGAGCCCAATCACCCGCGATGTGAAGACCCGACGACGATCACTGACGGGGTGGGCTCGGCGCACGGAGCAGATGACTGACCAGATCTCTCCCTCTAGGAAATAGAGACGTGGGTGTCGGCCCTGGGCCGATACGATAACAATGAGTTCGATGAGGCCCTCAAGGACTTCGAGAAGATCTCCGACACGTCAAAAATTCTCTTCAACATGGGTGTGATTCACGCCACGCTAGGAGAGCACGAGAAGGCTGTGCGTGATCCCCGAGCCTAACCTCCGAGGATCTTGAGCTGACTCTCGACCAGGTTGAATGCTACCAACGCGCAATCAGATTAGATCAGTACCTTGCTGTCGCTTACTTCCAACAAGGCGTATCGAATTTTCTGCTCGGCGACTTCGAAGAAGCATTGGCCAACTTCAACGACACCCTGCTCTACTTGAGAGGAAACACCATGATCGACTACGCTCAATTGGGCCTGCTCTTTAAGCTCTACTCCTGCGAAGTTCTTTTCAACCGAGGTCTATGCTACATTTACTTGCAACAAAAGGACGCCGGTCTGCAGGATCTGTCGTACGCTGTGAAGGAGAAGGTTGTAGAGGATCACAATGTAATCGACGAGGCGATTCGTGAGGAGGCAGAGGTATGGACTTTCACCCATTCTTCGCGAACAAACCTAATTATCGCAGGGCTACACCGTATTCTCCATTCCCGTTGGTGTCGTGTACCGACCAAACGAAGCAAAGGTTCGCAACCTCAAGACAAAGGACTACCTCGGAAAGGCACGGTTGGTCGCCGCCTCCGATCGCTCGAACGCCTTCACAGGCTTTGCCGGGTCCGAGATCAAGAATGTAAGCAGATCGATTCCCAAGTCTGTTAGCTTTTACGGGAATCCATTTGCTAATCAGAAACTTCTTGGTTTACAGGCCGGCAAGAACGATGTGAAAGACGACAGACCGGCTGACAACATCTCCTTCGCTGCCACCAACCTGGTCAAGCCTGGTTTGGCGTCAAGGAGACAACAGTCCGAGCCACCCAACGGTCGCGGCGTGTTCCCGCCGACTCCGCCTCCAGACCAGGTCGAGGCTAACAGCGGCAACGGTGGCATGACCCGTGGCCAATCCGTTCGCAACGGACCGAAGCCCATGCTTGCGAAGTTGAACATCGACAACGCCAGGCCTAACGACAGATACCAGAAGACAAGCAGCCCGCAGAACGATCGCAGGGCACCGCCCATTATGAGATCCGAGTCTCGTTCGGCAACTCCCAGCAGGGGCTACTCGAGACGCGATTTGCAGATGCGTGGCCGTCCCGTCGAGGAGGACGCGGAGGACGCTTACCCAGATGAACTGTACGACATGTACCAAGGCGGCGGAGCTGGCAGCTCAAGGACTAGCCGCCAGACTTCCCGCCGTGTGCCCCAACGGTATATGGACGACGAGGAAGATGGTTCTGACTACGGCTCCTTTGACGAAGGTGATTTCGAGATGGTCTCAAACCGACGTCCCGGCACAAACTCTATGTCCTCTCGCGGAGGCTCCAGGAGACCAGAGATCCGCAAGATTCGCGTAAAGGTTCACGCCGACGATGTCCGATACATCATGGTTGGTGCGGCGGTCGAGTTCCCTGACTTCATCGACCGTATTCGGCAGAAGTTTGGCCTCCGCAGGAGATTCAAAATCAAGATCCGCGACGAGGACATGCCTAATGGTGACATGATTACCATGGGTGATCAAGATGACCTGGACATGGCCATCATGACTGCGAAGAGTCAAGCGAGGAAGCAAAGGCAGGATATCGGCAAGATGGAGGTGAGTCAGGCTTCTCATGACACATCGACAAGGCAACTTGCTAACGCATGTCACAGATCTGGGTTCAGGAAATTTAGACGAAATATACCCCCAACCAAGCCAGATGACGACGTAATGACCAACAAGTTGCTCGCCCTGAGCCTCTACAACCTTGTCCTTCACTTAGTTTTCAAACTATTTATGTTACCATCGTTGACTGCATTTTTCAGGAGAAGGATAATGGTTGTAGACAGGGCGTACAAAACGGGATCGTGGATCGAATTGGACCACTTGAAACAAAAGATATGAAGGCGAATGTTTGAACTGCGAAATGAGACAGCCAAACAGAGCTGGCTCGATGGCACACCCCGACGGCTGCAAAGGATATGATCATAGCGTTGCATTGATTTAGAAATGGAACAGCCCCAAAGGTGGGTGTGGCAGGACTATGTTGGTTATGGCGAAGAAGAACCGGTTTTACGTGGTGGGATGGTTTTATTTTCTTCTCTTCTTCTCCATCTACCTATTCCCCCAAGATCTCTCCTTGTTTCATATAATACCTCAAACCTTTTTCTCTAATCACTATGATTCAGTATCAAAGGCCTGCACTTCAATCATTAGTAATCCATTGACCTCTCTGTGCCTACGTCTTGCCTGCCATCAGTGCCTGGGTTCTCGTGTGATTTGAGTCCGAGATCAGGAGCGATTTCACGAGGTAGTGAGATACGTGAACAGCAGTCGAAAAGGAAGAAATTATCTCGGTGTGTGTGCATGCTGTGCTCCTTTTGTCAGTAACGTAAAGCTTCTGTTGCCTAACCCGTTGTCCCTTCTATACGTACGGCCATGTATTACATCTGAGTATAGTGAGTACCTTGCTTGAGCTGTGACTAAGAATGCGGGCAGCAAGCTTCGTTGTCGGGAGTAGATTCTAGAGATACACACGCCTGATAGTGCACAATGGTGTACCTAATTTTCCTCTTGATAAATTCTTTTCCCCACATGACTTACACAGCAAAGCAAGCCTCCTTGGCAGCACACGCACGCGCAGACGGTCTACATCGATCGGTCTTGGCCGCTTTCTCAGAGTCCGGCTGTGGTACCGCACATCCTGAACCGCAGCATAGTCTCGGGCTTCCCAAGCAACAAAAGTTGCAACTTGGCAGGCTTGGCCCCGCGCTCGGGATCACCCGTCAAAACGAGCCGCAGCAACGTATACGTCGCCTTGAGCGTGGCCTTTCTCTTTTTAGCCGCCTCCTGCTCGACCGACCCCTCGATGCTGCTCTTGACGAACTCGTTAATCACGCCCTGCAGCTGGCCGGGACCCCACTCCGACTCCGGCACGGCCTCGAGCGCTTTCCGCAACGCGGCCAGCATCTTCTCGGGCGTCGTCGTCTCGGCGCAGAGGCCCTTGAAGTCGGGCATCTTGGCGAGCGACCGGCTGTAGGTGTGCCGCGCGTAGGCGGTGGCGCTGGGGCGGAAGAAGAGGGAGGGGTGCTCGTAGACGAGGTCCTGCGGGTCGACGACGGAGTCGGCGGCGAGGGTGCGCAGGGTGCGTATGACGTGGTCGCCGGCGGTGGCGGGGTCTTTGAGGACGGGGATCAGGCGGGAGAAGTCGACGGTGGAGAAGGCGTGGCGGTGGTTCGTGGGCGAGACGAGGTATTCTTCCTTTTTGGCCTCGAGGAGCCCGGAGACGCGCGTCAAGAGGTCCATGGTTGGGGGGATGATGGCCTTGCGGAGGAGGACGCGGTCGTCGGGGGATGGGTTATCGGCGTTGAGGAGTTGGGTTAAGTGTTTGCGTTGGAAGACGGCGAGTTTGTCGGGGTTGGTTTTGATGTTGCCTTTGGTGAAGCGGAGGGAGAACTTTATGAAGATTGTTAGATCGGGGTGCACACGTGTAGAGGGCAGGAGGTTGGGATTGAGCATGTACTTTCTCGGCAAGGTCATTTGCGCTGTAGAACACCTCGCCGTGCTTGGAGATGTCCTTCTCGTGCATGCTCCAGCCGAGGAGGGCCAGCCAGTTGTTCAGGGCTGAGGGGAGTATGCCCTTGTCCCGATAGGAAGAGATATCGATGTCGTGGTTGCGCTTGCTCAGCTTCTCGCCGTTCTGGGCGCAAAGGAGGCCTGCGTGGGCGAAGACCGGCGGGTTCCAGCCCAGGGCGTCGTAGAGGGCGATGTGTTTTGGTGTTGAGATGAGCCATTCCTGTCATAGATCAGCCTGGCTCTTTATCACGCACGAGGGAGAGTGAATGAACGTACAGCGCCGCGAACGACATGTGTGATGTCCATCAGATGATCATCCACCACATTCGCAAAGTGATAGGTGGGATAACCGTCACTCTTGTATAGGATGAAGTCATCCTCGTCCTCGTTCTTCTGGTAGTGCCCATAGACGGCGTCCACGAAGGAAGGCCGGCCCGCGGCGCGGAAGCGGACGACGTGTGTCTCTCCAGCCGAGCTGCGGCGTTCGGCCTCGGAAGGGGGGATGTCGCGGCAGGTCCCCGGGTAGTGGGACGTGCCGCCGGCGTCGAGCGATTGTTGCTTGTGCCGTTCGAGGTCATGGGCTGTGCAGAAGCAGCGGTAGGCATGACCGCTTTCCAGAAGCTGGTTTAAGTACTTCTCGTAAAGTGATAGTCGTTGAGACTAACGAGGTGTTAGCCAAGTGTGAGAGATCGAGGTTGGGGTGGGGTATGGCTAAGAGGTACTTGGACATAGGGTCCGAAGGGACCGCCGACGTCTGGGCCTTCGTCCCATTTCAGCTCTGCCCATTTCAGGTCTGATAGCAGCCGTGGTACAGCGTCATCGACAATGCGAGTCTGTTTGGTTCTTTAGGGACCATCGTATAAATGGTTTGGAGAAGTCGTCGAACTCACTCGATCCGTGTCTTCGACGCGAATGATGAACTGGCCGCCTGTTGCCCGCGCAAGGAGCCAGTTGAACAGGGCCGTCCGAAGCGATCCGAGATGGAGATATCCGGTTGGTGAAGGGGCGAAGCGCGTCCTGGCTGGCTTGTCGGGAAGCTCACGCAGCTTGTCGCTCAGGGGTGGGAGCTTTTTCCTGAGGGCCTCAAAACCGCCCTTCCCGGATGAGTGCCATCTCACGCAGCTGGCACGGGCAACTTGTCCATTTTGAATTTGAAGCGATAGCAGAGACCTGCAATGAGGTCTCAGGGCTATTGCTGACATGATGTATACATGAGATTGCCGCCTTATTGAGAGGCGCCTGTGTTATTGATGAATGACCTGATACGAAAATTGCCGATGAGCTTCAGCCACATGTGGCGCAAAACGAGATATGCGCGAACCGGGGCCCATCCTTGGATCTTCTTATCCGTCTTCCAGAATGCATCCAGACTCTTCCCAGAAACACCTTAATTACATGTCGAGATAAGGTAATTCTGAATAAATAAAACTTTGGCACGAACAATATTGAGCAAGAGATATCTATTGCTATTGAGTTGGGAAGCGTATTGTAAGAAGTCTCAAAGTCTGCTGTCACTCCCCGTACGGTAAAGGCGAAGAGCTGTGATTCCTCTCACATCCCAGTTGTTCATCATAGTTCCCGACCAGAAAATGCAGTCAAATGAAGTTCTGCTTGATTTATCCACATCAAACGTCCTCGAGTGCTTGAGTTTTTGTTGAAGTTCAGATGACACTAGTCAGGTCTCTCTCATCAGAAGACGGCTTAAATCTGTGAAGCTCAGACTATTGCCATCTTTCGGTAGCCTCGGAGCGTTTTCGAAGGCTGCTTCGGTTGCCTGTGAAAGTCGAAAATGCGCGCTGCACGGCTTTGTCGGTACAGCGGGCCTCAAGCATGCGCAAGCCGGTCATTTGCCTCAACTTGTTGGTACGGCTATAGTTGCCAGTGTTTGAGGCACCAGTGGAACTCAGACGTGGCATTAGACCCCTTCACTCGTTTTCAGCATCGGTATTGTGATTCGTTGCTCAAAAACCTGCATGAAAAACCTGGTGGCTGGGATAATTCCCCTTCAGATGGACAGCGCCTTCACTGAGGAACAGTTGGATACGGGTAGGCAAGTCAGATCCTACGGGTCCCATTCGCACTACCTAACTAGCAGCAAGCTTACCTGATACCCGTGCCGCGTACTCAGTAGCCTGCAACTAAGACTGTAGGGACCGCCGCGCCTGGTAAGGCACTGGATATACCCCGCCAAACCGCCAGCGGCCGGCAGGTACGGTCCAACAAATATTTTCAGGTCTGCTCCACATCCCACCTTTTTCACAACTCCAAACCAAACCGCAGGAAGGTTGACGTCTCGAGCGAACCTTTTTTTTTTTCGGCCGAGAAAACCTTCATATAATCTACCATCATGGACAGCGGTGGACCCAGTGCCGGTTCTGACGCCGGGGCAGACGAGATCAATCTCTACGGTAAGGGAAGGCCTATGGAGCCCGGTACTTTGTTCGCGGTGGATCACATCTGACGCATTTTCCAGCGCTGCTCGGAATCGATGAGGATGCGTCCCAGGACCAGATCAAGAAGGCATACCGCAAGGTTTGTGATCATCCCCTCTGCCCAGCCTCGTCTACGACGGCCAATGCTGACTTTCCCCCTCCAGGCTGCCCTACAACATCACCCTGATAAAGTCCCTGAGGAACGCAGAGAAGAATCCGAAGCCAAATTCAAGGCCGTTAGCCAGGCCTACGAGATCTTGAAAGATGAAGAGAAGCGCCACATGTACGACACCCACGGCATGGCCGCCTTCGATCCCTCGCGAGGCGGCGGTGGCCCCGGGGGCGTCGAAGTCGATCTGAACGATATCCTGTCACAAATGTTCGGCTTCGGTATGGGCGGTCCCGGCGGTCCTGGCGGCAGTGGCCCTAGACGGCCTCGTCGCGGTCCCGACGAGGACCAGCCGTACAAGGTTACGTTGGAGGAGCTCTACAAGGGCAAGACCGTCAAGTTCTCCGCCAATAAGCAGGTCGTCTGCGGCACCTGCAAAGGATCCGGCGCCAAGCCCAACGTCAAGCCCCAACAGTGCGAGAAGTGCCGAGGCGCCGGTATGGCAGAGGCTTTCCGCCAGGTCGGCCCCGGTCTGGTGCGCAAGGAGACGGTCATCTGCGACCGCTGCGAGGGTTCCGGCAACTTCTGCAAGGAGAAAGATCGTTGCAAGAAGTGCAAGGGCAAGCGCACGACGTCCGAGACGAAGGTGCTCGAGATTTACATCCCCAGAGGCTCACAGAACGGCGAGAGGATCGTGTTGGAGGGCGAGGCCGACCAGCTTCCCGACCAGACGCCGGGAGACATCGTTTTCCACCTGCAGCAGGAGGAGCACGAAGACTTTACCCGCATTGGCGACGACTTGTCAGCGGAGCTCAAGGTGACCCTGGCCGAGGCTCTTGGTGGCTTCTCCCGGACAGTGTTGAAACATCTCGATGGCCGCGGTATTCACCTCGAGCGTGAGCGCGGCAATATCCTCCGCCCCGGCGACATCTTGAAGGTGCCGGGAGAGGGTATGCCTCATAAGCGCGGTGATGCCAAGGGTGACTTGTACCTCATTGTCGATGTCGTTTTCCCTGAGGATGGCTGGTTGAAGGATGACAAGGAGTACGAGACCCTGAACAAGCTTCTCCCGCCCCCTCCTCCTGAGATCAAGGCGGATGAGGTTGACGAGTGCGAGTACGAGGAGGTCGAAAACTTGGAAGAGGTAAGTCTGAAAAGCCGTCGCAACGCAAGCTGTGCTGACGAGGATCTGCAGATGGGCGGAACCGCCGGCGGGCCAGGGTTCGGAGGCGAATGGGAGGACGACGACGAGGAGGATGGCCAACCTCAATGCCAGCCGCAGTAAGAAACGAATAGAAATTTTAGAGAACACCAGGCTTGGGCATGACGCCCTGCAACTCATGACAGACATGATGACAACCCGGTTGGGAAGGGCGAAACGAAGCATAGACACACGGATTGGAGAGGAGTTTTGTAGCTTGTTAGCTTGGGCATCATCCCTCTCATGAATGAACGGCGACCCACGGTTCAAGGGTGCCATGTCAACTTCTTCTCAACCTTGATGGTGTCTGTCTGTGATAGACGCCAGTGTCTCCAACCTAGGTACCTTAGAAACCGCGGTAAGACGGTTCCACTTCGTCCTAAAGCTGTCGCCACTGCAGGCAGCGGGGGCTCTATGGCCAACTTGGCATTGACAATGTACCATCAATCAACCAAGTCCCATTTAGTCCAGTGGTTAGGATATTCCGCTTTCAATCCTCTGAAAAGCCCCCGGAAAGACCCGAGTTCGAACCTCGGAGTGGGAACTACAACTTTTGCCATTTCTTCCTTTGTTCTGTTCGTTAATAGGCAGTCTGTTACGGCCGGGGTCCTTTTTTCTTATTTTTCCCTTTTTTTTTTTTTTGGCTTGGGGGGGGGGGGGGGGGCCTTCGGTGAGCATGCATTTGGCGGGGTTACCTAAGCTGAGCCGCCTCAGTGGGGGTCGAGAACCTCCGTGTCTGATTGGTCGCATTGGGCCTTGACAGAGGAAACAGCGGAAGGTGAACTTGCCACGTGACCCGGCCGAAAAAATCCAAAAATTCGAGCCCTAACGTCGAAATGGCCCCCCAGTCGTGAGTGCCAACTCCGGTCACACCCAAATTTTTGCCTGCACTCGAAGTTCTTGACGACGAACACCCGCCCGACTAACCACAGCCAGGAACAACCGTCAAGGTGAGATTTGAATTGCTCCCCGACGCTGTTAATCAAATTGTCGTCGTCGCTATCGTCGATTTTCTATACTGACATTTTCACACCAAGATGGTCGCCGCAAAGAAGCACGTCCCTATCGTGAAGAAGCGTATGTCCTTCCTCCTCCCAGACGCAACCCCCGACGCAAATCACCACGAATTCCCACGCCGAGAGAGAAAACACCCCGGCGACGATTGATTTACCATGCGGGCTCTGGATTTGGGACGAGACGATTGACGGATGTGATTTCATGCAGGCACGAAGCTCTTCAACCGCCACCAGAGCGACCGCTTTATGCGTGTTGACCGATCATGGCGCAAGCCCAAGGGTATTGACAACCGCGTCCGCCGTCGCTTCCGTGGCACCGCGGCCATGCCCTCGGTACGTTCAGCATCTTTTTCCGAGGCGGAGCTGTATCAAGAGAAGAGATGAGGAGGGGATTGATGATACGATGGTAGTGTTCTTGGATGTGGGGCCATAGCTGACATGGGATTTTCGCACTTCAGATCGGTTACGGCTCCAACACCAAGACCAAGTACATGATGCCCTCCGGCCACAAGGCCTTCCTCGTCAGCAACGTCAACGACGTCAACCTTTTGCTGATGCACAACCGCACCTACGCTGCCGAGTGCGTACCAATCCTCCCTCAACGAATGTCGAACTCGGTTTTTTCTAACATTTGTGAACAGGATTGCCCACAACGTCTCCTCGAGAAAGCGCATCGACATCATCGCCCGCGCCAAGCAGCTCGGCGTCAAGGTCACCAACCCCAAGGCCAAGGTCACCACCGAGGTTTAAACGAAGACCCGTCGTGTTGTGTTTATGGTCGAGCGGTACTTTCTGTGGAACATCAATCATTGCGGGGTGGCGTGGGCGACGATGGGGGCCTCGGTTCTTTCCCGCCGGTTACTTGCGTTGTGCTCTCACTATTATCCCCAGGAATACGGGGATATAAAAAATCATGGCATCGGAATAAAAACGGTTTTACTGCGATGACTTCAGGAGGGCTGCTGCTGCGGGCCTGGCATGGCATATCGGTTTATTTGTCCCGTTGTGCTAGGAATGAATACAAAAGAAAAAAAAACGCAGCAAATTTCAACGACTTGAATGCTCTTCTCGGGCGTGCGCGTTGGTTCCCAAGGGGGGTTGGTAGACATTTTCGTGGTTAACTTTGATAATGGCGTTAGACGGCATGGGAAACAAGATTCTTGCGCTAAATTCGAAAATGTCACCGCCTCCACCACGGTTGGTTGTTCCATGGACTCTTTCGTTCCTAACTCGCTGTCTCGTGATGCAGTCAGTGATGAAGCTCACATACTTTTTGATGAGGTGGGACGTTTGAGTAGGGATGCCTCAGACCCGACATCAACTAAGTTGTTTTAACCAGTTTAATTTATGGCAGCCCGTGTATCCATCCCACTTTGACAGCACGAGCCGCCTTGAGCCTGTCATGATGAGCATTGCGCTCCGTGGTAACATTGTTGTCAATCCGGTCGTCGAGAATTCCTATCATTCCCGCATGACAGATATCCACACCAAGCAAGGTATGAGAGAACTCGACTGCGTAAGTCTCCCACGCTCACTGTCTCAGTATGCCAGAAACGATCATTAGCCAGCTGCAAGGCAACTTCGCAGATCCGACTGGCGTCACATCGCATAGCCAATGCATTGCAGATGGTGTCGACTCATGATATTTATTAATCCTCTACCTAAGCAGGTAATCCACTCTTCCTCCCCATTGTCATAGCGACCATTTGATGGCCGGCCTCAGTCGTGAAATCCCAGAAAGGACAGAAAGTCATAGGAAATGCTCGCTTTCCCAGTCCGAACCGCGCAAAAAAGGAAACTCCGTTGTCCATGATCTTCGTGAAGGGTAGATAATTCATCCTCTGACCGTCATCCCCGGCGAATGAAAGGGTAGTAGGTAGCCGTGTAGGTCGCCGCCCGCAGCACCGGGCCGTCGTGGTTGGTTCAGTGCACTGACACCTTCACACCGTGCTTGTGACGTCTCTACCTGAAGCAGGTGAATCGGCCGAGACGGAAGCGCCAGGGACCGCGGCGGAGGCCGTGACGGTCTGCGTGGACGCTTGTGCCGAAGTTGCGGCCGCCGACGGGCTTGGAGTAGAAGAAGGGCATGGTTGGTGATTTGGTTGTTTAGGTGGTGCTGTGTGTGCTTTCTGCAATAATTGTCAGTTCAAGCTTTCAAGGGCCCGTGTAACAGGGGAAAACATACTATGTGGTTTGTGGGAAGACGCTCGGATTCCAGGTGAGAGAAACTTTGTCAAGATTGTATTTGGCAGTTTGTGGACTTGGCTGGGAGAACTGTAAACGGTGGGCAAGCCAAGAAGGGGCGGGTGAGTGAGTTATATAGATAGCTTGGCTGGATGCGGAGCGTGTGACGACGAGGCAGCCAACTGCAGCACCAGGACGGGGAAAGAACACCAGCGGTGAAATGACCACCACAACAGCTCGCTTGCGGCCTTGAATTGTGGTGGCACAGCGAACTCTCTCTCACCCAAAACCTGGTGGTGGTCGTCGTACCGCAGTATTGCCAAGAGCTGTTGATTGGGGAGTGACGTAGCGTGGCTCAGCTGGTGTGGCTGGGGAGGAGTGACGCAAAGTTGCTTCAGGGTCCAGCGACTTCAGCGAATCAGAGGTCGCGCAGCGTTCAGATGATCGATTGAGGCTGTGGGGGTGTTCTGGACTTTCTGTGGCTGCGGGAGGGTCCATCAATTGGATCAAGAGATAAGGTTACTCGGACGTCCTGGGTCATTCAGATTCCTAGATTGATTTCGGTTCGACCATTAGCAACTGCTCGAACTTGCACTGTCGCGAATTGCTGCGGCTATCTTTGAAACCCTGGAAAGCCTTATCATCATACGTTGTCCAACAGTGCACCCTCGCAAGCCCAAGACCCAGCAGATCCGCGTTTTTGCCCATAGCTTTACTCTGACAAGAAATGTTTGCGTTCCAGGCAAGGCATAATGACTCCAACAGCTCCGAGACGGAACAGTCATGTCGCTCTAAACCCGGGGTCTAATATGGCTGTTCCTGGTGGTTCCCTCTTTGCAGGAGGCTTGCTCCTAGTTCAGTCATCCAAGCGAAGAAAGGAGGGGAATAATTGCAAAAGTCACAGCTTCGGGCGATATTAAGTTGGAAAATAAAAAGAACACTACATGAACGAAGCTCACTCAACGACGACGTTAACATTGTTTTGCTAAATGACGGACCAACTGAGGCCGTTTCCAGCACTGATACTTCCTACACCTTGAAAGGATTCAGTTATTGTTGTGAGATGAGGAAGAAGCTTGAAGCCCATATTCAGTCAGCATAGTAGGGCTAAGTTAAATCTAGCCTACATCTGTATACTACTATATTATACAATTTCTTTTTGTTATTAAATTAAAGGTATCGGTTGAAGTATCTGTACTAGATATGTATATATAAAAGAAACTACTAGGTGATACCATAGACTGCTAAGAGGAGGCCCCTCAATAGATATAGTTCCTACGCCAAGGCAATGTGTATGAATTTGCAGACGACGTCTATTGAAATTCTTATACAAGAGCCTCAGGCTTCAACTTTCCAGTCTTTCCGTTTGGTCTGTGGTTTATGAAACCATCAAAGACCTGGTAATTGGAGATCTTTCTGTGCGCGATAGAAAAAAGGGGGGTACTGGGCGGTCTTTTCCACGCTGAATTAGGAAGAAGAACTAAGCAGTAGTAACTGACTATTGTGACGATTTGGAGCAAACTTCGAAAATGCAGCAAAGACCGCAAGAAGATATTGATTCAACGCGGCTTGCTAATTATCACTCGAGCCTCTTGACCAGTAGAGCACCAGTTTACTCTGTTCCAAACGCTCAACCTCATGTCAAAATGAACCATTTCTCTAAGGACCAAGTTCATCTGGTCCAACATACCTCCCTGATACCCCTAAGTAGTTTCTCTGGAAGCAGTCGCGAGGGCTACTGTATTAGAATTCCTACCTGGTTACCTCGATGCCGTGAATCGGCCTCCCACTGAAGATACAGCAATTGACGTAGCAGTTGACTTCTCGCGGATATTCATGTAGGATAAAATCCCTCTATCGAAGAATTCAAGGTGGAAAGCAATGGAGGATCGCCCCTGCAGTTTTGAACCTACAGGGCTGGCGATCATCGCGCATGGTACTCAGCGCACACAAGGTGGACTCCTTATTGAGAGAGAGAGAGAGTTCGCGACCAAAAAAGCAGACTCAACGTGAATATAACTGCGTTAGATCCTACCGGCTGGAGTGTTGGACTGGTTGAAATTGCCCTGGGCAGCCTGCTTAGACCATCCACCTCCATGGTTTGATGTCAGCAGTGAAGATGGATGGTTCAAGCAGGCTGCGTGATGTATTTCGCAACGCAACATAACATTACGTGCGTCGCCAAGTATGCCGCGCCGGCAACCGGACAACTCTGAGAAGAGAAATTGCTACTCGTCTACATAAACGTATATAGGTAGGGCGTGACTGTGGGACGCGAACGGTCTTCGACGCAATCACACTCCCCGAAGCCGCGAGGCTGCCTAGCTGAAATGCATGTCTCTCCTACATATACGAAAACTGAAATGATGAGATTTCATTCGCCGCTTGGAGCATCGCAGTCGATCCAGTGTGGTCATGCGGCGGATATGGGGTGGACGAGGTGACCTGTCGCTGCGCTTCGAGCGTCATTGAGCAGCAAGAGGATGCCTTTCGTCAGCCGTGGGATTCAGTATGAGCCCCCGAATCAGGCTATATCATGACCACCTCCACGCCCATCTTTCTGATCTTATTCTACTGGCCCTTTTCTTTCGTTGCTGAAGCTCTTTCTCCTTTTTACTTGAAGCTGCAATGTCGGCTCCCCCGGAAAACAATCATGTCGGAGATTGTTACGTCTGCAAGAAGTCATCGAAGCATCTCTTCATCTGCATTCAGTGCAATAACTTGGGATTTTGCGACAATTGTTGGGCTCAATGGCCCCTTCATGGGCCAGGAGCAGTCGGTTGGGGTGGCAGGCCTCACGAAAAGTCCGTTCCGCGGGTATTACAGACATTGCGCGAGATTCTCGAACCTACCAGATCATCAAGCGAACATGAAAAAGATCTAGTGACAGACTACGAAACTACTTGGTTCAGTGTGTGTCGCGACGATCCCAATCGGCATGTTTTCCAGGACCATGGCCGGTTCGGGACTCTGATGGACGAGAACCCTATGTTTGAGCTAAACGGTCGCTATCCTCAACTGGTCACATTCATCGGACAGACAGGTCAGATCCAACGATCCTAAGTTCAAGCTCAATGATTAACTCGGATTTTGCAGGCGCTGGAAAGAGCGCCCTGATCAAGATCCTCATTGATCGGCTAGTCTTGGAAGATGAAAGGAAGAAATACCCTTCCCCAATAACGTCGTCCGTCGATGACCGTTTGCCCACCACCGGAGACGTGCATCTTTACGCTGATCCTGATTCTTACAATACCTAGAAGCCAGTGCTTTATGCTGATTGTGAAGACTTGGATGGCGGCGAGACCATTCCCAAAGGCCTATGGCATCGATTCAAGGAGAAGGAAGATTTGCTCAAGGGCTTTGTGAACGATATGACAAACGTTATGAACAGAGTAAGCCTCGGAAAGCAGCGAAGAAAAGCGTTCGGTCAGTCATCAGAGATTATTGAAAATTCATCGAGTAAGTTGTGGGAGTCCCGTCACGCGTCCCAACGAGACATTTTGTGGGCAGTGTCTTCCAAGTCGAAGAAACGGGAGTATGCCGTCATGCAACTCTACCCCAGACTTCTCTACACTTTTTCAGACGTGGTGGTATTTGTTCTGAGAAACCCGAGGTACGTTACGTGTTGTCCGACTACTTTTACCCAGGCATCTGACTTGGGCAGAACATTCGAGTCTACCTACTGTCCTGGACAAGCTTCTGGATTGGGGATCTGCCTCGATTGATAAATCAGTGAACCAGCCCGTACTTCCACACGCCATCATTGTGCTCAATGCAACGGATAATGTTGGAGATGATGAATGGGACGTCGATGATGCTACTAAACGTCTCCTCGACGATATCAGCGATGCCATCTATCGAGAGCCGCGTTTCGAAGAGCATGCTCGACTATGGCGCAACACTGGCAGACAAATCAGAACAACCAAGGACCTACTCCTCTGTTACTACGCATCAATATCGGTCATCCGAATCCCTTCTCGTGGTCGCTACATGCTTATGGATGAGCAAGTGGACAAGTTATCCGATCGAATCAACAAGCGGTGCGAGTCGTCATTCAACACCAAAAAGCGGTTTAGAATGCTTGCTACTGCCGATAACCTGCAAGTATATCTGCGTGCTGCCTATGATCACTTTGCACGTGATCTTTCGACCTCATTCAGGAGGCTCTCAAGCATAATCCCATCCCTCGGGACTTCGGTGGCAACATCCTGGACTTGTTCATTTCAGTGAACCAAAACTCGGAAAAGTCCGTCCGGGAGGGATGGGAGTTGAAGGTAATGTTTGAGAAGATGGTTCCCATGATATCATCTTGTATCATGCTCGATGCTGTTCGACACAAGCTTCTTGGTAAGTCCGACCCGCTCGGATGTTATCTTGAGCCCTAACAGCTGGTGCCAAGGAACCACTGCCCGACTACTTAAAGATGCCTATGATAAGTTCTGCCGTCTCGCGATCAAAGAGTTCACCGACTTCTACATCCCTTGCAATTACTTCATCCCAAACGTAGGCCGTTGCTGCAATGTCAAGTCGGGCCATGGTCAAAAGGGACACCAGAACAAGGAGGGCAGAATCTTTGGGCATGGTGGTTATCAATCAGACATCAATCCACAGGACTTCAGTGACCAGTGGATTGGGCAGATACAACGGCATCTCGATCATCTGCAGACCAGATTCAATGAGCTCAACTACTCGGCGAAGGGGCTTTCGAATAATCAGATCGCAGCCCCGCTCCATGAGGAAACCCTACATAATTTCTACCGATCCGTTGGTAACGTAGACGATTTCGTCAGTCATTCGACTTGTTTCTCTTGCTTGAGAGAACTGCCAGAGCATCCGCTGCCTTGCGGCCACGTCCTCTGTCTGCGCTGTGTCGAGGCATACGGCACCAAAACCTCGGGGACATCGATCGAGATGCCTCGGTGTCCTCTCCATCCTCCTGAACCGGGTTTTAGCGAACTGGCCTGGACCATTTCGATCAAACCGCCGCACGCCGGCGTCCGAGTTCTGTGCCTCGATGGGTGTAGTACATTCGCAACCTGGAATTACAGTCCTGATAAGCTAACACGCTTATTTTAGCGGTGGTGTGCGCGGGATTGTCGAGCTATATGTACTCAAGGCAATTGAGGACGAGCTTGGAAGTGGTTTCCGCATCCAAGACTTTTTCGACCTCGTTGTGGGCACCAGGTTTGTTCAACCCGGTTTTGATTGTTGCTTTCTCACTACTTACATGTTTCAATTCAGTACCGGCGGAATCTTTGCCCTTGGCCTGGGGGTGAATAACTGGTCTGTTGCCGAGTGCATTAAAAACTTCCGAGAACTTTGCTCCAAAGCTTTCACACCTCGAGGGTTAAAGGGAATACCTTATCTGCAAAACATAGCCATCTTGAGCCATGGAAGCATGTACAAAACGCATCCATTCGAAGCCCTTCTCCAAGAAAGGTTCCAAGTGGATAGGAAGCTATTTGGTGGGTCAACGATCATGCTGAGATGCTCACGAAGGTTGCGGTTACCTCGACTACATCGATCGATCAACATCCTGTCATTCTCACGAACTACAACAGACCTGATGCGGCTGAAGGTAGGCTCCGCCATCCCTCGATGCGTCCCGAACCGACCTGGTTAACTGACCTTCCAGGGTTGCCCTACCATTTCATCCGATCCAGTTTTCCAGACGGGGAATTCAAAGTCTGGGAAGCGTGAGTTGTTCAAGCCCCTACTTGAAAGGAGAGGCGGGGCAGCAGAAGAGGGTGACTGACACGGCTCCAGGGCACGAGCAACCTCAGCGGCGCCTCCTTTCTTCAAACCATTCACAAAAGCCAATGATAAACGTGGCTACATAGACGGGGCCCTATACTATAACTGCCCCGTGGCAGTGGCTCACCACGAGAGGCGTGTGATCTGGACCGATGTCGCAAACAAAGCACCGGACATCCTGTTGTCGATTGGCACAGGAATGAATGCGGTCGAGTCCCCTTCTCAATTCTCTCGTCACAACTCGGACTCTCTCAAATACCCGGGAACCAACGACAGGCCCAAGAAGGCTTTTCTACCACAGATCGGAAGCATCATAGTGGGCCGCTTTGGTCGACTCCTA
Organism: Colletotrichum neosansevieriae; assembly: GCA_036785495.1. Lineage (NCBI taxonomy): Eukaryota > Fungi > Ascomycota > Sordariomycetes > Glomerellales > Glomerellaceae > Colletotrichum > Colletotrichum neosansevieriae. The sequence goes on along the minus strand of JAVHLV010000076.1, from coordinate 194,226 downwards.
TCGTGTGACGCCATGTGGTCAGAATTCCTGACAGACATTGGACCGCAGGCGTATCATCCCACGAATGACGTGAGGGATAAAAGATACATTCGAATCGATCCAGAGTTCGACTTCAAGGTTCCTCGTTTGGATGCGGTCTCTGAGCTCAGTCATCTGATATCCGCGACGGAAATTTATCTCCGCAGCCACCAGAGAAGCATCGTGGAGGTTGCCCACAGGCTCGTCGCCAGCTGCTTCTTCTTCGACAAAGACCCCGGGACAGGAAGAACAGCTGAAGGCGAATTCCGCTGCTCGGGTGAGTCACGTCTTCGCTAGCTCATCAACGACCACTCCACTAACACATCTTCTTGCAAACCAGGCCAAATTCGCTGCAGACTCTCGAACACCCCCGACAAGGTCAAGGCCTTGGGTTCTTTTCTCTGCCGTTGCATTCAGGGTGCATTCGAACCCCTCTTCATCTTGGAAGAGGTTGGGGCTAGCACACACGAAGCCAGAAGGATGCCTATCGGCGAGAGGGTCATCAACGAGATGTCCATCCGTGGTATTTTCAATATGCAAAGCATTGACGTCGTCGTCAGTACAGAGCTTTCAACCACTAACATATCCTTGCGATTACAACCTCAGAGACATCAGGCGTCGATCTTCCCTGCTCTCCCGATCAGCGGCTTCCCGCGGCAACTAACAAGTGAGGACAACCGCGTTTAGTACCAGCGGTGTACCACGATCCTGCTCTGAGGAAGCCCATTCAGGTTGCGGAGTGGGTCAGAGAGGAGCCAGGGATCTAGTCTTCGGCGTCTCTACCCAAGAAGTAGTCTTTCATGTATAGCTGTAACTCTCGGATTTCTGGTTTCTGTTAACCCTTCCGTGGCTATTCACTCTGCCATTCATTTGCGTCATTTCATTGGCACCACGTGTCAAATTGCTCTCGTCAGATAAATGTACGTCTGAGAGCCAAATACTAGGTGAAACCGCTCATTCCTGCCTAGGAGTGTGAGCCATGCAAAGCATCATGTTTGGTTGTAACTTTCAGGCTTCCGGGGCCCTTCAACCGTTCCGTTCGTTTGACTGTAATCAATTGGTATTATTGGGCGTTGGAGTAAAAAAGCCCCGTTAGCCTTTGAATAGAGTGCTTCATGAAGGATGGCGCAGTATCAATCGCAACAGGCCATGGCAACAAACCCTTTTGTCTTCGTCTACCGCTATGTGTTCTTGCTCGACCTCCTCAAAGCCTTTGTGAACTGCTCGACGAAATCAAAACAGTCCGCAAAAGTATTATACAATGGTGCCGGCGCAACCCTCACAACATTAGGCTTCCTCTCATCGATAATCACACCCTCCTCCTCGAAATACTCCATCACTCCATCCAACAACCCATCCGCAAGCATCAAGCTCAGCTGGGCGCCTCTCTGCTCCGGACTCCGCGGCGTGATGATCCTGAAAAGACCCCTGACGTCCTCGCCCGCCCCGTCCAGCAGTTCCTCGAGATACGCCGTCAGCCTCAACGACTTCTCCCTCAAGGGACCCACCCCGCCCGCCATCTCAAACACCTCGAGGGACGCGCAGAGGCTGGTGATGTCCAGCACGCTGGGGTTGCTCAGCTGGAACCCGGCGGCCCCGGCGGCCGGGTGGAACTTTGTCGCCATCACGAAGCGCGATGCCTTGTCGTTGCCCCACCACCCGGCCAACCGGTTCACGTACCCCCGCGCCGAGTCCGCGTCCCCGACGGAGGTCGTCACGCCCGAGTGGCGGTCGTGGACGAAGGCGCCGCCGATGCATCCCGGGCCGCCGTTGAGGTACTTGTAGGTGCACCAGGCCGCGGCGTCGACGTCCCAGTCGTGGAGGCGCAGAGGCACGTTGCCGACGGCATGGGCGAGGTCCCAGATGACGAAGACGGAGTGCTTGCGCGCGAAGGCTGTGATGGTGGGGATGTCGAGGAGTTGGCCCGTGTAGTACTGGATTCCGGGGAGGAGCAGGAGAGCGGTGTCGGAGGCGTTGGCGGCGATGACGGAGAGGATGTGTTCTGTGCTGAGAGTGCTGTCCTTGGCTGCATCCTGGGGCTCGATGCAGATCATGGAGGTCTCTGGGGAGAGGTCATGGTGTCTGATCTGAGTCTCGACGACGAACTACGACAATGTCAGACGTCTTTCTTCAGCAGGAGGGGGGGCGATAATCTTACGTGGTCACTGGGAAAGGCCTTGCTCTCTAATATGATCTTGTGCCGGCCGTCCTTCTGTGGCTTGTAGAAGGCTGACATCAGCAGGTGAAGGTTGGCCGTCAGAGTCTGCATCACGGCGACCTCAGACGGTTCAGCGCCGACGATGGGCGCCATCATCTTGGACGCGTTGGCGTCCACGTCGAGCCATGTCGGCAGAGGCGAGTCGTCCAGCGGCTTGAAGTGTCCCTGGACACCCTGCGTCGCCCATGTTGAGAGGTACTGCTGTATCCTCTCAGACGTCCGCTTGGGCTGCAGACCAAGGGAGTTGCCGCAGAGATAGGTGCATTTTTGCTGATCCCGACTTGTGCCGTCGCCTATAGGGTCACGATGTTAGCTTGAAAGGGTCTTGTGAGACCGCGCAGGAGGAGCCTGGGGGCCTTTGAGCGGGGGGAAGGGCCCTCATGAATGGGATGGTCCTATTTGCTGACCTCGAGGCTTCTGTGCGAGGGTCTTGCTAGTGACCTCCTGCTTTGTTGGGATGACGAATTCCTCGCGCGTGTGCCTCAGGGCGTCCTTCTGGTCCAGGTACTCAGCGTAGCCTCTGCCCTTGGTATCCATGTCTGGAGGGTATGTTGTGGGTTCGGCCAAACTGACTAAACAACGTCCCGCGCAACGGGAACGTTTTCTTAGCTCTTTGGGGGTTGGAGAAGTGACTGGAAGAAAGTCACTGACCGGGGGAAGGGCGGGGTGGCGGGCAAGTTGTCAGATGAATTGCGAAGTTGGACGAAGCGGAATGAATGGTCCTTGGCTCGTGTGAGGATCCTTGAATCGAAACGGGTCCCCAAAAGTGAGCAAGCAGCTAGCAACTGGTACGTAGGGAAGCAGTACCTTAGTTCGAATCGAGTCGAGTTTGGGGAAAAGTGAAGTCATCATGCCCCCGCAGAGAACCCCAAGAGAAGATTATTCCCGCGCCGTGCGGCCGCACAGTCAGTCCAATGAGGGAGGGGTTCGCGCTGCCGTGGGGCGCCGCGGGGCACATGTCAGGTCGAGTACTGTATGTAGTAGGTACAGAAGGTGCTGCTGGACTGGACGGAGTTCACTGCAGTGTCCTCCCGTCCTGTCGTCACTTACTGCGTAATGGTAAGCAATCAAGCAAGCAGACAGTGTCTAGAATGGAACATGCTCGGTGGATGATGGAGGCAGTAGTGTGGGGCGAATGCTTCCTCTTTTTTCTCCAAAAAAAATCTTCTCAAGTTGAAAATCCATCTGATATGGAGAAAGTTGAACTTGGTTCACGAGTCTCTACAGTGAGGTGCTAAAAGTCTGAGCTGTTGAATCGTACGGTATGGGGTGCAAAAATGATGATGTATTGTGTGTGTAGCTATCTGGAAATCTCTGTGCATGGATCCACGCATTATTTGCGCCTAAAAGTGGCTAATATCTGTGTTATGCTATTGCGCCATAGTTGCTGCTGCTTTTGCGCACACTTGGCGCATCACTGTATATGCTAAGGGGTTGATTTGACATGCCCCTTTAGTTTCAATATAATATAGCATAATATAGTATAATTTAGTATAACTAGCTAAGTTTGCTAATTAACTCCAAAGCACTTTAAATCCAGTATATTTGAGGTTATCTAAATATATCTATTTAACGTGAAGTTATCTAATATTCTATATACCTACTAATAACTTTATAACCCTATTATTTACCTATCTTATAATACCTTTTCTAGTATTATCTCCTAGTATTATCTATAAGTTATTATAAAGTATTTAGGCCTTTAGTTTTTAATTATAGTATTATAACTTAGTCTTCTTATCTAATTTAAAGCTTTATAGGCTTATATCTAGAAAGTTAGTAATAATAGACTTATTTAAGTAGTAATAACTTAAAAATCTTATTAGTGAGAGGGATTATTATATAGAGGGGGTATTACTTCTTTTATAGTTATTAGTCTTAGCTTAATTTAACTGCTTTATCTTATAAGATTACTTATTTATAGTAAGAGGGATTACTACTCTCTATTACCCTTTATAGCTTCTTATAAGGTATTTTAAGGAGGTATTACTATTAATAGTAAGGTCTTATTAGTATAGCTTATAAGGGTATTATTAGCTTCTAAGAAGGAGTTATTATATAATAGTGAGAAGGTAAAGAAGACTTAATCTTATATAAGTAAAGTTTCTAGTAAACTATATGCTTAAAGGCTTAAATATTAGTGTAATACCCTCCCTTTTATATAGGTTTAGTATTATAGTTAGTAAGGTATTTAGCAGGTTAATTTAACTAATATAGTAACTATAGAGTTACCCCTTTAGGTTAGGTATTAGGCCTATTTAAATCTAGGCCTGATATTACTATTAGTGTCTTATAACTCCTCTCTCTTCTAAGCCTCTATAATTATTTATAACTTATTAATAAGGCCTAACTAAGCAATAAATCTCTTATAAAACTACTATAGGAGAGCTTTTATAAGTCTATTAGCTATTAGTTTAGCTAAAGGGGTATAAATAACCTTAATATACCCTTCTATAACCTTCTATTATAACTAGTAGTTATAGATATTAATATAGTAGAGTTTTATCTATAGCTAGAATATCTCTTTTATAATAAGGCTTATAGTTTATAGGTTATTATACTAGATTATAACTTTTAGTATATTAGCAGCTATAGGATCTGTGAATTTAGGTGGTTTATTATTTAAGAGAGAGACTTATAGGGTAGTAATAAGTTAACTTATAAATAGTTCCTTTTTTACTACTTAAGAGAGGGTAAGGAGCTCTGCCTCTATAGTTAATATAGTAACTATATTTTGCTTATTTACCCTCTATAATATTATTCCTCTAAAGAGCTTTATTATAAAGGATTAGGAGCTTTTATGGTCTAGTATATTATTAGTGAAACTAGTATCTAATATAACTTTAAGTTTTTTAGTTAATCTCTTAGGGACTCTATATTCTAGGCATAGTTTCTTTATTTATATAAGGTATTAAATAATATAGTTAGTAGTGTATTAGTGATAAAGCCTAGGGTTTTAATTAAAATAGGTAAGTCTGCTAACTATAAATAAGATATTAGATCTTATTATCACTATAGTATATAGTAGTAATCTTACTTTTTATTAGTATTTTATAATATTAGCCTTTATTGCTTCTCTTTTATAGGGTAGGAGTTCTTCTTATACTATTAGGGTTTTATAGTCTCTTATTAATTTGCTATTTAGGAGTTTTAATAGCTTTTTAAAGAAGGATAACTATAAGAGCTATAGTTTATATCTGTGTTAATCTTAAATAACCTTAATTCCTAGAAACTACTAAATATTCTTTTCTCTTTTAAGGTGGTATTATAGTTAGAGTTTACTAATTAGCTATCTTATTTTAATTTCTTTAAAAGGGAGATATATAAATATATAGTTATTAATATAGAAGAAGAATAGGATCTTACTATTATGCTAGTAGCAGTTTTCACTAGTTACTTACTTAAACCTACTTACTATAAGACCTATTTCTAGGTGTTATTACTTATAAGGGAATAAGGATTAGGTGTATGTGCACGGACGCGCAATTAGTAAAAGGTTGGCTAGCAGGCAGCTGCCACTAATATTTTAGGAAAAACTCTGAGCATAATAGACTTAGAACGTTAAGTAATAGTTTAATATAGTAATAGATATCTATATTTAGTATTCTAGCCCTTTCTAGTTAAGGCTTATAGCTATACTCTTATAATTCTATTACTTCTACTTTAATTTGAGAGACTAGTGCTAGTTAGAATATCTGAAATAAATAAGTAATAGTATACTAACTGATTAGTAGTGGAGTTTAACTATAAAGAACTTTAAGTTAGCTATATAAAATATAATTAATAGAGCCTTAGCTAAGATAATACTAGTTACTTGCTAAGTCCTGGAATATAAGGGAATTTATATAGATATTATAAGGAGGAGCTAGATAAACCTGGGGAAGATATTTTAGAGGGAGTAACTATCTGAGAATATACTAGATCTTAGGTGTTACTCTATATATATATAGTAATAGGTAGCTGATATAGCACCCTGTTATATATTTTATATAAGGATAGTGCTTTAGAAGCTCTAATCTAGGCTATAATATTTCTATAGAGGTAGTAGGAGAACCTTATAGAATAGATATAGCTATAGTAGTAGTGCTATAAAGAGTAGATAACTATCCTTTTATAGCAGCTTGCTAACTATATAGTAGTTAGAAACTTATAGTAGAATTAGAATAAACCCCCTATATATAATTACTATACTATAATAGAGGACTTTATAGTAAATTAGATTAGTAACTAGATCTAAATAATTAAGAATAGAAACTAACTATATACTAGTAGTATACTAGAGCAGTAAGTCTAGTAGTTACTTATAAAGATAAATTTAACCCTATAGATCTAGTAGAAATATTATAGGACTAGGTTAGAAGGGGATCTTATATAGACTAACTTTATAGTATTTGCTTGCTAATAGTATATTAACTCTAAGCTTTAGAAATAGAGATACTATAAGAAGCTAGATATAATATATTAGAAAGAGATATAGTCTCTAATATAATTCTTTGCTAAGTAGTTAGTAATATACTAGAATCTAGGTATACTAGATCTAGAAGATAGTAAGGTAGAGGTCTATATTTTATACTTTTAGTTAGCCCCTTTTCTATAAAAAGAGCTAGAGTAATAGAAGGTTAAGATTAAGAGGCCTAGAGATATAGTTATAGAAATAGAGTAGCTATAGGAGATATATTAGTAATATAGTAGTAACCTGCTATATAGTAAAAGCAGGAAGTAATATACTGAGAAAGAGTATATGCTAAGGAGGCTACTTCTAGCTAGAACTAGCTAGAAGGCTCTATAGCAGGGATCTAGCTATAAGGGCACTTAGAGAGGTTAGAGCCTAATATCTTACTAACTTGCTACTAGCAGCTTATAGAGCATAGCTCTAAATAAGCCTATATTTAGTCCTAGTATAAGACTTACTATACTTAGAGATATAGTATGTTTTAAGTATAATAAGAAGAGCTATTATAGGTAGAAGTGTTTAGAAGATAAGGTAGGTATAAATAAGATACTAGTAGTACCCTAACTCTATACTAATAAGGTTAGAGTTAATATAATTTAGATAACTAAGGAGGTTAAGGAACTTAATTTATTAGAAAATAAGTAGGCTAGGGGCTACTATTAGTAACTCTTATACCTATCCTGGAACTAGATACCCTTTCTAGAGGAGATACTATAAAGGGATAGGTAATTATTCTCTGAAACCTTATTAAAGAGGAGGTGGTTATTAATATAGACTTATATTTCTAAGTTAATATTATTAGTAGCTAACTTATTAAGTTACTATAGCTATAACCTATAATAGTAAAGGCCTCTATTTTAGAAGGGTTTAATAGGTTCTCTATACCTAGCTAAAATATATACTAGCTAACCTTTTTCTTACTTAACTTAAAGGGATAGCTAAGGAAGATATAGTAACTATTTGCTAAGGCTTTCTAGCTAGAAGGGACTAGTAACCTCCTTTTATTTCAGTTTTTTATAGGAAAAGAGAGTATTATTATTAATACTAGGATAAATATCTAGAAGTATAAGTGCTTTAGTATTACTAAACTATTAGTATTTATATAAGAAATTATTAAGAATAGCTAGAAGGCGTTTATTATATATGTTTTGGGAAATATTTTGCTATATAAAACGCTCTTAGAAGTATTAGGTGAAGATAACCCTGCTAAAAAGGAGGTTAAACTATTACTAGAGCTACTTAGTAAATAGAAGATATTTAATAAACAGGTAGTAAAGGAATACCTAATACTAGAGGGTGTGGAGTATATAATTAACCTAGTTAAAGGGAAGAAACCCCCCTATAGGCTAATCTATCTATTAAATAAGTAGTAACTTAAAGAGCTTTAGTAGTATATTACTAATAACTAAGTGATAGGCTAGATCTAACCCTTAACTAGTAAGGTGGGTATACTTATTCTATTTATTCTGAAAAAGGATAGCACTTTATGCCTCTATATAGATTATTAAGGCCTAAATAAGGTGATAATAAAGAACTAATATCTGCTCTCTCTTATTAGTAAGCTATTAGATAGGCTTTAGAGAGTAAAGTGGATCTTAAAGATTAACCTTTAGGATATATATTACTATATCTATATTAAGCTAGAAGACTGCTAGAAGATAGCATTTAGAATAAGATATAGGTATTTTAAGTATATAGTTATGCTATTTAGCCTAATAAACGTTCTAGTAACCTTCTAGGTATATATTTACTAAATACTTACTAAGCTATTAGATATTTACTATATAGTATATATAGATAATATTATAGTATATTCTAAGATAAGAAACTAGTATACTTAGAATCTTTGTTAAGTACTTTATAGGCTTTGCTAATAGGTACTCTATACTAAGCTTAGTAAATATAGCTTTTACTAATAGAGGGTGGAATTTCTAGGTTATATTATTATACTTAAGGGTATCTTAATAGATAAGATCTATATCTAAGTGGTTACTAAATAGAAGCTGCTAAAGATATACTAGGAGGTCTAGGTTTTTCTCGGATTCTATAACTTTTATTATAAGTTTATTATAGAATATTTAGATATAGTGGCTCTAATAACTACTCTTCTAAAAGGTAGTAAGAATAGTAAAAAGGGAGGCAACTTTAACTAGCTAAAGGAGGCTTAATAAGTGTTTAAGAAACTTTAGCTTACCTTCTACTTAGTAACTATTCTCTAATACTAAAACCTAATCTATAAGATAAGGGTTAAAATAGATACCTCTACTAAGGCTATTATTAGTATTCTATCTTAGAATATTAATAGTTAGTAGTAACTAGTTACCTACTATTTATAGAAGCTTAGTAATATAGAGTAGTAATAGGGTATAGGCTAGTAAAAGCTTCTAGCTATTATAGAAAGTCTAGACTACTAGGCTTACTACTTATAGGAAATATTAAAGAAATTCCTAGTTCTTATAGACTACTAGGTATTTAAGGGTATTATTAGTATATTAGTGTAGGACCTTTAGGGAAGGCTTACTAGATAGGTATATAAGCTCTTAGTATTTAACTTTAACCTAGAGTATAGGTTAGGAGTTATAAACCCAGCTAATAGCCTGTCTAGGAGGCTAGACTATATAGAGGGGGAGGTGAAATATAATAATATTCTCCTAATCCTAGTAAGGAAGCTAGGGCTTATTACTAACCTACTAGCAGACCTTTAATAGAAGATTACTATATTAGAAGGTAGTATAGAAACTATAAAAGCCTTTATTAATATAGTATAAGTAAATAAAGTATACTCCTTCTAAATAGAAATAGATAGCTCTAGGAGTAGAGATATCTTAGTTTCTAGTTAGTATAGCCTTTTAAGATATATTAATATTTCTGTTACTATAGTAGCTATGATAACCTAATACTAAAGTATAAGGGGTAATATAGAGAATACTTAGTAAGGGATTATTAACTAAGAGGATTTATCTAGAGCTAGGGTTGCTATAGTATAATAGTATATTCTATATTAGGTTATAAGGGAGCTTATAGTGAGTAAAATAGTATATAGCTAATAACCCTCTAAGGTGATAGAAAGGATTATTTATAGACTATAGGCTAATAACTTATACTGCTAGATATAATTAGAGAGGGTATATAGACTAGCTAATAACTATAGAGGTTATATAGTTAATAATAAGGGAATATTATTCTATAAGAGAAGGTTAGAAATCCTAGAAAAAGGGTTACTAAGACTTAAGATCTTTTACTAATACTATAATAACTATAGAGTGGGTTATATAGGGATAAATAAGACTACTAAGTTAATCTTAAAGAAGTTTTATTAGCTAAATCTAGCTACTAATATATATAACTATATTATAAGTTATAATATATACTAAGGGAATTATATCTCTAGGTATAAGCCTTATAGGAAGTTATAGTTACTATTTCTGCTAGTATATCTATTTTAAGAGATTAGCTTAGACTTTATTACTAGGTTATTAATAAGCTATTAGTATAAAGGTAGTAAGTATAATATTATATTAGTTATAGTATATAGAATAACTAAGTTTACTATATTTATTTTAACTACTAAGCAGCTAACTGCTACTAAGCTAGTATAAATTATCTATAAATAGATAGAATATTATTTTAGTACTCTAGAAGGTATTATTAATAACTAAGATAAACTCCTTATAAGCTAATTTTAGAAAGAGTTTATATAAGAGAGGGCTATTAAGTGCTACCTCTCTATAGTATACTACCTCTAAACTAATAGATAGTCTGAAAGAACCTATTAGATACTAGAGAAGTATTTATAGGCCTATGCTAGTAAGTTACTATATAAATAGGTAGTATAGTTACTAGAAGCTAAGTTTATATATAATAATAGTTACTATAATACTACTAGTATCTTACTAATAGAGGCTTTATATAGCTACTATCTGTGCTATATAGAGTATACTATTCTAGTAGATAGGGTTATAGTATAGAGTATATAGGAGCAGATTAAGTATATTATAAGACTCTATATAAGAGTATAGAAATAGTAGCTAAAGGTAATAGTAATATAAGCTAAGTATTATAATATAAGGTATAAGGAGCAGGCTTATTATTAGAGATAAGTTATTAAGCTGTTAATAAAGAACTTCTAGTTTAAAAATAGAAAATTAGTATTAAGATTTATTAAAGTATCTATTACTAAGGCAGTTAGAATATAGGCTTATAGGGTCTATCTACTAGAATAGTACTAGAGAATATATAGTATTTTCTTAGTTACTCTGCTAGAGCTATAAGATAGTTACTAAGGAGATAGTAAGAGCTTATCTATATATCTAGAGCTTAAGGATAAGCTAGAAGAATAGGAGGTAGAGGAGATTATTATATAGTAAGGGGATAGTAATAATATATAGTACTTAGTTAAGTGGGTAGAATAGCTTATAGAGTATAATATATAGGAACTTATAGAGAACTTAATAAATATATAGGAGGCTATTTAGAAGTTTAATAAGCAGTCTAGAAAAGTTTATAGGAAATAGGATAACTAGCTATATAGACTTTAATAATAGGTTATTAAAGGTTAGGTATATAAAAAGGTAAAAATAAAACTAAGTTTAGGAAAGTAAAACTTTTAATTTATAAGTAGCAAACTGCTACTAACTATATAGTAAAAGAAGAGAGTATTATTCTATAGAAAAACAGGAAAAGATAGCTAATAATCTACTATAGCTAACTACTAACTACTATAACTATAACTATAACTATAACTATAACTATAACTACTATAAGTATTATAGCTACTATTTAGTAAAGGCTTAGAGCTTCTAGTAGATTTACTATTATAGGTAGTAATACTACTAAGAGAAGAGGTATAGCTAATACTACTACTACTAGTATTACTACTATCTATATTACTACTACTACTAGTATTACTATTACTACTACTACTATTATTATTACTATTAATAGGCTAACTACCTACTATTTAAGACTTATTATTAGACTTATTAGAGACCTTAATAGCTAGCTTCTTTTTTGCTAAGCTCTTACTACCCTCTAGGCTATACTTCTTAGTTAGAGTATAGAGAAAAGAGATATATAAGACTGGGTAGGTGCTAGTAATAGTAATAAAGCAGGCAGGGATATTATTTGCTATAAAAGTAGTAAGGCTTTCCTAGAGCTTATTATAAAAGGCAGGGAACTTATTAATATTATACTTATATAGGATCTTAGAGATAGGCTTTATTAAAGGGTTATTAAGCAGTTAGTTAATCTTATTAGAGAGATATATAACTAGAGTATTATTATAGATATAGAGTAGCTAGGCAGTATTTAGTTACTAAAGAATATTAATACTATTATAAAGAGTGCTAACCTAAAATTATTATTAATAGTAAATATTTAGTAAAGAGAAGGTAATAATAATTATACTTAGACTATAATATTAAGGGAAAGATACTTATAAATAGAAGAGAGCTCCTATAACTATAACTACTCTATATTCTAGAAGCTAGTAGTAATAGTAGGGTTATAAATAAGCTTACTAACCTATTTCTAAGCTGCTAAGTAGTTAGTAAGTAATTATAGGAGTTAGAAATAATAATAAGGGGTGAGAGAGCTCTCCTACTTCTAGAACTTAATCTAGTAGAATATATTCTAAGTAGCCTGGGTAGTATCCTAGAGCTTTTAAGAAACCTAAAAAGAGGTTAGAATATAATAAATAGTTAGTAATAAATTAGTAAACTTATAGCTAAATACTTCTTCTTATTAAAGTTATAGAGCAGGCACTTTTATATATAGTTACTATATATATAGTAAAGGTTAAAGATATTAAGGTATATCTTAGAGAGGTAGCTAAGATAGGAATAGCTACTATTAGTATTACTAGTTAGATTACTAGAAAGGTTCTTAGACTTATAGAGGAACTTTATAAAAACTATACCTATATAAGTGATATAAGATATTATAGTGATTTATTAGCAAATAGATAGGAATAAAGATAAGAAGAAAAAGAAGATAGAAAAGAAAGAAACAGATAGAGATATAATAATTAAGGTAAATAATTAGTAAACTAGTAGTAAAAGAGAGCTACTAGTTAAGGAGAGGAAAAAGAAAAAAAGTATAGCTAAGGAAAGAAATTTCTAAGGTTAGAGATCTTAGGAAAAGAAACCCTTTTATACTTAAGGGGTTACCTAGTAATAGGATATAATAATTATAATAGATATATACTGCTAACCTATTATCTAATAGGTAGTAACTAATCAGAAAAATTAACCTAATAGATATATATAAATAATAGTAATAATTAGTAATAAAAAATATATTACTTACTATAGTTACCTCTATCTAGTAAAGGAAGAAATAAAGGTTATATAATATAATAGCTATTATAACTTAAATATTATATAGTCTGACTTATACTAACTAATTAGCTACTAAGCAGTAAAGACTACTAAAAAGCTATAAGCTCTATATAATACCTTAGAGACTAAGGCTTTAGAGAGGGGGGTAATTATAAGGGAATAAGGATTAGATATATATATATAGACGTGCAATTAGTAAAAGGTTAGCTAGCAGGCAGCTGCTACTAATATCTTAGGAAAAACTCTAAGCATAACAGACTTAGAACATTAAGTAATAGTCTAATATAGCAACAGACACCTATATTCAGTATTCTAGCTCTTCCTGGTTAAGGCCTATAGCTATACTCTTATATTACTATAGGAGTAGTAAATAGTAAAGTTTATAGAGAGCTTTAAGTAACTTTAAAATATATCTGCTCTTCTAATACTCTGGTACTATCTCTATATAGACTTCTTTATTAAGATTAGTGTGAATAAAAGTATTAACTATATTATATTATAGGAGGTTTATATTAAACTAGTTTATAACTATAATAAGGGTTTTAAAGGATATACTAGCTAAGATAGTAGTATAGATATCTCTCAGATTATGAGGCTATTAATCTCCTCTAATAATAAATTTTGCTTTAACTTTAATAAGTTTTCTATACTTATCTAGCTTATAGATATATATCTAGTAGTAGCTAAGAACTTTATAACCTTATACTATTATACTAGGCACTTTAACCTATAAATTTAATAGTTTATAACTATTTAGATATAATTTTTTAGCTTTTCTAAACTTATCTCCTAATAGGTAACTAGTTAGTTAGCTATAAGATAAGAATAATAATAGCAGATCTCTCTAGTAGGTTCCTTTTAGATACCTCTTTAACCTATTCTTAGTAGAATTATTTAATGCTATTAGACTAAGTAGGGGGCCTCTAGCTTTAAGGCTTAATACCTAGTTATACTTCTTACTAGCTCTAGGTTAGCTAGACTATAGGTATAGATAGAGGTTATCTTACTATTTAATTAATTTGCTTAGCTTTATATTAGCTAGAAATACTATCTTATAGGAGGTCCTTAAATTAATCCTAAATTTCTCAGATTTAGTAGTAATAACCCTAGTAATAACCTCTTCCCCCTTTACTTTAAGATCCCCTATTACTTAGAAGAATAATAAGGGTGGAGATTAAGGTAGAGTGATAAGTTAAAACTAAGCTTAGAAGTATTTAAACTTATTTTATAGCTAGGACTTAGTTAGTATATTAATCTTATTAGTTTCTATTAGATTAGTTAGAGGTAACTATTTAGCTTTTTTATTATTCTTAGTATTATCTAGGTTTAGTATCTATTATAGCTTTATTAACTTAATAATATTATTATAGTAGTTATATATTTCCTTCTAGGTTATCTCTTATAGGTTATCCTTCTACTTATTAATATTACTGCTAAATTTTATACTTTATTAAACCTAATATTCCTTATAGTAATAACTTCTCGCTTTACTAGGTGCTAAACTTAGTAGGAGTTTAACAAAGCATAGCTAATAAGGTATCTAATCTAAGTCTTAGAGTTAAAGTGCTAGAGGTGATTCTTATAAAGTTAAGCTTATATAGTTAAGGTAAATACTTTATAACTATATTATTATAGGTAGGAGATATCTAGTATAGTAGTATTACCCTTTATAGACTAGTATAGGAGTTTATATAGGGTCTTCTAATCTCTTAACTATAATAGAGTGTGGTTATATATATAGGTTACTACTATATAGATCTCTAGCTATAAGTAAGGTAGGAGTTTTAATAATAAATAAAGGTATCTAGCTTTTATCTTTATAACTGCTATAATCCTCTCTCCTCCCCTATTTTAAGTTTATATATTTAGTACTAATAGTTTAATTTAAATACCTATTACCTAGATAAGGCTCTCTATTTCTAGATATTTAAGGATTTTATTATTATATTTAAAGGCCTTAATTATAACTTTTAACTTTCTTTTAACTAAGTTAATAAATTAGGTAAATACTTTTATTAGAGTTCTAGTTAAGTAGTTTTTAAGGTAGTAGTTCTAGGTATAACCTGATAGTTAGTTTATAAAGAGTAGAAGGGTTATAAAGCCTCTATATCCTTATTTAAATAAGTAAAAGTTTAGAGCTATTTGTCTTTCTAGTGTTAAGGTTATAATAGACTCTCTAGGTATTTATTATACTTATTAGATTATCTTTTTAAAGCTATATATATTATAGTCTACTATTATTAGGAGTATTCTGCCTTTTACTCTTATACTATATATTACTACCTTAAGATAGTATATTATAGCCTCTTTTATATAGCTAAGTTAAGAGTGCTAGTTACTATAGGTGCTCTTTCTTAGCTTTTTTCTTATTAAAGTGGTATAGGTATTATATTATAGGGGGATTAGAATAGTATTATTATAGAATACTACTTAAGGCTCCTTTAATATATATTTAAGAATATATTAATTATAGATATTAAATACTTTAGCTATAAATATACTATCTTATTATTAAAGGTAGTAGTTATCTGGTCTGTTATTCTAGTAGATACTCTTTTTCTTTAAGTATCTATAGGATATAAGATTACTTACTATAACACTATAGTAAATAGTATTAGAGAGGTATAGTATTACTAGATAATCTTTAGGTCTAATAATATTTACTATTATAGATCTATAACCTTTAATTAGTATTAGTTTAGATCCTATAAGAATAAAATCTTTATTATAAGTGCTATATAGGGTTTTAAAGTATTTAAGGTTATTTAGGATATAGACTATTAAGCTTAAATCTAAAAGTACTAATTTAGATAACTTATAGGTATAAGTTATAGTAAATACTGCCTTTTTAACTTCTACCTTTCCTCTATATTGCTTTAAGAGTTATTAGTTCTTTATAGAGATCTTTAAATAGTTAATCTTATCTACTAATTCTCTCTTATATTACTCCTTTATAAGATTAGTAACTATCTTACTTAGAGTTTAGTTATTAGGTGCCTTATTAGTAAAAATATACTAGCACTTTAATAAGTAGTAAGAACCTATATATATCTGATATTTATTAACTCCCTTTTTATACTTATTCTATTAATTATTAGACCCTTTATTAGGTTATCTCTTCTTTAACTTACTTTAAGGTTAAGAAGTCTTTACTAGATAGATTAGAAGGTTAGTTATTATTAGTTTAAAGGCTCTGCTCTTTATAATATATAACTTTAAGGCTATAGTATTAACTATTTCTAGAACTTTACCTTATATGCTTTTAATAAGATTATTAAGCTTTAGAGTTCTATTATTAGCCTCCTTTTTATAGATTAACTTATATATTATAGCCTATAAAAAGAGAGGGGTTTAGTAGGTAGTATAGATAAAGTTATTAAACTATTCTAACTTCTTACTACTCTCTGCTATATTAACTACTCTTAGTTTAGATATAGCTAACTTATACTTATTAACCTATTTAGTAGTAGACTTCTAAGTTATAATCTTTTCTTTATAAGGAACTTAAAGGACTTCTATATAAACTGCTCTTACTATTTTAAGTTACTAGGTATTATTAATTCTAGCTCTCACTTTTAGATAGATAATTATATTTATAATAGAGTTTTAAGGTATAAAGCAGGTTAATTAATACTTAGAGTTAACTATCTCTTAAATATAGTTTTTAAATTAAACTATAATCTTATATAAGTTCTTAATATCCTTTATCTTATCCTTATATATTAATAGCTATATTATATATATATACTAGTCTTATCTTATTAAGTTATTAAAGAACTATGCTAGCTTAGATTTTATTAGTATTACTTATCCTAACTCTAGCTAGGCTATACTAGATACTAGAGTAAATAATCCTCCTATTCTAGTATTCTAGATATTAGCTGCTAGAAAGTTAGCCTTCTAGAGGTAGTTCTAAAGCTTTAGCTTTTTTAGAATAGTATTTAGAATAATATTAAGATTCTCCTTCTCTATATCTTTTAGGTTAATATACTTCTATAGTTCTATTACCTAGAGTTTATACTAGGTTTAATCCTATTATAGAGGCTAATTAGCTAGACTATTAAGTATAAATAAGGAGCTAGAGGCTATAATAGTACTAGTAGTAGAGGGTTTGCTATAAACTTATATATTAATAATATAGGAGTAAATTTAATACTATAGATTTATCCTAATAGCTTTAATTAGTATTATATATAATATTTAGACTATTAATTATTAAATTATATAGTATAGGGTGTAAAAATAATAATATATTATATATATAGCTATCTGGAAATCTCTGTATATGGATCTATGTATTATTTGCGCCTAAAAGTGGCTAATATCTATGTTATGCTATTGCGCCATAGTTGCTGCTGCTTTTGCGCACACTTGGCGCGTCACTGCATATGCCAAGGGGTTGATTTGACATAAGCCCACCTTACCGTGTGCCACCTAGAATCCACTAATCTCTAACTTTATACAGGTTTATTATTTATACTATATATAAGAAATAAATATTATCAAAATTTCTATAGCTATATATATAGCTATAGTATGTTATATATATTTTATATTAATTTTAAAGACCTTTTATGAGAAGATATAGATTACTTTCTAAAATAGTTTTAATAGAAAAGATATTTCACTAAGAAAAGCCGTATTAATCCCACAGTATTTCCCACTATAAGTCACTAAAACCTTATTCTCTAAAAACACTATTTATAAAAGATTTATTTAATAGTAATCTATATAATAATATAATAATATAAAAATATATATAGTTATTTATATATTAATATATATATATATATACTATTTTTGTAGCTATTTTTAGACTATATATAGCTTATTATAGTACTTCTAAATTCGCTACCTCTGGTGGGATACTGTGTAATGGGCTCAGACTTTTGGCACCCCACTGTATACTTTCATGCTGTCAGTCGGTACTTCGACCTTGTACAAGTGTACTTGTGTCCCCTTTCACCCTTAATCATCATTTCTGGGGAAAAAAAACTTTTTCTTTCCTTCAGCATCAAATAACGTGCTCGAGCTAAAAGTCTCGAATTACGAAATATGGGAGTTTTCATTACCCCCTCGAAACCCCAGTATTACCCCCTCATTACCCCATAAACTGGCCACATGCGGGGATGGCTGACTCGTCTCTTGGCTCAGCAGCCGCAAGTCTGGGGCACGGGGAGACGAAATGCCATGGTTTATGACGCATGGAAGTACGCGGCGCCGGTTCGGTTCAGGTACGAAGAATGGTGATGGCGGGGTTGAAGGGAAGGTACGTGAAGCCATTGGACTCACTCGCGAGAAGACAAACAAGGGGGGAGGGGTTGAACTGCAGGAGGATGGCTGGGGTGCGCTTCTCAGAGGAACCTCACGATTGTAGCTTCGGGATGGGGACGGCCGGCTGACCGAGGAGCCCGCTCCCGTCTTGTTCGGGCGATCACGGTCTGCCGGCAAGAGATTCTGGGGGGAAATCGCCCTTCCGGGGCGGCACGGGATTCCTCTCACACCGGCCGGGCTGACCTGCAGATTCTGAAGCACTAGAGCCCGTAACGTGCCGTTTCGAGATGGGTCCGGCTCGACCAGGCTTTTACGTATCATCATCATCAGCATGAATCGCACAGATGAGGCAGTCCATGCCTTCCTTGTGTTTCCCCAAAACAACGAAAGCTACGTACATCGCCTTCGCCCGTCGTACTGAAGTAGACGCCGGGATAGCAATCACGTCTTATCGACGATGCTGTGTTGCTGCAACATCGGAGCGTAGGGTAGGGGGGAAGGCTTTCCCGACCCGGATGATCTGCGCACCTGGTTCCTAGTTTCATGCACCTACCGGGGGGATGGTTGGGTGAGTGAGAAACTGCCCACAAGCCGAGGGCGTTTCTTAACGCCATCGTCGTAGTTGGATCACCAAGTTTGGTCCACTTGGCTGGGCATTTCTGGTCTTTGACGACAAGGGAGTGGTCTCGAGGCGTACTAAAGAAAGGAAAACATGTTGCATTCTGGACATAAAGGTTACCAAGTAAAACATGTTGCATCTTGGGCGATTAGTGGGGGAGAAGGCAGGAGTGACTTGACGTTGGGACACTCTCGGGTGGAGACCATCAACGAGACAAGAGGCTCTGCTTGGATGCTGATTACTCAATATTTTCCGGGGTGACAAGGTGTAGACGCGAGCGTCGAACAAGAGGGAGAGTTCCTGAGTTACCTCGAGTTGAGTTGAGCTGATTCGAACCAAGGAAGAAACAGCAGAGTGACTTGGTTGGAGAGGCCTCCCCGTGATCAAGAGACATTTGGCGTGAAAAGCGTAAATGGTCTTCTAGGTTACTCGATTTGGACGAGCCATTTTCAACTTTTGCATCTTGCAATTGCCGTGCAAGAAACTACTCTCGGGTACATCTTGGTCTTGAAAATGAGCGACGTATCACAGTATCGTTCCGTATCGGAATTGACGCGGCGGCAAATGCGCCCGCCGAGATGCAGAAATGGAGGAATCCATGAAGGGAATCAATTCGAACTCGGTGTACGTAATGCAGTAGCCGGCTGTAATGTGGATTTCTGATGCCGCAACAGTTTTGCAACTCCCAACCAAAACCCGCTGCAGGGGAGGGAAGGACACGTGTGTCAACGAAGATATCGTGAATTTTTATTTATTTATTTATTTTTCGCTTGGTTTCTTCGAGTCACTGTTGACAAAAGACGGTGTATCCCCCCCCTGGACGACTAGACCCGGACCCGGACTCAAAACTCTTTTCTGTCTCTCATCGTGACCCGTGGCTGGAATGGTGCCATGGGTTACGAACCTGCACGGGCAAGGAAATTACTTTGAGGCATCGTGACCTTTCGCAACCTCGTTCCGCGCCCCCCTCCAAGCCTCCCGGCTCTCAGGGGAGAAGGAAACCGAAGAAATCTTGGGGAAGTACCTCATGGAACAAGTGACGATCTGAGTTTTCTCTGGCCCCCTTGTGGCGGTGCAGGGGTTCAATTGGGGATCCAGCCCGTTACTGCATTCGGAGGAGCTATTGGGGTAATTTTCAGCAGCAGATACCGGAGGAGGTGGCTGCGGCGGCGGCGGCGAGGAGGAGGAGGAGCAACGGCGAGCAGGTGACTGTAGGTAAAGGTACGCCGCAAGGGCCGATCCACACAGCTCTAGAACCCGGGACAAACTAGGAGGTCAGTCGGCTAGGTCGATCAGGTACGGTGAAGTGAGAAAGATCTCACGGGACACGGATCAACCACCAGTACCAAACGTCTACTCAGCTTCAAAACATAGTAGTGTCAAGTAAGCGGACAAGCCACCAAACGCCGCGCACTTATTGTACCATTGTGAGCAAGCAAATCGCGGACCCCTATTCCAACCCAATAACTACAAACAACGTCAACATCAACATCCACCGGTGATTAGCACGCAAGCCCGCGGGTGACGGCGGCGGCGGCGATATCCATCAGTAATGCTCGTGGGAACGAAACAAAAGGCTTTGCCAGACCGCGTGATGGGGGGTCGAACACCGGCAGTGTTTTACAATGGCTTTTCCATTTGGTAATGGCGACGCGGGCTCGCGGGGACCTCGATGGTTGGGGCCCCGGCCGGCTTGGGCCAGACGGACGACGTGGACTTGGCTAGAACTGTGTGCTGTGTACTACAAAATTTCTATTCTCTGAGGTAAGTAGGTAAGCCAAGACTGGGGAAAGGAGGACAACCCCAGCAAGAAAAAAAAAGGAAATGCGGACTTTTCTCAAAACTCGGGTCCAACCTTTGGTATGGATCCATGCCGCCGTCGTACCCCCAGGCTTAGGCTTTTCTGTCATCCCAGAGATTTCCCCAATGAGGCCAAGTCGGTCTGTCCCGTGGCCACCTCGATGCTGCACGATCAAGTAATCTGGGGGTAATAGAAACTGGCATCCTCGCGCACGCCTCGCGACCAGCTCCTCAACGCCCCCCCTTGGTACACCACGCCGGTACGCAGTTTTGCAACGCCAGTTCCGCCATGGTTTAGGCGGGGTATCGTGGGGTCAGCCGCCGCGCTCCCGGGCCACTCGACGGGCAGGGCAGGGCAGGGCAGGGCCATCCCCAACATGTGCCATCTCGTGATGCTTTGAATTCTTCCTGGAATCTTGACCGTGTTTGCTGAATGCTGATACGAAGTGTGAATTTTTCTCTCCGCCGTTGGGGCTGGGTAATTTGGGGTTATGCCATGCCCGCAACCTGGGGTAAGGTGGGAAAAAAAGGGGTCTCGGGTTTGCATTTTGTGAGGTGTCTCGCCGTTGGGTACGATTTGGAGAAACTGGGGATTCCGGCCCCAGACGTACACTAATGGAAACAACATCAGGGACGAACACGACTCTGTTATCAAGGATGTTGCAGAGGCCATTGAGCCGTGTGGATAGGCAAGTTTTGGTCTCTGTCGCGACTTGGAGTGTGACGAGTAAGAAGTACTAGCAATACGTGAACTTGCTGTCCATATGTGATATGTACATACTTGCAAATACGGTTGATTACGCTTCTTTCCTTTCCATGTTTAACATCTCTTACAATGGAGACGGGACGAGACCGTCAATCTGCCGGGGCGCAGAGGGCCCGGGGAACATGGTAGTATTGCTGGGGACGATATTCAGGGCTGGACCGGCGTCGACGAGCGGGCGTTCTGAGCTGCAACACGAAAGAGGCGGTAAAAGGATGCCGACACGGGACACGAGCACTCGAGACCTCGGGACTAGGTCCGTAACGCGCGCCAAAAGACTGCGTAACCCAAAGGCATCTGGGATATTGATTTGCAGTATACAGGTACCGGCGCATTCTGTCACCGGTTTTCTTCGTTGTTCGTGACAGATCCAAGCAACAAAAAATAAAAAAACATTTACAAAAAGAGAGAGAGAGGGAGAGAGAGAGAAAGAGCCCGGGCTGTGCATTGCGTTCCATTGCGAAAATGAAAAGGGCAACTCGACAAACCTGAGGAACGGATCTAGGAGTTCCCTTACGGTGATTGTTCGAGTACGTATCGGTTCGTCTGGAAAATGCAGGTTTTTCTTTTGAGCATTTGTATCCGCAAGGGAACATCGAACGGCGCTTACCTGTGCCGAGTTGTAGGAGGCATTTGATAAGGGACGATGATTACGAAGAGGGCAGCGGGCGGATAGCCGGGTACGCACAGGAATTCAATTAATTCTGGCCACGGGAACGAGTTGTTGCCAAAACCGCGGAGAAGCCGGCTGGCCGGACTGCGCCGTTGACACATTGCAAGACCGATTACGAGTTGGCCTCGATCAAGAGGCGAAGATGCTGAGTTGAGAGGCTCTGTGTGGTGTAATGTAAAGTGTCTCGGTGTCTTGTGTGCGTTCTTGTCTTGTCTTGTTGAAGGCGGTCCAACCGGCGTGTGAATGGGTTGGGGCTGGGTGCTGCCTCTGACATCTAGATCTACAATTAACCTCAATCGGTCTCTTCCCACCGGCCCGGCTAACGTAGGTAGACAGGCTGGTTAGTGGCAGCGCTTACCCTAGCCAACTCCCACATACTGTGTAGAATCAAGCTGGGCAGCAGACGTGGGAGAAGATGAGGTTCAATGGAAGGGCAAAAAAGATCGGGTGGCTGCTCCGACAGTTTGTGTGACCAACTAAACATCAAAGCAGAGAAGAAAACAAACTGTGTGGGGAGAAGAGCCTCGAATAGCCGTCAGTGACGAGCGATGACAGGTACGTACAAGACGGTACATGAATCGATACCTGGTTACTGGCAAGATCTACTTGAATACTTGTTGCCGAGACCGAGAAAACCCAAGTACCGAGTACGTAGCGCAATTGGGGCAGCGTGGAACTCGCAGTGGAGGTTTGGGCCCTTGGTAGTTCCTTGGTGCCACTCCATTGGCGCATGTGATGCGCCCCATGTGGCAGCTCCCAGGCCTCACTTGCCTCAGCGATTGCTCAGGTACGGCAGAGCGACAGGCAGGTACCTTACCGAGCTGGAGCTGGACTGCCCGGGGCGTAACAGCCAGCTCAGTCCAGGTCTCCAGGTGTACACCGGTACTGCGAAGTAGCGTAGAAGTAGGCATGCGGCCTTACCTCATCAACTGAGGTAGGTACCTCTGCCTTCGACACCTTCAACTTCTAGGGAAAAAAGAAAAAGAAAAAGCCACCGGAACTTTCCCCCTCTGAGCCAATTACACCGGCTGATTGGTTGCAATGCCTACCCGAAACAGCTTAGATCATTTCTATTTGGTAATAGTTCCCCATTTGTGCTGCAGGTGAAGTCATGATCGTGATCCAAGTCTGTCACCAAAGGAGCCATGGGAGCTCACGAAGCTGCAAGGATGCAGTAAACGTGCTTCCCTTGAGGGGGCAGAAATGCACGAGAATCGTCTTCCCTCCAATTTTTCTGGAAAGTCACCTGGCTTAGTACGGGGCGGAGGAGTAAGGAAGGAACGACATTGCATAGCATTGCGAGACGGACAACACGTACACACACACACAAGTAGTCGTTGAGTCTAGGTTGTTCTTCAAATCTTCCCAAGTATAAAGCTTACAAGCGGCCCGGTTGGATCGTGAAGTTTGAGTCCCCTGATTGACTTTGTTTTTTTCCCTCTCCAGAGCCATCTCCGTTTCCCTCGAGCAAGTCATCTTCAGCTCACAGCCTCAGCTTCAGGTCTCTCTGCCTCACCAGCAGGTTGCCTCATCTGTTTCTTTTTTTTTTTTACTTTTTGCTGCTTTGGCTCGCTATTTCCCCCTTACTCACATCCTTTGCCAACTGGTCTCTGACCTTTGCGCCAACCAAACTCGCCTTGGCCCTCCTTATCTCGCATCTCACACACCTCCTTGACATTCCTCGTCCCTTTCTTTACCTTACACCCATCCGGAAGCTCTTCCCGGTCTGCCCTGACGCCTCTATTCTCTCGTCAGCCCGTCGACCAATAATAACCGTCTTAGCTCGGTCCCCCCCTTTCCCTCGCCTTGCCTCTCAGTCTGTCCACCAGGCGCCACAGCCCTGTGGCCACAGCTTGTACGCCCGCCGCTGCTATTTTCAGCTGAACGCGGTCCAGCAAGATACGGAGCAGGTGGCCCAGTTGCAATATAGCTTCAGGGTCCTTATCTCTCTCCTCGCGTGCCCCCCCGGCGTCGCCACATCAAGAGGAGGAAGAAAAAAAAAAACCCCCCCGCTTCCACCAATACACGCATACTTAGCGATTTGGCCCAAGCCGGTCGGATGGCTGTGTTGCCCGGGATCCCCATCGCCTACGTCAATTGACGCACTTTAACCGCCTTCACACTCAATTTGGGGCCTCTCTTCCTCTCGGGTTCCTAAAGAGCTGGAAGATTACTGCAGCTTCCACAATTCCAATTCTGGAAAATCCTGCTGACCACCGCCGCCGCGACGTACAAGGAAACGCCTGCGCAATAACCTGCTCGGGAAAGCTTTCCTCGTGGACGTGAGATTCACGTATATATCGTTGATCTTTGAGTTCTCCTGACCTCAACATCCTTCGTCCCATCTTCGTCTTCGTCCGGCCACCTTCACCTCAAGAGCTGCTCTTGCATTGGCTCCCGATATTAGGTTCTTTATCATCCAACAAGAACCTGGACCAAGCTCCGAGCCTTTGACACCAGTCGTTCGGGTGCACCTCGAATACCTCAACAACACGCCCTCCTCGATATCTCCACTCCTCCCCGGAACCGACTTTTTGTCTCTGTTCCTCACCAATTCGATCTCTGTCGCAATTCCCCCGTCCAACCAGACATTCCGCAAAAAGCAGGTATCCGAGCCCATTGCTTAGTTCTTCGCCCGCTTGTCACCTGGTCCCGTATACTTGAATCGGATCAGCATTGCACTAGCCTGCCGAGACGCAAGGTACGTCCGTCCACGTCCACGGATTCTTCCTACTCGCATTGTTGCCCACTCCTGCCTTTTTCCCCCCCTTATCAGTACATTTTTTTTTTGTACGAGCGTCCAGCGGTGAAGCATCACTCCTGTTGCTCTCTCGATTCCTGCGTTTCCATGACAGATAGCACCTGCACCTGCACCCGCACCCGCACATACACAAGCTCTCGGCTCTGTTCTCGACCTTGTCCATTCCCCAGCCCGCTCTCTTACCTAGAGAAGCAAGCCTGCGTCTAGATCGCACGAGGATTTACCGACCCCGGTTTTTGCTACGCGCGCTCGGCGAGCTGTGTTGCCAGCGAGTCCGAGTCTGACTCACTTTCACCATGTAACTCTCCTGATTGCTACGATGCTTCGTCCTTGTAGCCGGAGAGCTACTTAGACCTTTGGGTCGCCCGCTCTCCCAGCTTCCATGCCGTCCACCTGCCTGTCCAACACCACTTACTCCCGTCGCCCTACGTACCCTATGTTGCTTTGTTGATTCAACGCCCTCAAGCTATGTTGGCCTTATCTCTCAATACTGACCTTCCCACCATGGACAGGTTTCCCAAGTACGAGGATATCTCTCCCACCGAGGAAATAGGCGACATCATGGCGACCGCCGCGCCCCCTCGTAACAAGATGCTGGGTCAGGTCCAAGCCGACTCAGCAGAGAGCAGCCGTGGCCCCTCTCCCCAGCCGACACATTTCAGCGTTCCCATGGCCGCTCGCGCCAACGGCAACGGACACAGAGTGTTGCGCTCAGCAACGGTCGGCTACGTTGCGCCCACATTTGTCGGCAAGCTTGAGCAGATGGACCTGGGTAAGTTTGGATATCTTGTAAGTTGGAGCCATTGAGTATGCTGACTTGCGTCTTAGTCCGTGGACTTATCAAGACCAACGGCTGGATTCCGGAAGCGCTCGTTGACGAGCAGGTTGCATGGTTCTACGACGAGCTCGGCATTGACGACGTCTACTTTAAGATTGAGAGCCCCGAGGTCATTGCCAGCCAGATCACCTCCCTGTACGCCGCCAAGGTGGCCGCTTTTGCGCGCGAGGACAAGCGCGAGGAGATTAGACTCGACATGGAGGCGCATGACCATGCCATCTACATCGACACAAGTGAGCCCGGCAAGACATCTACCGGCGGCCCGCGCTACGAACAGAGACTCGAGGCCAAGTACTTGGATCACACTGGTAAGACCAAGTTCCGTGTCGAGACTTTCCGCTCTCCTGGCGTTCTGGGCGCCTCGCCCGCATCCAAGGCCAGCCTCCGCTGCTACTTCGTCTACCAGTGCCTCTTCAAGCAGAGCCCTGAGTCGACCGACCCCAACGAAACTCGTCTCGAAGTCATTGCGGATAACGGCTTCCTCCAGAAGGCCACAAACAACACCAAGCAGATTTACCAGGAGATCATCGAGCTTGCCGTGAACAGAACCGGGCCCGTCATCGAGGTGTTTGACATTGAGGGCTCTGCCGAGAAGCGTCTCGTTGTCGCCTTCCGCTCGCGCACCGCCCGCGGCCTCTTCTCCGCTCTGTCAGATCTGTACCACTACTACGGCGTCACCAGCTCCAGGAAGTACGTTGAGCAGTTCGCCAACGGTATCACGGTTATGAGTATCTACCTCCGCCCTGCTATGAACATCGAAGGCAACTTTCCCCCTCTGGACCAGTCCATTCACCAGATCACCAAGGAGATCTCCCTCCTGTACTGCTTGCCCCAGAACAAGCTGCACTCGCTCTTCACCTCCGGCGAGCTCAGCCTTCAGGAGACCGTCTACGGACATTGCGTCTGGGTCTTCATTCAGCACTTCCTAAATCGTCTTGGATCCGAATACGTCTCGCTTTCCGAGATCTTGGATCCCAAGAACCAGGCGCACACCGCGCTTCTGTCCAAGCTCAAGCGCCGTTTGAGGACGGAAACATTTACTCCTGATTACATTCTCGAGATTATCCAGTCATATCCAGGTCTGGTGCGCGTCTTGTACGCTTCCTTCGCCTCTGTGCACCTTGCTGTCGGCCCTGACTTCGACCGCCACTTCATTGCCCCTACTCCTGCGATCGAAGTCTTGTCCGATGCCAAGCTTAAGGAGCGCATCACTCGCGACGTATCTAACGAGCACGAGGAGATGGTGATGACCGCCTTCCGCGTCTTCAACAACGCCATTCTCAAGACGAACTACTTCACCCCGACCAAGGTCGCCCTGAGTTTCCGTCTGGACCCCTCTTTCCTGCCCGAGATCGAGTACCCCAAGCGTCTCTACGGCATGTTCCTGGTCATCGGCGCTGAGTCTCGTGGTTTCCACTTGCGATTTAAGGACATTGCCCGTGGTGGTATTCGTATCGTCAAATCTCGCAGCAAGGAGGCCTACAGTATCAACGCCCGCAACTTGTTCGACGAGAACTACGGCCTGGCAAGCACCCAACAGCGCAAGAACAAGGATATCCCCGAAGGCGGTTCCAAGGGTGTCATTCTTCTCGACCCCAAGATGCAGGACCGCGCTGAGGAGGCTTTTGAGAAGTACATCGACAGTATCCTCGACCTCCTTCTTCCGGCTTCGTCCCCTGGCATTAAGAACCCCATTGTGGACCTGTACGGTAAGGAGGAGATCCTCTTCATGGGCCCCGACGAGAACACGGCTGAGCTGGTCAACTGGGCCACTCACCATGCTCGCGCTCGTGGTGCCCCCTGGTGGAAGTCCTTCTTCACCGGCAAGTCGCCCAAGCTTGGTGGTATTCCCCACGATACCTACGGCATGACTACTCTGTCAGTTCGCGAGTACGTCAAGGGTATCTACAGGAAGCTTAACCTCGACCCATCCACGGTCAGGAAGATGCAGACTGGTGGCCCCGACGGCGACTTGGGCAGCAACGAGATCTTGCTTAGCAACGAGAAGTACACCTCCATTGTTGACGGATCCGGTGTTCTCGTCGACCCCAACGGACTCGACAAGGGAGAGCTTCTGCGCCTTGCCAAGGCTCGTGCCATGATCAACAACTTTGACATGTCTAAGCTCTCCAAGGACGGATACCGCATTCTCTGCGACGACAGCAACATCAACCTGCCTACCGGCGAGTTCATCTCCAATGGTACGACGTTCCGCAACACCTACCACCTGCGCGATACCGGTCTCACCGACTGCTTCGTCCCCTGCGGTGGCCGTCCGGAGTCCATCGACCTGATTTCCGTCAACAAGATCATCAAGGACGGGAAGTCGACCATCCCCTACCTGGTCGAGGGCGCCAACCTCTTCATCACCCAGGACGCCAAGCTCCGTCTCGAGGCGGCCGGCTGCATCCTCTACAAGGACGCCAGCGCCAACAAGGGCGGCGTCACCTCGTCCTCCCTCGAAGTCCTCGCCTCGCTCGCCTTTGACGACGAGAACTTCCTCAAGCACATGTGC
Organism: Colletotrichum neosansevieriae; assembly: GCA_036785495.1. Classification (NCBI taxonomy): domain Eukaryota; kingdom Fungi; phylum Ascomycota; class Sordariomycetes; order Glomerellales; family Glomerellaceae; genus Colletotrichum; species Colletotrichum neosansevieriae. The sequence goes on along the minus strand of JAVHLV010000076.1, from coordinate 165,956 downwards.
CACGACGCAAAGGGCCAGGCCCCCCAATTCTACCAGGACTACGTCAAGTCTGTCCAGGCCAAGATCTGCGAGAATGCGAGCCTCGAGTTCGAGGCCATCTGGCGCGAGCACGAGGAGACGGGCATCCCTCGCAGCATCCTCTCGGACAACCTCTCCAACGCCATCACCACCCTCGACGAGGAGCTCCAGCACTCGGACCTCTGGAAGACTGAAAAGATTCGCCGCTCCGTCCTCCAGGACGCCCTGCCCAACCTCCTCATCGACAAGATCGGCCTCGACACCATCATCGAGCGCGTCCCCGACTCGTACCTGCGCGCTATTTTTGGAAGCTACCTCGCCTCGAGATTTGTCTACCAGTTCGGCAGCCAGCCTAGCCAGTTTGCTTTCTACGACTTGTAAGTTATCCCTCGATCATGTTCACGCCATAATCGAACACTTGACTAATTCTTTCTTCAGCATGGCCAAGCGTATGTCCAAGATGCAATAGAGGCTTCCTCCCTTTTGAGCTCTAGAAGTGGCGCATTGCTGTTTTTTCTGGGTTTGTGTTTTGCCTCATCACATGGGATACTACTGGTTTCAGAAGAGGGGTTTTCTTAATGGTATACACGCATGGGACAGCGCGAAGGAAAAAAAAATACAAAGCATGGGAAGAGGGGAACACGAAAAAATACCAAGAGGGCTTTTCTTTTTGTGCGTGTCCGACAGGGACAAATTGCATAGTAATTGGAGTCAAACGGGTATGATTATAGTCATGACTACAGCCTGGTCAAACAAGATGGCCGAGGCCCCTTTAATCAATATCAGAATTTCTTCGTCTAGAATTTGACCTGGAGAAGTGATGTTCCCGCGGGGTGATTCGGTTCCGACGTCGAACCTGCCTTGTAACATACGAACGAACTACGTGGTTGGAAAGAAATCAATTGATCGGGAAGAAGACATACTCTAAACTCACGACAATCAATCTTGAGTAACCGATGATTCCACCACTGAAGACCTCTATCCTGTATTACCGCATTCCGATCCAAGTCCCAGGATCGTACTCAACTAGGGATACAAAACTTGCCGCTTCGGACTCTAATTCTAACAGATGACCTCGCACGAGAGAAGGAGACGCAGTCAAAAAAAAAAAAAAAAAAAAGGTCTGCTCTAAACCCACGCCCCTCCTTCTCCTCTTCCTCCTCCTCCTCCTCCTTCTTCGCCTCCTCCACATCGACCCAGACGATCGGGTCCAAACCGCTTGCGCATGTACATGTAACCTTCACTCGGTCCGTTCCCGAAAAAAAAAAAGTCCAACATACAAAGACAGAAATGGTTCGTTGCTCCGAATGGTGGGTGACACGTTGGTTGTTGACAGATTAGATCAGGTTAGGCGGGCGTTGGGGTGTGTCCCGCCGTTCTCCAGACTCCATCAGTCACGCCCGCGAACAAACCCCCACGTAGTCGGGGGAAACAAAAAAAGACAAAGCGAGGTAGGAAAAGGGGGTTTTGTCGGGCACTTCCGATGCACCACGGACGATCGACCAGGCTCACTCTCCAGTCGCCCGCATGATGAGAGATCATCCGTCAACCAGCCGACGGGGATGGAGGGTGTCGAGTCTCGATGGGAAAATGTGAGATTGCGCTATCAGTTAGTCTTGGCCCACGCGCGGAACCATTCCAGGGCCTCTGGGTTCGCGACGGAAGCGTTCGTCTTGACGTCCATGCCGGAGAGGATTTGCTTGACGGCGACTTCGATTCTGCGGGGGGTTTGTTAGTCGTCGGGGCCTCTGGATCATTGGTCTCAAACACGCGCGCGTAAGCAGCAACAAAAGAAGAAACTCACTTCTTTCCGTTCCCCGTCTTGGGGATCCCGCCGCCGCACTCCTCCACCACGCCCGGGACGTGTCTGGGGCTCAGTTCCCTGCGGATGACGCCCTTGATCTTGGACCTCAGGTCCTCGTCAAACTTTTGTCCGGCGGCGGGGACGACGAACAAGCACACCGTCTCGTCGGAATCCGTGGCCCTACGTCTGCCGACGCAGACCGCGTCCTCGACCTCGGCTGGGAAGAAGCGTGTCAAGATGTTGTAGATTTCGGCGCTGCCGAAACGCACGCCGGCGGGCTTGAGGACACCGTCGGAACGGCCGAGCATGACCAGCGAGCCCGTGGCCGGGTTCGGGATCTTGACGAAGTCGCCGTGGTGCCAGACCGCGCCGTCGACCCCGCAGATGTCGGCGAAGCGCCCAAAGTAGGCGGCTTCGTACTTTGCGTCGCCGTTGGGGCCGAAAAACGTCAGCGGCTGGCACGGGAAGGGGCGGACGCAGACGAGGTCTCCTGGATGTGTTGGGTCCGGGAGCGGGCCTCCGGAGAGGGAGTCTACTGCGCGGATGGCCATGCCGAGGCCTGCGCACTGGATTTCGCCTAAGCGGACGGGGAGGAGCGGGCAGGGCGCGCCGAAGAGAGAAATGATGTCTGTGCCGCCAGTAATGGAGGCGAGGTTGATCTTTGAGGGGAAAGCCTTGTAGACGAACGAGAAAGTCGAGGGGGGGAGAGGAGATGCGGTAGAGTAGATTGCCTCGAGGGCGGAGAGGTCAATGCCTTCGTTTACGGGGTAGACCTGGGCTGCCTCGAGAGCAGTGAGGTAGGCAGCGGATGTGCCAAAGTGGGTTACGCGGAGGGAGGAGAGCAAAAGGGGGAGAGAGAGGTGGCCGGCCGGTTGGAAGGGGGAGCCGGAGTAGAGGACCAGGGTGGAACCGACGGCGAGGGCGGAGACAGACCAGTGCCACATCATCCAGGAAGTCGTCGTGTAGTACAGCATGCGGGACTTTGAGGTGAGGGAGCCGTGAAGCGCATGTTCCTTTTTGTGTTGGATTAGGGTGCCGAGGGCTGTGTGGACAATCGCCTTGGGGAGGCCGGTTGTGCCGGAGGAGTAGAGAATATAGAGGGGATGAGAAGGAGGAAGCTGTTCAAAGTGGAGGGGAACGTCAGGGGCGGCTGCGAGAACGGAAGTGTATTCCTCTGCAGTCACGCCGGGGAACTGGAGGCCTTCGATGCCGAGATCGCATGCTACATTGTTAATTACGATGACGTGTTGGAGGCCAGAGGGCGCCAGGGCCTTTACGATTTCTTTTGTCTTGTCGGTGCTGCTCCATTCCTTGCCATTGTAAACGGTTCCGTTATCCGCGAACAAGACTTTGGGAGATATTTGGGCGAGACGGTCGAGAACGGCGCTGACGCCATTGTCGGGGCTGATACCGGTCCAGATGGCGCCGATGGCGGCAGCAGAGAGAGAGGCGACAAGGGCCTGGTGGTGGTTCGAGACGAAGCCGGCAACGATGTCGTCGGGACCGAGACCACGAAGACGGAGGGCGGCGGAGCAACGGCGAACGGCGTCGCGGAGTTCGGCCCAGGTTGTGGAGACGGAGGGGCCGAGTTCGGTGGTGGTGATTGTCGCCACGGCGGCGGGGTCAACGGTGACATTGGCGGGGAAGAGCAGGTTCTCGGCGAAATTGAGACGGGAGCCGGAGAAGAAGTCTGGTCGAGGGTACATGGGGGCATTGGGCGGGAGGACCTGCGGATTGGATCAGCTTGTGGTCTGTGAAGTCACCAAGGTAATGGCATGGAGGGGGATGGGATGAAAGACCAGGAAAAAGCAGAGGGCATGACTCGGAGATGGAGGGATGTTGGTTATGCGGATGAGGTGCCTTGACCACTAATCCGTCCGTTTGACGAGGCGGCAACGGCACGCAAGGTTTCTTGATTGGGTGACAGTTCCTGACGAGGGTTCAAGACAAGAAACTGGTGAGGTTTTGGCATCGACGATATGGTGTCCACCTCTCGCTGCTCTCACTGGCACTTGCGCGCATGGGTGGATGTAGAGTTTGAATTTGGGGCCTTTGGACGGATGCCACACGTCGATCTTGCCCCATTCTTTCGTCGTTGTTTGTGAATAGTCAAGGCGGGCCAAGCATGGAGGCTGAGCTGAGTTTTGGAAAGGGCGGAAGTGTGTGAAGGCGATACGGAGTTATTAGTCCGGCGAAGAGCAGCGAGCGTACCTTGTCAAACGGCTTGGATGCCGTGATGCCCACAAAATGCCAAACCTCCTCCCAAAACTCGGCGACATTCTCAATGGACCACTTGTACAGACCGGGGTAGTCGTTCAGTTCGAGACCATATTTGGCGTTGACGTTGAGCAGAAACGCCCACATGGGTGTCGAGGTGGGGTCCGGGTGCCGCCAGAGCTCGTTGCGTTTGACACCGGTGATAGTCATAATTGGCGGTTTTGACGCAGACGGGATACGATAGAAAAATATTAATTGGGTTGCTTGGAGGTGCTTCAAGTAGAAGCTCGAGCTGTTATCTCAAAGGTCGTTTGAAAAAAGAAAAAGGTGGAAATAAACAAGAAAGAAGATTACCCGTTGAGTGTCGAAGGTAACTGCGGTTCCGGAGGTGGAGGGAGAGTGAGGGAATGAGAGAATGGAAATTGTGCCGTCGCAATCCGATGTTTGTTCAGATTCCGAGGGAACGATCCGAAAAAAGGGTTGAGAACGCAACCCCAAAGCACCCAGGACCGGAGTCCGGGGGTGGGGGGAAATCTGTGTGCGCCCCTCTTCCCCTTTGCTTAACAAAGACCTGAGGAGCGAAAGGCCTGTGACTTGCAGAATCTAGCTCTAGTCTGTTCAGCTGATTGGAATGCCGTTTTGCACAGGAGCTCGGCCTGGTGGCTTCGACCATGGCTGCTGTAGGCATGGCTGAGTGAAGAAGCTTCTGTCTCTCCAATTGGGTCTCTAAGGTCCACTTCCGCCCTTGGTACCTGCAGTTCGGGTTGTTGGTCTCTTGTTGGTGTTGTTGGTCTCAGTGCTGTCTTAGGTAAGAGAAGAGGGAAACAGCACGAGTTCCCCTCCTCATTGCCTTGCTTCTCATTCGCCAGCTAAACAAAGACACACACGAAACATGCCAGCCATGCAAGGTACAGCCTCCCAAGCTACTCCAGAGAATAACAACACAGAACAGTAGTGGCAGCTCAAGTGAGGCGTTCATGGCATTAGCGAACAGGAGACCAAGGCCTCGCGCATTCCGCCCTGTGGCTGGTGCAGCTCAAGGCATTGCCTGCGCCTCTCGATCCATCTGCCTGGGCTCGATGCTGCTGGCTGCGATTGCACTGCGTAATGGGCAGTCGCTATCGATAACGGCGCCAAAGCGGACCTGGACGACGTCTCAGGATGGGACGTTCTGCTGGGTAGAAGCCTGTAAAGGAGCACTTTTCGTGCAGTGACAGCTCACACACCCACAGCTTGACGAGGTAAACACACGCAGCGCAGCAAAATGGGGTTTTGTCATTGGCTAAGCCGAAGATTCCGGGTATCATGATCTAAGGTGGGGGCAAACATGCGATTCGGCATCGACGACAATCGAGATTTGGCGACTGGGGGCCGAGGTAAGGTAATCTCATGTGCTGCGTATCCGTAGATGAGCGAGAGATGAGAGGGTCGCGAGAGAAGTGAGAGGGTCGCGAGAGAAGTGAGAGGGTCGCGAGAGAAGAAACGACAATGCTGATTATCTCGACAGAAAGAAACTCCTGTTGTCAGAGCGTCTTCGGCCTGTGTAACGCTGACGGTCGATTGACAATGTGCGGAGCGAAGGAAATCCAACGGTCAACTTGAAGCCATGCGATGTTGAGACAGTCTCTGAGCCCCCGTTCGTTCGACAATATATCAGCTGACGATCCGAGCGGTCCTATTGTCCGTCGGTTTTTCCCCCCCTCCCGCCTTTCGCAACGTCTTGCTTGGTAACTTGGTAACCTTATGTCCGAAGAAAAACCGGGGTCTTTTCTCCGTGGTCGTTGTGCGCCCCGCGTATCTCACTTCAGTACGTGTGTTTGTAACTGCACACAGACAACAGACAACATCCTCGAAGTGATGCTCAATTGTGGATTTCGGACTCGCGCGTCGTTCATTTAAGAGCCCGACGTACTGGGTGGGATCAACTCTGCTGTCGCGTGGTCGGTGAGGCCTGGCCAGGTTTGGGCAAAAACGTCACGGACGTTCTTTAGAGAGAGGGCATCGGACGACATGTTGAAAAAAGAGGGCGGTTGGCGGCAGGGAGGAGCAAGGAGGCTCCATGATGGCGCTGCTATGCTGGCCAAGCAAGGCTGGTTGGCGGTTTGAGTTGTTGTCATGGATAGGGCCAGTAGCGAGTAGCGAGGATGGCGAACTTGGACCTTGCGGGCCGCCGAGGCTGCAGAACGCCAACGGATGGAGTCTTGTGAGTAGAGTAGCCTGATACCTTTGTTGGTCGGCGGCAGCGGCAAGGCGAGTGAGTGGCAGCTCTTAGCTCAGCTCTTCCCGTTATGCACACCATAGTTGGTCTGCGAGGCTGCACTAGAAGGGCATGTTAGATGGTTGTTGCATTTGGAAGATGCGCCGGTGCCGCTGGGATTGATCATTGTCTTGCCAGAGCATCCGAGAGTGACTAACTGACTAGCGTCGTTGATGCTTCAGCTTCACGTTAGAGTGGACGACTTGCGTGCCCAGATGACTTGCAAGTGAGGTAATTGACAGTACCCGACTGCTTGGGTCATCCGCAGAGCGAGTAAGTGATTCGGTCGGTCGGTCAGTCAGCAAAGCTCCAAAGCTCCAAAGCTCCATCCGCGGGGGCGAGTGGCCTCCCTTTCTTTAACTACTGCTAAGTTTTCATTCATCTTTCGGCGTGGAAAAGACGCCGCTCTTTTCGGACGTAAAGGTTACCAAGCAAGAGTGGCCTCCCTTCCCCCTATTCCCGCGCGTGAGCTGCCAAGACTAGTAACGCGCCGGGGAGAGACGGGATTTGCGTCGGAGAGTCGGGGTGGATAAGGTACGGGCAAAGCAGGAGAACAGGGTGCAAAAAAGAAGTCGTTCAGACTTCAGAGAGAGCTGAGGTCACGGGGATGCAAGAGGGATTCCCGCGGTTTGCATAGGGTCCACAGAGGGTACCAACTGTTCTCTGAATTGTGCAAGGGGAAGAAACAGAGCAGGCTTGCTTGATGGACGGAGGCAAATTGGACTCTGCTTTGGGCCAAAGGGGCCAGGGGGGGGGGTGGGTCAGGGAGTGGTTTGTTCAGAGTTGCATGGATGGATGGACAAGGAAGAGATCCAATGCCAGGAGAAGACTCGAGACGGGAGTCAGGAGAGAGAGAAAAGAGACCAGGGCAGACTGAAAGTTTGACAGCAGTATACTGCGTAGTAGTGAGGAAGGGCGGAAGGAACTGGAAGGCAGGAAGGCATGGAAATGAGAGAAAGAAGCAGGGCCACTCAGGTCCCAGTCTGTGCAAGTAAGAACGACGGGCAACCCGGACCTCTCGGGAGAGCAGGGGGGATGGATAGATGAGTTCGATCCTCAAAATTGAATTGAATTGAATTGACGCGCTAACTTGTTTGTACCTGATGCTTCTTAGCACTGCACCTTACACTGGAAACAGTCCCATTAATCATCACTTGACTGGGGCCAGAGAAAGTCCCTTTCCGGTGTCATGCCCATACAGACAGTACCTACTTTGCATCGCGGCCTCAGCTCAATTTTCCTTCATCGTGGATCTTTGCCTCATTTTTTTCCCCTTTCCCTCGTGGGCATCTGCCTTAATTCTCATCCCTTCCCTCTTCCTTTTTTTCTTCCCCTCGTCCGCTGCTTAGACCTCTTCTTCCTCTCCTCTCTTTCTCTCCCTCCCTCCCACGCTCACCCCTCCTTCAGCGAATCCCCTCCTCGCCTTGAAGAAGAGACTCCGACTTGGACGAACGCCGGAGGTTCACTTGTTGATCTCCCGGTTTCTCTGCGCGCGGCCTTCCTATCTAATACTCACCATCAAGGCATCATTTTGTTCCCACATTGGAAATCCAAAGATACCTTTACAATACAAAGGAATAGCAAGCAGCAAGTGACGTATAGGCTTGTCTGCTCCTTCCTTCGCTACCTACGCTGTCTCCCGAACACCCCGAGGGCCATCTCAGCCAATCACGAGGCGCATCTGCACCGTAAAAGCGAGAACAGCTCAGGTACGAGTCTGGGCCATCCGCCTACCCGCGTACTTCGTACCTCGACACCCACTTCTCGCTGTCAGGCTACCTCCTCCTCCTACCTTACCTACGGTCCTACTTTACCTAAGGTACCTTACTGCCTTTGGTACCTACCAGGTGTCTCTCACCTGAGGAGAAAAAGACTGGTCTCACCTCACAGCACGCCTACCCGCACCAATTTTAAAATCGTCAATCTGCCCTTTTTGTCTTGCTTTTTCCCCCCTCTCACTTACTCGCCCCTGGCAGTGTCGAAAAAAAAAACTGGCGAAAGAGCGGCATCTCCCACCACCCTCTTTCTACTTTCCCGTCCAACCCGTCCCGACCGATCTTCACCCAAGATCTACGGCAGCACCAGGCACCAGTTAGTCTTTCGACAGGACACCGACACGTACCACATCGCCCTCTTAAGCCACTGCAGAGCCTCTCTCGACTCTTTTTCTGCCAATCTCAGCAGTTGTCGACACTTGATCTCGTCAATTCGCAAACCTTCAATTGCGACCGTCGAAGCTAGCTGTTTGCGAAAGAGCTCGTCATATATGCAGCCGCCTCTGCAGCCGACCTACACCACCTCTTTTTCTACCAAAGAACCTCTAGCCTCCAATCTCCCGCCTTCCAGAGCAGCATCCAGTCTTTGTAAGTAATGACCGTTATCTCGCATCACCATCGTTGCAGACCAACCCAATTCGTCTCTCCGTCACTTGTATAGCTTCTTTGGCTTGTCAAGCTTCCTTCTTAGCGCTTCCTTTGGGTTGGTCGTGCTTCTTGTCTTTCCCTCGGCTTGCTTGCACAACAGAGAGGTCGGCTGGTAAGCCTCGGGGCTCTTGGTCTGCCGCCCGGGACTGCCACCTACCACCAACGTCTATCGGCTCACTTTTTAGTGGTCGCCTGTACTGCAACCGCGTGTGCGCCACTGACACCCAGACCGACAATTCCCTTTTCTCCAACCGCATCTTCTGTGCCTCTTCCAGCTCTTACGGCGATGGAATTCGTTCACTCTTGACACCTCTTGCTGACCGACTTCTCTCCTAGCATATCAATTCTGCCCTCATCATAGAATTGCATCGTCTTCGCCTCCATCCTTCTGTTCGACGATCCCGCCTGGTCCTCTAGGCCTCAGTAAACCCCCCTTTTCGCAAATCCAAGCACTCGTCCCACAGACAGCCAAAGCGCATCTCAGCAATGCCCCGGAGAATTGCGAATCCCTTCTCGACCTCCCATTCTCCCGCAATGCCGCAGACTGAGAAGGAAAGGAGACCTTCTCGTTCCGGCAACCGGATCACCAACTTCTTCACATCTCCCAAGGGCCCAAAGGAAAAGGATCATCAGACCGCTCAGCAAGCCCTCCTGGCCATGCAGCAGCAAAACATCTCGTCCACCCAAATCACGCCCTCGACCATCTCCCTGCCGACAATTTCCCTCTCGACCGCCACCGCAGGCGAGCCCGATACCAGCGAGCCCCCGACCACTCTCTTCTCGCCTCCCTCTGCCGTCGAGACAGAGAGGAAGCGACGCTTCGATGCGCAGTTCGGTCCCCTCCTGCATCCTACCCACCGCTACGTGAGCAAGTCCAATGATGGCAAGCCGCTCGACCCGCCCATCATCGACGAGCCTCCGTACTACTACATCCTCACCACCTACATCAGCTACCTCCTGCTCATTCTCTTCGGCCATGCCCGCGACTTTTTCGGCAAGCGATTTGGTGACAAGAAACATTACCAGGCTCTCAAGCCCCAAAACGGCTATGCGCCTCTGAACGAGGATTTCGACAACTTCTACGTTCGCCGGCTCAAGATGCGTATTGACGACTGCTTCGCCCGACCTATCACCGGCGTTCCCGGCCGCTACATCACGCTCATGGATCGTGAGTCCAGGGACTACAACCGAACCTACAACTACACCGGAACCCACACCGAGACACTCAACATGAGCTCCTACAACTACCTGGGCTTCGCCCAATCCGAAGGCCCATGCGCCGATGCTGTCGAGGAGTGCGTCAAGAAGTACGCTCTTAGCACTTGCAGTCCTCGCGCTGACGTTGGTACCTCCGACTTGGCCCTCGAAGTCGAGCGGGAAATCGCCGGCTTCGTCGGCAAGCCCGCCTCTATGGTTTTCTCAATGGGTTTCGTCACCAACGCCAGCTCTTTCCCTGCTCTCGTTTCCAAGGGCTGCCTCATTCTCTCTGATGAATTGAACCACGCCTCCATCAGAGTTGGTGCTCGTCTTTCCGGTGCCGTTATCTCTTCCTTCAAGCACAACGACATGGTTGATCTCGAGCGCAAGCTCCGCGAAGCCATTTCTCAGGGACAACCCCGCACCCACCGCCCGTGGAAAAAGATTCTAGTTGCCGTCGAGGGTCTGTACTCCATGGAGGGAACCATGTGCGACTTACCCGGCATCATGGCTTTGAAGGACAAGTACAAGTTCTACCTCTTCATCGACGAAGCCCACAGCATTGGTGCCGTTGGCCCGCGTGGCCGTGGTGTGTGCGACTACTTCGGCGTTGACCCCGCCCGTGTCGATGTTCTCATGGGAACTTTGACCAAGTCTTTCGGTGCCAACGGTGGTTATGTCGCTGCTGATAAATCCATCATCGATAAGCTGAGAACCACCAACGCGGCCACCATATATGGTGAATCTCCTGCTCCCTCCGTCCTCATGCAAATTCTGGCCTCCCTCCGTCTCATTACTGGCGAGCTTTGCCCTGGACAAGGCGCGGAACGTCTGGAGCGCATTGCCTTCAACTCTCGCTACCTCCGTCTTGGTCTCAAGCGTCTCGGTCTCATCGTTTACGGCCACGATGACTCCCCCATCATCCCAGTAATGCTTTACAACCCCGGGAAAATGCCCGCCTTCAGCCATGCGATGCTTAAGCGCAAGATCTCTGTCGTTATTGTCGGCTATCCCGCAACTCCCCTCATCAGCTCCCGCGTTCGTTTCTGCGTCTCTTCGGCCCACAACAAGGACGATCTCGACAGATTGCTGCAGGCCGTTGACGAGATTGCCGACCAGCTCCAGATCAGATTTTCAACCGGTATTGCTGGCGGCGCTGACCCTCTCCCCGAGGGTGTCACCCCTGAAACGGAACAGGAATGGCGGAAGGCCAACGGGCTCGAGGGTGTGTACAAGCCTCCCCGCTGGAAGCTCGAGGACGTTATCGCCCGTGGTGTCCAAGACTGCAAGCAGCGTCTGCGGTAAAGCAGTACCCTTTCCTCCCCCCCCCCCCCCCCCCCCCCCCCCTTTCTTTTTTTTCTGCTTGAAGCATTTGGCGACGACAAATTTTTTCACAACGGCTTTGACTGCTTGGTCAGACTTTGACGAGGAGCGAACTGGACGGGAAAACGACGCGACGTCCTCTGACGGTAAAGAGGGAGTTTGGTGCTTTGTGTGTTCACTTCTGTCGGCATCGACTTGTTTGCATGATACCTATGATATCAAGTGTCGAGTGTCTCTCATACCTTGATTGGTGTGCCTGCATGGCCACGGCGTTCTGGGATTGATCGTAGGAATAGCGAAAGGTTACGTGCCGTGGCACTGTACCAATATACAACTAGTAGTAGTAGGCTCTTCCGGGCTGAGAAATATAGACCTAAGGTACCTTAGAGTAATGTACACACAATTCTTGGATACGCCTATACCGTCCCGCCCATGCTCGACTCGTTCAGGTTCCTGTGTTTCACCTGGAGAGGCCTCGATCGCCCTCATGGATTGGTTTGGTTGTATTATCAATCTCCTCGTTCGTGTCCAGATAGTGTACCACATCCTTTCCGGTCTATCACCTGGTCATTCTAGTCCCCAGCTACTACCTACGGTAGGCATGCAGATCTTGACGCACAAATCTCCTCGTCTCGGGCAGGAAGGAGGGAAAGAGAAGCCGCCACTTCCAGCGCTCTTGCCCATCCGGCTCCTGCCTAGAGAAACGTCGTGCTTTCCTGCTCTTCAGAGTAAAGTACGTACCGCTTCTCGAGGCCGCTCCTGCAAAGCTCGCCCCGTCTCCACGTCAACAGGCCCTGACTTTGTTTTTATTTACGCCCACCCTTTTGCCCACGCCGATGTCCACTATCGCGTTGACATCCTCACCCCAGCATCACCGTCGCCCTCAGAAACGAATACACCAACCTCTTCATCTCTATACTCTGGAGAGAGTATTGCGTATTTTTCTCCTGTGTTGCCTGAGGCCTTTTGGGGTTAAATTTTTTTCCCTTTTTTGGGTCGTGTTAACCTATCCTTGACCACAGCATATCCCCCACCCTTCGCTTCGGCGAACACTTCTCCATTACCAAACATACAACATCAGAACTTTCAGGACTCGGCGTGACCGTTATATTGCTCCCTATGGCAGACAATAGCTCTCGGCGTGGCCAGGCGGCCGTTCGGCCTCCAGATCATCATCGGCTGGGTGGTCTCGCTCGACAGCCGCCCCGGCAAGTGGCTTCATCGCTGCCCCCACTCCGACCCTCATTCGCTTTTCACCAACAGACTCACACCTCGACTTACTTCGAGCTGGCAGATGAAGCGGATAGCTGTTATACGCATGCTTCCTTCAGCTCCCAACAAGATCTGCAGCTGCGAGTTGGTGGCCTTTCGCTCTCGTCCCTGGTGCCTAGAGGGCAGAATTCACATGCAGTATCTGAAAGCCCTCTCGACCAATCGCCATCCACATCTTCATCGTACCCGCAAGTCGAAAGAAATCCGCAGGCTGTCCCAAGTCTGAAATCACTGACTCCTTGTCGGCGTGCCGACTCATCAGCTACCACCGAGGCCATGGCTCAAGGCCCGGAGAAAGGTTATGGCCCTCTGTCTGGCAAGCAAGCTGGTGCTGAGGGCGCAAGCATCCAAAAGACCGGTTTGGACAATTTCGATCGCAATGATCAACGCCGAGAAGAAGATACAGAGAGTCTTTTTGTTAGTCAGGATGATACAGGTTATACCACCCCAAACACGTCACGACGAGACCCTTCTTCCCCTTGCCGCGTGCCCCGTTCCTCGAGCAATCAGCCCTACGGAAACTTCAGGCTGCAACGCAAGATACCAGAGCGAATGTCCAACGACCCTGTGTACCCGGAGAAAGTCTTGTCCAGCTCTTACCTACCTGACGGCAATGAAAGCCATGGCATGCAGCCGCGGAAGCTTTCGCTGGGACGAACATTCAGGGGTTTCCTTCCCGGAGATGACTACTCGGACTCGGACCCGCCCTCATCGTTGCCCGAGGCGAATGTCCACAAAGGCCAAGGTCTTACGGATAGAGCCTCATCTAATTATCATCGGCCTACCTCGGCAACCACGGCCGGTGGCAGCAAAGCAAAGCCCCCTAGTCGTCGATCTTCCGCGAAGCCCACGAAGCCTGTAATCCCGCTCCCTTTTCAGATCCCGCAGAAGTCAGATCGCATCAGCGCTTTACCAGAGCGAGCCAACACCACGACACAGGCCTGCTCTAGTCAGAAGATGCCCAAAGATGACGTTCAATCTCGCAACGACGCACATGGCCAACGTACAGCGTTAATTGGGATTTGGCCGGTCCAGAACTCCAATTCTCAAGCGAACCAAACCCGAGGCAAAATGCAAGAGGCTCGGACCGCAGAACAGCCTGCCTCAGCGTCTAGATCCAGTGCGGTGCAGAAGATCCGGGACAGAGCAAGCAAAGGGCGCCTCCTTGGAGGGTCAAGCATTTCTGCTAGAATGGCCGGAAGAGCACCACAAGCAAACCTCAGAGTTGTGGAATCAGCAAAGCAGGGTTCTCACACCCGTCAAGATGCCCTCGCTTCAAAGGCCTAGAAAGCCTCGTCCAAGGACACCACATCGACGAAGACACAAGACTCAAATTCGCATGAGCAAGACAGTCATCGCTCGAAGCAGCCTCACGAACGAATGGTCTCAACCGCAAATGCTCCCGGAAATACTTCTTCTACATTGGCAACAGCGAACGAAAGAAAGAGCGGGTGTTTGGGGTCAGTCGCTACCCGCACGAGGAGGAAGTCGTCAGCTACGACTAGAAAACCGTCTCATCCGACATTTTCGCACGCCCGAAGTAGGTCTGGAATACAGAAGAAGGCTAAAGCTTTGAATGCGCACGTATTGGACGCCGGTATGGTGGATGTAAAGTCCATAAGCTCTTATCCAGGTCCTCTGGAGAAGACTGGCGCGCCTTTGACCAGGTTCACAGAGAAATGCTCCCCGTTCGTTGTTGATCAGCCTCCCGCGACTTGTCTAGGCATCGGCAGACGCCGTAGCAGCACTTTGCCAAACCTTGTTGCCGATGAAACCCGTTTTCACAACAGAGCAAATGTCGAAGGTACGGGACAATAAACCTTGCATTTTCGGTTGAGCTGACAATATAATACAGAAACATATATGGACCCAGGTCGCCGGCTTGACGGATACGTGGAAGGAAATGAAGAACCGATTGCTACGTCTGGAGCTCTATCCGATGGCGACGATCCTGCCGAACATCTTTCTCCGACATCCTTCATTCCCGAGCCCATGAGGACAAGCAAAGCCCACAAGGACCCTAACAGCCTGCAAGTTGGAAGCCAAAGAGACCTCGTTGAGGAGATTCCGCCATCCAAAGATTGGCTCTCGAACCGCAAGCGACCTGTCGAGCGTGTTTTGAGTCCCTTGTCGCTCGAAAAAGGTCCTGAGAGAAAACGTTCGGTCAGGAAGCCCGACTCCAAGAACCGCAACTATGGCACACAACAGATGGCCGAGCACCGAGAACCAGATATATCATATGAGACCGATATCATGGAAGTTGATAGCTACGAGCGCTACGCCCATCACGCCCCAGAACATGTAAAGGCCCAGCACAGGCCTATGGGGCCTGTCTAAGAGGCAAAATATCGGAATGACTCAGCTACACAACTGCCGAGAGGTCAAGGGAAGAAAGACATGACGGCATGTGCGAGCCCTGAGTTGATCGGAAGGCCCACGCAAGAAAGTTGACGACTTGATTAACGAAAGACAGACGGTCTTGATTGTTAGTGCCTTCAATGCTACATCTACCATTACTCGCTAACCGTTTCGCAAGAAAACAACGGATGGGACGAACGAAATGTCAGAGTTGGATGCACAGCCGGATTGAACAATACTAATTTGAAGGATTACGGGAGGAAAACCCCCCCCACTTGTGTACAAAACATTCACTGGAATTGCTGTCAGAAAAAACGAGGGAGGTGAGAAAGGAACTGATTAGTTGCTGTTGGTATACTGGCCGAGGCCAATTTTGTACGAGACACTCTTGAATCGCAACGGAGCCCATAGGACGGTATTCAATATCACAAGACGCGTTCCTCAAGTGTCGACATCGAGTACATGGACAAGTAGGGTCATAATACGAGCCACGTACACAGTGGTGACGTCACGTACTCAACGACTTGGATGGAGGCATGTAGATGGCTTCTACGGCGACTTCGTCATTTTCAGGTGTCGTTTTTATAAGCCCGCCTGCAAATATTTTGACGCGAGGGTTCTATGTCGTGGGACTTTCCAGATCTGCGAACAGAACTGGTAAACTCGCAGTGAGGCAACCTGAAGACCGGTGGAGCCGAGGCTTCGTTTTGGTGGTAGAGGATTAAGGACATGATGGAAACGAATCCGAATACTAAGCACAGGACTATTCTTTCTCGAGCTGGTCCCTTAAACCCTTCTTGGCACCATCTGCATGAGCTGTCAGCTTGCAGGCGCTGTCAGCTTGCAGGTAGAATCTAGATCCGAAGACGTGACATTCGCATTGGCCTATCCCGCTCTCGACGAGCCTGAATGTAGGCAGAAGCCTGCCGGCTGCCGGTGATGCCCTGGTGCAGGCACAGACGTCTGAGCACGGAGACAGCTATCAGCCGCAGGAGAAAGCCGCCATCGGCGTGGCGAATGCGATCGACGGAACAGCCGGACATGTCTTCTCATAATCCAGAACGCGGAACACGTGCAATTGCGTCTGAAAGGGCATCGAACCCAACTCAGAGAAAACCGAAAACCGCCACACAATGGCATCATCTGAGGATAGAGAATACAGGAATTCAGCGTTAGAATACGATCGTAAGGCGGACTGGAATTGGGTAATGTTCCGGGAGCTCGGATGAAGAGGATCAGTTTGGAGAGGATCGCCCAGATTTGGGTTCGTGGAGTTGCGATGCGGAAGATGACAAAGTTTTGAGTTATCTTCATGGGCGAATCACCTCCAGACATGGCAACTTCCAGCATCCGAGTCCCTCGAGCCAATGGTGGCCAAGTTGTTGAGTACGTATCGGATTGTTGACGGAAGGACGGCGAGACGGGCGTTATCTCATGGCTTTGGGTTGTTCAGGCTGATTCGGGTTTTTCACCGGCTTTCAGCTTGGGCACGGACTCCTCGGGAATTGTCTATTCTGTGAAGTGATAAGCACAATCGAGGTGAAAAAGGGGCACAGGATTCTCGGCCGAACGAGCTGTAGTTTGAATCCTAGTGTTAGTCTGGCATGGACTTGAGCAGGCGTCAGATCGGAGTGGCTTTAGCGCGGAACTTAATCTGAGCAATGGGTGTGATTTGCGCGAGGAATGGGGAAGCCAAAAAAGGTAATCAGCAGGTTTTGATCTTTCCTTTGTTCCCTCCCCGAAAAGGCTGCAAGTTCCAGCCTAGATTTGCCTGGCAAAGAGTGTGATGGCCGTGATAAGTGAGCGTTACTGCGCAGCGGCATGCGATCGTGGGAGTTTTCAACAAGGGTTTGGATGCTTGTGGGAAATGATGAAGACAACTTGAGAGAATGAAATGACCTGTGAGTGAACGTATCGGAGAGAATTCCGGGTTGATACATGTGACGCTTCTGTTTGAGCATGACAGATTGTTGGGTTAAGCGCACAGGGCCTATGGTTTGAGATGAACGACGGGATCTGGTGGTTTGATGGCGCGAGTTTTCGCTTCTCGTCTGGAAATCAATATGAGACAGATAAGGTTGCGCTTCGTATCGCAGTCCCTGGTAGAAATTGGGATGTTGTGAGACGTCGTGTGATAACCCAGTGCAGTGTAGCATGCGCCGGGTGAAGGGTGACATGGAGGCCGGAGACAGGAGGCCATCTAGACTCTGACGCCCCAGGAAGGCTTCGAGAAGGGGCAGGATATTCGGGACCCCAACCTGGATATTCGGGACCCCTCCAGCCACACCAATCTCTGACCTCCGCAATCGGACTTTCGCGGGCGCGCCCAGCCAAAAAAGATAGTGCCAGTCTTCCCGTAATTACTGCGAAACTTCGTTAGTATCAACGCGTTTTTGTTGATTTGAGGTTATTCAGAGCCCACTTACTGCCACCCGCGATGTCCCAAGCTCAAAATACGCGTTGTCTAATGACGTTACGCGCGCGCCGCTGCCAACAAGGGATTTGAAGTCGTCGACGCTGCAGAGACTGCTGCTGCAGTTAAGGAGCTAAACTACGTCAAATTGAGCAATTAGAGGGTATCACTGGCTCTAAATAACTTCAATTGCTTTTTCACGCTGTATCGAAACGCCCTCCTATTAGCCCAACAAGTCGACTGCTCTTTTCGCCGGTCTTCGGAGACCTACTTGGCGGGTGGCTGGAGGGGTCCCGAATATCCAGGTTGGGGTCCCGAATATCCTGCCCCTTCGAGAATACGAGATGGTCCGGTAAATTGAATTGATGACAGACGTAGTGATCATGCCACACAGATAGATGCCGTTTCATGAGCTTGGTGGATTTCGCGGTGTGCGAAGACCGCTCGGCTTCGCCATAACAGTATGCCCAAATTTAGGCCTTGAGTTCCCCGCAACTGAAATTCGTGGGATTTTGTCGCCGACTGCGCGGTAACTGACGCAAAGCTATGCCCTGCTTGCTGCTCGGGCTGACGAACCAAAGCACGAACTTTGGACATCTTTGGCCACGTCCCGTCCCATCCGGATGGGCCGGCTTAGAAATGAACCCAGACAACAGGCGGCGAACACTATACTGAGGATGGTTCGATGTCCCCCAGAAAATCCTTTCGTCGCGCTGATTGACCCGATTCTCTTGATGATATGCGGGAAGATAGAATCCACGCTTCACGAGAGTCCGCCGTTTCAACCGAAAAGAAGAGACCAGAGCCTGACGTAACTGTCCAGATGAGACGAGGAAACAATAGAGTGACAGTGCCGCGGCAAAAGAGTTGCGATGAACAACCTTGGCGAGTAGAGACGACGGTGATATGACGAGAAGGTCGGCTGCCGCCGAAGGAGGGGAGCAGGAAGTGATCGACGCAGGGTCGACTACAGGCAAAAGTTTTATCCCCTGTTCAAGTTATTGTGGCTTGAGCAGTTCCCACGGGTAGTTCTTCTTCTCGTTGATGCTGTTAAGCGATTTTCTAGCTATTTAAAGTCATCTACAAGTGGGCCTCTGTCCCCACGATACCAGTGCTAGGGATTAAACATACTACAGTACCTGTACCCATCACACGAAGTAGGGTGCTGTCGTTATCATTGAAGTTCTTGGTTCTGCCGAGGACAACCTCTTCTTCTAGTGCCATTCGCCACCCATGTTCAGCTACATGGAAGGACAACCTCTTTGCTTTGGGTCTAAGTAAATGACAGCCTTGTAGGGTTTCTGTTTTTAAAATTGGGGGTCCAGCGAGCTGCAGATGACAGGTTGAAGTGAAGGCTCCAAGTTTGCAATATAGTGCCAAGACTGCAGCGTCGAAGACAAGCTTGGATACAGCGGCGGCGGGTGGATGCCGATCCATAATGTTAAATGATGGACGATATCGATTGAATAAGTCGCTCAGCCTTTTCACGGGATCTTTTGATGTTGACGCTCGGCTCTTTGATGACCTAAAATGCCTCACTTACGTTTTGCTTCTGGGCCCGATCGTGATGTTGTGATGGAGAGGCTGGGTAGTTGTGGGAGATGGAGGTCTCGCAAGTGCGTATTCGAAACGGAGGATGGGGTTCGAACCGTTTGGCCAGAGAAGAGGGGCGCGTACCCGAAGCGTCTTCACTCTGTCATCGTGCGTCTCTGGAGAAGTCGAGGCCAGTCGCTGACGCTTGGTGCTGGGTATGTACTGGGCGCGGACAGCCAGGTCCAGTCGGGTGTTTTCTTTTTGTGATTGGGGGGTAGGCGAAGACAGAGCTATGTATGGGGCGGTCACCACTACTATGTTACCCACTACTATGTTACCCTCGGTCGATTAAGCAGTAGATTTGCAAGGTGAGGTCGTGTAGATGAGGTAGCTGGCGTGTTTCTTGGAGAGGGCTCGCATATGAAAATCTACCAGTATCAACCCTGGAGGTGCTGTTTTGGGGAGAAGAGGTGCGGAGCCCACCGTCGGGACTCTTGCCGGGCGATTCAGAATCGAAGGCAGTCCCATCTGTTGGCATTGGGTCAGGCAGAGACGAGGTATCTGAATGCAGAGCAAGGTTAGGTTGGACCCTTGAGAGGAGGGAGGCAATCCATACCTTGGGCTTAGCCATCGGCAAATTGCGAGCTGTGGTTGGTTGGGCAGTAGAGTGCTTGGACGGTAAAGCAAAGAAGAAAACGGCAAAAGCATCTGATAATGACTTCACGCATGGCTTGTTGATGTGGGTTCCTGACTCTGTTCCTGGCGCAGTGTTCTTTCCTTTGTCGGTCTGTGTGGTATTATTTGAATTGTCGAGATTAAAGCCGGAACTTATGGGGGCATCGTCATCACACATAGCGGGAAGGCGACGGACGACATCTGCCCTGGTTGAGCGGCTCAACCAACCTGTTCCATGGGGCTAAGGTACACTGTAAGGTACTCTCGTCTCCGTTGGAAGCGATTGGTAGTGACTGGGCAGTTCGGTCCCAATTACCGAGTGACCAGGCCGTTTTTCATTTTGGATGCCGTCAAAATCTCTTATTCTCTCTGGGTCAGATTTCCCCTACTTTTCTTATTCCGTTGTTTACTTGATCACTGTGGCACATGCAAGATCCAATGGGAACAGGGCGGCGGCGGCTGGGTTGGCTTCTGGAACATGCCAACCAGACCTGTGTCTCCAATCAACATGCAAGGTAGGTACTCTGTAAGCACTCGAGGCATTCTCCGTGACACGAATGTCTCTCTGAATTCCCTACTAGAGGTGCGCAAGAAGCAAGGAGGAGACACAGACAGACAGAGACACCGACAGCAGGTGTCTTGTCTATCTGCGCGTGCAGCAGAAAGAGCGGTCCTGTATTGGAATAAGGAAACGGAAGAGGTTTCCCCTACATGCATGGCATGGCAATAACAAGTGCTCTATGTAAGTGAGGGTATGGGTGGAAGCCAACTTCAAGCAAGCAATTGGATCGAGTCGATGCCGCAGGGTTGACCCCCTTGGGCGCTAACGCGCATTGGGGCCGCGGTAATGGGCGGATTGATGAGGTAGGTCGTTGGCATGGCCTTGATGATATCGGTACCTTGCGGATACCGGGGTTTTTTTTTTCTTTTTTTTTTTTTCAAGTCATGTCATTACTAGATCTGCGGCCCATCAAACTTGCAGTGTGCTACTTCTGAAGTATACTCAGAGAATATAGGAAACATGGCAAAACTGCAGCAAGGTTACCTTACATCCATCGCGGGGGAATAGCATGATGGCTACCGAGGCTCAGCATCAGCTTTCCCCGTCTCCTCTTCAGCTCTGTCTTCACAGCTTCACGACCTAACAACCATGAAGGGAGAGCATGGAGTGCTTTTGGCCAGCGGCTCGTTCGAGACATGAACGGGACCAGACGAATGGGTCCCTCTCAACCTCAAGCCTCAAGCCTCAAGCCTCTCATGGAAATAACCCCCTCGGTCTGCGTGGCCGGACACAGGCATGAAGCAGAATGGGAACACTTTCTCTCCCTCCATCCCAGGCCGCGTTGTGGATTTAATGGCAAGATATCCTGGTTATAGGTATAGGTGGTGGGCCAGGGCCAGGGCTAGTACTGGTCCTGGCTCGGCCAAGGTCTATGAACCCATATCCATTACGCTACTAAGGTACTTCAATCCGTTTAGCACCATCCACCCATCTGAGCAGCGCACCGCACGGGGAAACGCCGCCGCTGCAATTCCGGGCAGCAGCCGAGCAACATGCCCGCCCGATACTACCTATATCTAGGTAGGTACCTTAGGTGCCTTCGTACAGCCCTGGACCTGCCCTGCTCTGGACAGTACCTGAATCCCAGATCAAGCCTGCCTTAGGTCCAGAGTACCTCTCTTCTTGCGTGGACCACCACCAAACGTGATGTACCTACCCGCTGAACCTGCAATTCAGTTCAGCTAAACCAGGTCCAGTACAACAATCCCGTCCCGTGCTGTTCCTGCTTCCACGACTTCAGCGCTGCTGGCTGCCAAACTCCTCCACCTTTTCGCCTGAGCCCGAACCCGAGCGACGATCCCATCCTCGACCTGACTTGTCCTTCTCCTCCTGCAGTCTAGTCTAGCGCATGTTCTGTTGAGCCTCTCGTCGACTCATTCCACTCGACATCGCCTTCAAACATACATATTGGCGACACCGACCTGGCACGAGGGTTCCGACGCTCATGATCCCTCCTTTGTCAGCCCGACGACGACTCTGTGTACTGCTCCCACAGTTCCAATCTCTTCTGCAACGGGCCCCCGCAGCCGCCGCCACGACCTCCTCACCCTGAGGACAACGCCGGCGCTTCTCGACGCTCCCCCGATTCGTCCTCCAGCCTCTTCTCCTCCTCTATTGTCTCTCCTCCTACAGCCTCCCGCTGCTACTATCGCTGCCGTTACTCTTTCCACTGGCGACCTCCACCTCCACCTCCATTACTTTTGATCTTGATTGCCGCCTACAAGGACGACCACGACCTCGACGTCGCCAGCCATGAATTTCGATTCAGGCACCGCCTACGCGGAGTCGGATGCCGACGACGAGTACGAGCGCAGCCTAGGGCCCAACTCACCAGTAACGAACAGCGAAGCATCGCCAATCGATTCCGAGCTACCTTCCTCGAGCGAACATACACCCACTACCTATGGCCATCGCAGCAGCGCCGACCGCCTGCCCGAGACCATCATCTCCGAGTGGACGGCTGACGAGTGCGCCGACTTTATCAGCACAATTGGGCTGGCGCAGTACGCTGACCGTTTCGTTGGTGAGTCGACCCTCGGTTACCTTCGTGCTTCTTTGTCGTTGCGATGTGCTAACGATTGCCAAAAGAAAATGAAATTGTTGGCGAGGCTTTGGTCGCTTTGCAACATGACGACCTCAAGTCCATGGGAATTGCCAGTGTCGGCCATCGCTTGACCATCCTGAAGAGCGTCTACGATGTCAAGAAGGCGCAAGACATCCCGATAGAAAGCGACCACTATGTGCCTCTATGTAGGTGACACCGCGCTTTTTCCTCCCCAAGAACCTTTTGACTGACCTGTCTTTGCCACAGCTGCCGATGCGGAAGCGCAGTATGCGACGGCAACACTGAAAGACATTAAGCACTTGGTCGAGCAGCTTCGCCTGAGAGACGAGAGAATGAGTCTGGTAGAGCAAGACCTGCGTCGACTGACGGACGATTTTAGACGTTTACGGGAAGACATGTTACCAGCCCTGCGCCTGGCCAAGGACTCGTCACAACCGCTACCCAACGTATCAACCAACAACAATCAAAATTACGGATACGAGACCGTGTCGCCACCAGCCCCGACACCGTCTTCTACTCAATCCATGAGTTTGAAGAGACAGTACTCAACGAAGAAGATCATGCTTGGAACAACGCCAAAGAACACCTCGCCCTCGCATCTGCAAACAACGCACGAGAGAATGGAACAATCGCTGGATCCGTCAAATGCCGCCGAAAGAGCAGTCTTATCCTCCTCACACCTAGCAGCCATGAATGGCTCGGGCACAGCTACCTCGCCCGGTTACCCCTCTCCGAATATGCCTTCCCCAACATCGCCTCCGACTCACGGCGGCGCGACGCTCGGATCCCGGTCTTATCGTTCCGATATGCCAACTCCGTCATCAAGATCAACCTTCGCCGAAAGCGAACACGGCTACAAAGGCCGCGAACAGCAAACAGCGCCGAGACGCGGACCGACGCCCGCCCCCGACACCCCGAGTACAAGCAACGCATCCGTCGAGATCTTCAAGTCTTTCCGAGTCAGCATGGACGACCCGTGCTACAAAGTGTTGCCAGCCGCGCTTAAGAAGTACCAAATCAACGCGCCATGGGATCAATACGCTCTTTACATCGTCTATGGGGATCAGGAGCGTTGCTTAGGACTTGACGAGAAGCCTCTCATCCTATTCAAACAACTCGATAAGGAGGGCAAGAAGCCCATGTTCATGCTACGGAAGACGAACAACGCTCAGGTCGATGCGTCAGCAGAACAACCAGGGAGCGCAGGGCTTACCGCAAGGGGCGCTGCAACAGGCTACGATCCGCCAGGCGGTATCATCTAGGGAGTGATACCACTGCTGATCATTCTCGACACGTACCCTTCCATGATTTGATTTATTACCCTGCCGGACCATTTTGAGTGGAAAAGCAGCCGTATGTGGGATGCGGGGCTGCAAGCTCGAATGGACCAGAGCATACCGGAGTTGGGGTTCACCTGCATAGCGCTGCGCGAGGGGAAGACGCGACTGCTTTCGGATATTGTCGCGGAAACATTGTGTGGGTTTGATTGGGCGGGGTCTCTCCACGGTGTTTCGTCTCGCACCTGTTCCTAGGTTCCCCGAACTCGAAACGTGGATCCGAGCTATATTGCTCTCTATGTACGAGCTCCAGCTTTTTGGACGAACGAGGCTTCGGCCCAGAAATCGCCGCAGCGGAGTTTTCCAAATTGAAGTTGATGAGATGTTTTGCTCTCTCGTGAAGGGATCTAGGGTACGGACGGGGCTTACGCTGGGTGTAAGCGAGGAACAGAGCACCGTTATTGTCAATACTTGGAGGGTTGGGCTGATCAGACGTTGAAGCGGACGTGTAACCAACAGTACTACTTGATAGGAGGCGGAGGGTTTCTTGGATATGGGAGTGATGTGTCATCTACTATATGCGCCGAAAAGACAGACCTCGAAGTCTGTCGAGGGGGAGCTTATTTGATTCTTTACACTACTTAATTCACCATTT
The DNA here is from genome assembly GCA_036785495.1 of Colletotrichum neosansevieriae. NCBI lineage: Eukaryota > Fungi > Ascomycota > Sordariomycetes > Glomerellales > Glomerellaceae > Colletotrichum > Colletotrichum neosansevieriae. Next base: position 141,907 of record JAVHLV010000076.1, on the reverse strand, counting down.
TATTGGACATGCCTTCTTAATCACCGTAACCCATCTGGCTGTATCGCCTGCATAACTACCATACAAAACAGAACAATTCCCTTCGGAAAGGTGGGGAAAGCCAGCATAGTAATCCGATGTGGCTACCGAATCCACCAGCTCACGGAGTGGCACAATCTCGGCGAAAGATGCCTCGCGCTCGCGCGTTGACGGGGCCCCCGGACGAGCGCCAAGGTGGCCGATCGCACCAAGGTTTCTCCCCCTTCTAGAAGCATGGCGGGTATCTGATCAGCCACGAGGATGGGAGGTAGTGGTGTCACCAGTGCCAGAGACGGCGCAAATTTGGCTCTGAGGGAGGAGGGGAGGAGGCTGTGCTGGGAGCCGTGTGAGTGGGCTTCTGCTGCGTCCCGGAACGGGGGAGTTCGTGAGGATGAATGGGATGATGGGAGGGAGGGTTTCAGTTGGAATTCTTGCTCTAACGTTTTCGAGCATGTTTGCTAGGACGAATCGAGAGGAGGTTCGTCGTTTTTTTGAAGTCGTTGCACACACATACGAGGAGATCGTCATCCAGCACAACGGCCTACCGGGAGGGTGGTATTCGGGTGCGGCGGAGGAAGGGGGCGGGTAGGTAGTGTGTCTCAGTCTGGTGGGCGGTCGTGCAGTTTGTGAACCCCAAAATTCCTAAAAGGGGACGATTGGGGGCTGAATGATGTGGGTTGTGGGATGGTCTGGTTTACCTATTGTGGGGTTATTTGTGGTGGAGGGGAAGAGGGACACTGGAAGAGGTGGCAGATGGGCGAGGCTGTGATGGCGAGGTATGAGAGATGTTCTCATTATGGAAAGGCAGGTTTCTTTGGTTTGGGCCAATTCAAGCTCCGACAAGGGACCGGTGATTTGTATTTTGGGGGCGGCAAAATCGGTACATGACACCCCGGAGACGGAGCGGAGGTCCGGCCGGGTTTGAGGGATCGTCGGGTGCTAGGTGACCAGGACGGCTTGCAGGACAGATGTTTTGGATACATGCCGAGGCGTCATTTTCTCTTTGGGGAATACGAGGTTTTGGAGGGCCGAATAAAAAAATTAGTTTGGGATGGCCCAAGGGACTTTGTGTGTGTCTATGTGTGTGTCTGTCTCTGTCTGTCAGGTTGTCTCTGGTTTTCCCGAAACAGGGCGAAGGACGGTGCCGGGGAAGTGTCTTGGCCTGATGCTACGACAATAAGGTAAGGTAGTTCCCGAGTTTTGCTAGAACCCATTCGGCGCGCCGAAGCGGATGTCTGAGGTCAACGGCCCGGCGTTGGCTGCGCGCGGGCCTTTTTATTTCCCGATCTTTCGGTGTTTCCATGGATGGGAGAGGCCCGGGCAAATTTTTCTCTTCTTCTTTCAAGATGTTCTTGTATAGGTTCGGTGCGGGTAAGATGTGTCAACGTTCCATGTAAATTGGATACGAAAAGCAGCTGAAAGAACTGGACGGTCGGAGATTTTGGTTGTTGAGCATTTACGGATTTGGCTGCCCGCGCGGGTTTCAAGAGAGGGCGCTGTGTGAGAGAGTGTGTGTGATTGGTGAGACGTCTGAAACTGTCCATGTTCGTTGACTGAATCATGTCTTGCAGTTGGCTGCATGGACCGCCGGAAACTCGTGCTGATGGACGTTGTGTGGGATTGACCGCTGTCACTCGTCTGACGGGTGGGGTTCTTTTCTTTTAGGACATTTAGATTCCGTTATGGGAGAAAATAAGAGATAAAAACGTTCTAGGGAGAGTCGATGACTTTGCGAGGTTGGGTTTGGGTTGCGAGTGATGTTGTCCATTAGGGGAAGATGTGTCGTTGACTGGTTTTGAGATGAAATGGTCGGGGGCCGGTTTCTGGAAGGGTTCCATGCACATCATCATACTGAAGATCAGCTTGGACTTAAGAATTTGGCACGGCTCCGGACCCGTTTGCTTCCACGTTCCTGGTCTCCCGTTTCTGATATTGCCTTCTATGCCTTCCTCGAGGTAATTGCGTTCATGTCGGCAGCTCAGAACTGACTTGCCTATCCGGGTGTCGTCGGCTTGCATCTGCCCCGCTGAGTCCTAAGTCGTCTCGACTCCACCGCTTCGTTAGGGCTTCGTCTCCCTGCGCAGCTCCACAACCAAACCCTTGATGAATTGCTATATCACGTAGGCCTATCACACAGGTAAAGCCCGAGTGGCTCAGTGGTAAAGCGTCTCACTAGTATCCGGTTCTCCGGTCCGACATGAGAAGATCGTCAGTTCGATTCTGGCCTTGGGCACTGTGTATGTACTCTTTTGATTTTTGTGAGGGAGAATGTTTTCCATAGTTTAGTTTAGTTTCCTTTGCAGCACCAGCCAGCCAGTCCTTGATGCGGAACTGAAAACTAGGCGTACTTCTTCTCGTTGATCCCTCCTTAATTACTAATGTGAATCTAGTGATTTGTTTTTAGTATAACTAGCTCTATTACGCTGGGAAGGTTGTGTGTGTTACGCCCACGCAACAATAATATACACAGGATCAGAAGGAGACCAGGCAAGAAAGACTGTTTGTAGATAGTAGTTAATTAATAGATCCTCAAGAAGTCCACTGGGTGAGGAGGTGGTGGCTTTTTTTTTTAATTTCTCAATACATTCGTCTAACTTGTGATTCGTTGACTGTTGAGCACGAACTGCGATTGCTGGTTGACAATAAAGTAGAGAACGCCATGCATCTTCCGAAGTAAAGAATGCTGCCTTTCAAAATCTTTTATTGTCTTCCTCAGATTCAGGGAATCTTTCGTCGTGAGGAACGGATAGATAGGCCCAAATGACGTAGATTAATATCGTTGATCTTGAGCAACTTCCAAGTCAGCTGCGAGCTCTCCCCCTCGGTTGAAGGTTCCATACTTCTTATCCTGCCTATGGAATTTTTTGTGTCTCGAGAGTGCGTTCTAGTGAATTCGGATTGACCTTGACGAGGAAATCTCCTGTATGGGAAAGAGCAATCCGAATACGACTGGCCTCCTGCTCCTGCCTCCTGCTCCTGCCGCCTCTGGTGCCTTCCTCGTCCCCTCTCACATTGAACCCTAGCAGGCTCATTGCCACCCATTTTTTTTTTCCGATTTCGCACTCCGTCGCAGCCTCTTTTTTTGTTTCATTTTTTTACTTGCTTCTCGTCGAAGATTCCTGGGTTTGCATGGGAAGACTTCCAGACCAACCCTCCTTCCTGATCATCCAGAGGGTCTGCATCTGGATATTCCCGTCACCCTTCCTCCCGCCAATTCTTTTTTCAGGTGAATCATTCATTTGTGAGTAGCTTTCGGGCGCTTGAGAAAATTTCGGTGCTTGGCTAACCTCTCATAGAGTTGCCGAAGATCGATCCGAATCGAGGCAAGAACCAAATACGACAACAGCAAGTTCTAGCGGTGAACACAGACTCGTCGCTTGACAGAAAGACAAATCGACAGACGACATCATGGATCTTAATAGAGACATCCCATTCGGCTTTCAAGCGGGCAACGGGCAGCTTTCTTTCAGCAACAGGGGCAGCTCAGTCACCTGGGTTCCTCCGACACCTCCCCGTTCGAACAATGAGAACGGCGTATCTGAAGACCAGCAAAAGCGCCTTCGCGTCCAAGTCGACGTGGGCGACTTAGGAGTTTCCGTTCTTCGTCTTGGCTCAGACATGACCTTTGACTTCAGGGCAGTCCATGCCGAGGCTGAAAAGATTGTCGCCGACATCAGATCAGAGCGCGACCAGCTCCAAAAGCAGCAGCACGATGCTATTTCGATGCACCAGAAAGAGTTGAGCGATGTTCATCGTGAGAAAAACGCGTTGGAGGAAAAGTGTTCTCGTCTCCAGAAAGTTGCCAAAGAACTGGAGAACAAAGTCATTACCGAAGTGGCGAGGCTCAAGACTGCCAACGATTCTCTTCGGACCGATCTAGAGTGGGAAAGAGTGCGTAACCATCAGTCGAGGGAAGAAGCTCCTCAGCAGGCCAACTCAGACTGCTCTTCAACAGAAGCGCAGCAAAAAGTTCACCAACTTGAAGTCAAAATTCGCCAACTGACGACAAAAATCGAAGAGCGCAACGTCTGCATCATGACAAAAAACGATGAATGTGAACGACTGAGACAAGACGTCAGCGAAAAGGCCTCGCAGATTTACCATATAGGGAACCGAAATACGGAGCTGAACGATGTTATCTGCAGCCGTGATCAAGACGTCAGTCGCCTCGAGGAAGATCTGCGCATCCTCAACGATCAGAATACAGTGCTCCAAATCGAGATGGATGAGCTTGAGCGGTCCAACAACGATGAAGACGACAGATACTACAGCTCGCCTAGAACTGCCAAGAAGCGGACGCCCAAGAGGGCCAAAAAATGAAGAAGTCCTGACGTCAGCTACGAGGAAGAGGAGTTGTAGATTAGCAATCGAGGCGGTACTAAGCAGGGACTGTGGGTAAGTCTGAGTGCTCGGCAAGAGAGAACGCTACCGAAGCCGAGGACGAATTGCAAGGCGTCCAATTTACGACCACAAAAGATGTCAGCTGAAAGTTGGGCGTGAAACATTTGGGTTTCCAGGAGATCGCTCCAGGATAGATACTGTAAAACCGCGAAGAGATTTCTACATAGGAAAGAATAGAGTCTTTCATAGAACCCATATTGCCTGTCATCATGTTCAGCTTGCTTCTGCGCATTGCAAGCCAGCCTTCATGCTTTCGCATTTACGGGTCCGTCCAAGAGGTGGTGTTATAATTATTTTACGACGTCAAGAAGTAACGCACTTCACCTTCTTGGCTTCGCGTTTTGACCAACCTCAACCCAATATTTTAGGTATGCTGCTTGCATGATCTTGTAGACGTCAACTGTGCTCCCATCTAAACCCACCGGCAGCTGTTTAGACATCTTACCAACCACGCTCTTGGTGGGGTTCAAAATGCTGAGCTTCATAAAGCACTTGTTGATTGTCCAATTCATCTAAGGATAAAGACCTTACGTCACTATCACGATGATGCAAAATCACAACTTCGGCGTCTCCGGCGCTGGGAGGTTGGCAACGACGCCGTTGACCTGAAATACTGCATAAGATAGTCTGTGTATAATAGTTTGGATGGCTTTCTACTTAGATGTCTAGAAGAGAAATGATACTTCCTCAGAAGCACCGACCTTGCACATATAGCACCCACGTTCGATGCTTCCACTGTCCTTACTCCTCCTTGTGTCCAATCCTCGGCAGACAAAGCCACAACGCAAGCATAGCCCCCAAGAACGCCAGGATGATAGGCCGCAGAACCTGGACGCCTTTCGCCTGAGCCAGCACGCCGACAGCAAACGGCAGAATAGCCGCTCCGCTCCCACCGAACGCCGCCGCAAACCCAATCGTGCTGACATGAAGATGCCTCGGAAGCAACTTCGTAGCCGCGACGACCACAGCCGGGAATCACGGACCCAGAAAGAACCCCTGCAGCGAGACCGCGACCGCAGAGACGTAAAACTGCGGCACCAGCCAGAAGAGCAGCTCCAGGCCCATGGCGATGGGGATGTATATTGACACGGCGAGCTTGAACCCCAGCTTCGGCGTGACGAAACCCATAATCACACGGCCCAGAGTGATGCCCAGCCAGAAACCGACGGACGTCATGCCCGAGTCGAAGTCGTTGGCCCCGCGCACCTGGATCATGAACTGCACGATCCAGCCGCCGAGCGAGTCCTCGGTGCCGACGTAGGCGAGGAGGAGGAAGGCGCACAACCACGAGACGCGGGCGTACGGGCGTTTAAAGAGCGCGGTGCGCATGCCGCCGCCGCCGACGTTGCGCCGTTGTTGGGCTGGCTCACCGTCTCGCGGTACAAGGCCCCCGTCTATTTCCAAAAGGCGGAAGTGCACCACGCCAATTCGATCACGCCCATGCCAAGCTTGAATTCACGCCCTCGTCAGCTTCAAATCATCCGGTTGTTTTCTTGTGTGAGCGGTACTACTAACCAGGACGTAGTAAAAGGTCCACCACCCCAGATTCGCCTTGTTGATCATCGTTGTCGCGATGAGCGGGCTCATGACGCCGCCGGCACCGTAACAGGCGTGCAGGAATCCCAGGACCTCGTTGGCGCGGTCCATGTTGCTGATGTACGCGTTCCACGCCGCGTCGCTGATGCCATTCCCGAAACCCGCGAGGATGTAGACGACGACGAGGACCGGTTAGGGGGGGTGCTGGGAGATGACGACGTAGACGGCGATGTGGCACGACGAGGCGATGATGGCGATGCCGCGCTGCCCTGGTTTGAGGTGGATCCAGTTGTTGAGCAGCGCGGAGAGGACGTAGCCGACGAAGGGTGAGAGGAAGACGAGGGACACGACGATGTAGCTGAGGTTGTGGTATGATTCGAGCTGTCTAGGGTGAGTTTCTGTTTGGCATTGAAGGGCAAGGTTTGATCATACGTAAGGAATCAGAGCCTGAGATCGCGTTAGTATTTCGGTTTTTTTTCTTCCCTCAAGAATACCCATGAGCTTGGGGACTTGCACCGTAGGCAGCATCATTCGCGCCCGAGACGAACAGACTCCCGAAGCAGGTCAATACTCTGTTCGCGTTTGACCTGGGGTAGTTCTATTTTTGAGTAACGGCTGCAGTCGTCGTCGGCGCCGGCAGACCGCCGGTCGCATCTTCGTTGGATCCGAGGCGGTGACCTTCGGTGTTGAGGAGACCGGCGTCGGCGTCCTTCGGAGTCGCCGACCTCTCGAGGCTCTGCAACTGGATGGTCGAGGTAGACGACGTCGTCACCATGTTGACAAAGCAGGCCGAAGGACGGCAGAAAGATAGCTTCAATTTTCCCGGGGTCAATTGGAATCGACGACCGTTGTGAATGGAGGTTCTCGCGACTGTTCAAAGTCTAAGACCAAGCGGGAAGGAACCAGATGGATTTTATGACAACACTTTGCAGGATGGATCTTGAACTTATGACGAACCAGGGACATGAAAGGTGAGCATGTCATATAGCACTGCACCAGCATGACCGGCTTTCCCCAGCTTAAGAGCCACTGCCTCAGGTCTCACCCGTACCGCGGAATATATTCCGCTAGTTGCTCGGGGACTTAGTCAGGGAACCGGCGTCAGTCAATGGCTGTTTTGTTTCTCATGTTCGTACAATCGAGAGCTCACGAGGTCAGGGCCCCGGTGGGGGGGGGGGGGCGATCATTGCATTCCTGGACTTCAGTGGAAGAAGATTCAAACCCGATAGACCGGCGCGGGATTATTGGGTGGTACCCGCATTCGGCAAATCCCCGGGCGGTAGGACGCCGGGGCGGAAGCGGGGCCGAAGTGGAAAACATATCCCGCCAAGGCAAAGCCTGGCATTCGTTTTGTTTCCCGATTGGGAGCATCTGTCAGCTCGGGGCTCCGCGCGGGCTCTGTGCTTGACGTCGTTGGCAAGAGGACCAGATCGAAGAAAACAGAAACAAGAATTCTAGTTTGCGATATTGCTACTGGAATCAGGAAGAACGTTGTTCAGAAATACTATTCAACCTCATTTGTCATCAGCACCTTCATTGTTTCGTATGGAGCTGAATTGCTAAGGCATCCACCAAGTCGTATTCTTCATGACCCCCTTGCAGAATCAAATCAAAAAGCACGTCGCAGACGTCCTACTAAGACCGTAACCTGACGCAACTTGTGGCAAGGATCGAAGAATCGGCTGGAGATGACTTCGACCCCCGGAGGAACCCCCCGATGTGCAAATCAGAATCTGGAATAACACCAGAACTCCGCTGAAAGGAGGAGAAGGTGGAATCTCCGGCATGGGAAACTCCCCCGGTCAATATGAAAAGTCGAATAATGTTCATTCAGTATCATGAAACTTGGACTCTGTCCATGCTCCAGTCGGCAGCAGGTCCAAACTAGGTCTTCCGAACAGTCTTGAGGTCTGGACAATGGAAACGACCCCAGCAAGCTCAAATGATTCCGCGGGTATATCATTGGCAAAATTTTTTTTACGGGGATGGGGGCCTATCATCCTTCAGGACAATGACCTCGTCCCATTTACAACAGTCTTTAGCATTGCATTAGCCTCGGGCCGTCCCGCGCCTCCCATGGCATCCTATCAGACCCCGACCGGCATTCGACCTCAGGGTCTCAAATCATTATACAGGTCCCAATTGTCGCCACGGGGCGGCTGCACGTCTCCGCCCCTATCTGTAGATATGCGACGGGCTGCCTGTTGATCGCAAGAAATAGTGATGGCGCGTGCTGGGACGCTCTCCCTTGCTTCGGACTTTCATCTACAACGCAATGTTTCGAGGTGTGTTTCTCCACGAATCCCTACCGACTTTGATATTCATCTTCACCATGGGACATCTTGATATCCTCGTTGAGAGTCGTCGTTTGTGTTTGGTGTTCAATTCTCACGCATCGAGCGTTTATGGCCGAGGCTCTCGAGAGCAGCATTGTACAGGTGTTATTGCGACAAATCATACAGGGTAGTCATGTTTTCCCTCTCTGGGGATGATCGTGTGTCCAGTCTACCCAGTCTAACGTTTTCCGCCAGCCATTAAGCCGATCGATCTATCGTTTCACTCCGGTACCATACACAAAAGAAGCGAGAGAAATGCGAGAAAAAGAAATACAAAGAAAAAGTAATGTCCCAGCGCCTCGAGAGGCGAAAATGATTATAACGCCTGAAACGACCTAACTTATTCTCGTGAGATGTCACGACCGAAGACCTTGGACTTCAGCCAGTCGTTGATGACCAGAAGACGGTTGCGAGCTAAATATGATTAGCGGGCGAAGAACTGCCGAGGCAAACCTTTGGGAACTTACTGCTGAAGCACATGGAAAGGTAAGCACTGCGCCAGAAGAGGTAGGTCATGCTACCACCACTAGCGATGTTGCCGTTCCACCAGCTGACGTCAGCGACAGCCTTCTCAGAGCCAATGTAGGCCAAGCTGCCTTGGTGAGAGTAGTGGAAAGGCTTGATGTCCTTGATGCGACGGAGCTGGCGCTCGTGGGCCTCAATCTCCTTGGCAACCTCAGCCGCGTTCCCGGGCTGAAGGTTCAGGTTGCTGCTGAGCTCTTGAACACGGGCCTCAAGGGCCTCGGTTCTGGCCATGTTATTGAAGAGCTTGGCAAGGAAGTTGCCCTCCTGAGCAGCGACCTGAGCAGTCGGGGCATATCCAGCAACGGCACAGTCACCAATAGCCCAGACATCGCGGGTGCCCTGGACAACGAGGTACTCGTTGACGGCCAGACCGCGGCGGGAGTCCTTCTGAGCGGGAATCTTGGAGATGAGGTCGCGGACGATGGGGCGAACGGCGTTACCGGTGGCCCAGACGAGAAGACCGTAAGGGATCTTGAGAGTCTGCTTCTTTCCATCGGGTCCAGTCGCCTCGGCCTCGACCAACTCGTTAGTGACCTTCTTGACCATGGTCTTGGTCATGATGTCGATCTTCTCCTCCTGGAAGGTCTTCTCGGTGTACTCGATAAGCTGCTTGGAGAAGGAAGGCAGAACGTTGGGAAGTGCCTCAATCAGGGTAACCTTGAAGCGGTCGGCGATCTCGGGAACCAGACGCTTGATGTCCTCCTCGAAGAAGTCCTGAAGCTCACCGGCGAACTCAACACCAGTGGGTCCACCACCGACAACAACCATGTGCATAAGACGGCTGATGTCGTCGGCGGACTGGTCCTTGAAAGCGGCAGTCTCGACGCAGTCCATGATCTTCTTGCGAATAGCCTGAGCGTCACCAATCTCCTTCAAGAAGCAAGAGTTCTCGCGCACACCCGGGATACCAAAGGTGGCGTTCTCAGCTCCGACACCAACGACCAGCATGTCGTAGGGAACCTCAGTCTCGGACATGGAGCCTTTGATTTCCGAGTTATCCTGAATCTTGACAACCTTTCTGTCGGGGTCGATGGAGCTAGCCTCGGCTTCGTAGAACTTGACGGCGGCCTTCTTGTGGCGGAGAATGGTTCGGATAGGCTCCATGATAGAGCGGTGCTCAATAGTGCCGGTCGTGCATGATGGGAGAAGTGGAGTGAAGAGGAAGTAATTTCTCGGCGAGATAACGACGACGTTGTAGTTCTCGGTGTCGAGCTTCTTCAGCATGGAGACAGAGCCCCAACCAGTACCTGCCAAGTTGTCAGCATCATGTTATCGCGATCACGGGCGAGCAGGTGAATATACCAAGGATAACCAGAGTCTTCTTGGTGGGGTCAAGCTCGACCTGGTCCTCAAAGTGCCTGTCCTCGTAAACCTCGTACCCAACATAGGCGAAGAGACCGAGGGTCGAGAGGTAGGTAAGACGCCAGACCCATCTGAAGGTCCTGCGGATCTTGCCAGGCTTCTTGACGGGTGCGGCATCGGCGTAGGCTCTGCGGAACTGGCGCGCAACAATCTTAGAAGCATTGGCAGTTACTGGCCTTGCCGCAGTAGCGCGAAGGCCCTGTCTTGAGGTGGTTGTGAGGGTTCTGCGACCAAGGCTGGCAACAGTGCGCGGAGCTCTCGGTGCGAGCTGGGCCGCGCGAAGGGAGCTCATGGCTCTGGCGGTCGAAGCCATTGCTTCAGTTGGCGACGGAGGAAAGGTCTCCACAGACCGGTAAAAAGTAGTAGACGAAGCGACGGACGCGGCGATGCAATGAAAGGGAAAGAAAGAGGCGGAGGAGGGAAGGGAATTTGAAGAACGATAAGGATGCGCTGTTGGTCGTGTGTGACGCAGCAGCAAGAGAGGTTTGCAGCTGGCGGCTGGACCCTCCCGAGTTGGCGGTATTTTTTTCGCATCTTGCAGAAAATTTCAGGTGCTACGGGTGAGGTCAGAGACAGCGCGCTCCGCCGCTAGCAAACTGAAGCTCGGACACAAAGGGGAGAACGTGATTGGGTGGGTTGGATGCGCATCCTTTGACCGACAGCGACCTGCTGGGACTACAGGGGATTTGACTGCGCAGATACAGGATTACAGGGGCCACAGCTTCCTTCCCTTGGGTCCCCTCTCCCAATGGAGCCCTTGTTTTTTCCTCTATCAGTGTCATTTGAGCTTTTTGGTCCATGGCAGTGGCTCAGGGTGGGCCATCGGGGTTCACTCACCCTCGCCAACCTAAAAGATTGAGTAACCCGAGAGGAAAGAAACCCCGCGCAGATGGCGACCTGGACCTAAGCGTCTCGGTGCGCCGCCGCCTGCCACCCCCTGGTCGCGGCCACGACGGCCGAATCCCGGCGTTTTGGCCGACTCACAATATTTTCTTTCTAGCTTTCCGCCGGACAATCACTTTCAGCGCCGTATGTCGTGATGGCAACACAAACTAAGATGACTCAGGGTATTTCAATTGCGCTCTTTTTCCGCTCTTTTTCTCGTCCGCTGTCATAACGGGTAGCTAATCATTACCTGATGTCACACACAAACGTCACTATGCCCTTCTTCCGGGTCCACTTTCACCCGTCACCAAAACCACTTTATTGCAGAGCCGCTACCTTATTTACTGACAGTCATTCCCACGACAACCTCATTTCAGCACGTGCGACATTATGAACTGTACCATTATCACCTGCCATCGTTCTCTCCGAGAACCCAAAAAGCTCGTGAAAGCTCATGCAACGGCGGTTGCCCATGACACACCCTAGCTGTTCCTATTTCAACCGCAAAAAATGTGACTAGAGAACGTCCCTCACGCCGTTTCTCCGAGCCCCTCCGAACCAGCGACTAAGGTATCTCGGTTTTGTAGAAACATGAATCTCACTTTAGCTCGCGGCTCTTCGCGATCGCTGATGACGCTACATTAAGGCTTACAATCACTCAGTCCGAAATTCGTCACCAGATTCCGACAAGTCGCCGATGCCCCGATTATGCCACTGCATCCGGCCGACATTTCCACGTCTTTGAACTTCTCCGCCGCGTCTCGCACCGTTCCTTCCATTTCCCGACCAAGTTCGGTGCCTCGAGACCTCAAGACGAGGCACCCGCCCTGAGCGGGCCGAAGTGCCCCACAGTGCTCCTTCCCTCCGAAATCGTCGCCGAGGCCATGGAGCCTTCGGCTTTAACAGCATCATCAATTAGACTTTGGCTTCCACCTCTTGGTCGCCATTTACTCACAGCCGTCGTCGCGCTGCCAACCGCAGGCCGCGTGTCTTGTCTTTGCACCGATGATTCCAAGACCCTCGGACGATTCACCGCATCAGACATGTGCCTGATGTTCTAGCAGGTGCCTCGGCTTCCATCGCACCCTCTCGCTTTCTTGCACACCCTCTTGTGTCCTTCTCATACTGAGATGTAGAACACTTGGCAACACTTGGCAAATCTCGCATTGGTATGCCTGGCGAGGGCATCGCGACGCGCTGCCCAACCACACACCACGCGCGCCCGTCATCTGGAGATGAGACTGCAGAGAGACCGACGAAATGAGCATCGTCATATAAAGCACTCTGCACGGGACAAACCCGAGTAGGAAGCCAAGCGCATGCTCAGCGCAAACCCGACACAATGGGTCTGAAGTGGCTCGCCTCCATCGGCATGAGATCACTTTGGGAAAAGTTTCCTTAGGCCAAGCCTCGTTGTTCGAACCAGATCCCCCCGACCGAGATCGAGCGGGTGTGCTAGCGTCAGCGGGATAACAACCACAGAAACGAAACGGATCTTCCCACAATCACATCTCCTGTTCAACGACCTCAGCCATCCGGGCCCCGAAGGACTGAAACGTCGCAAACTCAACCCAGCCAGAGAAAGCCCAGCAGTAGCCGCAGTGGAGGGCCGATGGCCGTACTATTAGTGGGCAACGTTGTGGAAAATATGAAACAGGGTCGTGTCTGACTATGAGCTCACACAGGAGAGAAAGTGGGCGAAGAACTTCAAAAGGCCTCCCAACCCGGTCCAGTCTAGCACATTCGGACGAAGCGAGCAGATGAAGCGCCAGTAACCGCTCGTTTGATCGCATTTCGCGACCCAGCAGCAGAGGGCGAGAGCATCAACGTTTTTTTTTTCCGTCATCAAGCGGTGCCGAATGCCGTTGAGGCTTCATCTTCGACAGGTGAGCCCCATCGCCAGTCGCCCTCAGCATACCCACTGCTTCATATCTTGATCACGGGCCAATTCCAAGCTCACCCACTATTGATAGCGCTTACACTGCATAATGTTGCCCCGGTGCAGCTGCTCGGACTATGTCCGCAATTTATGCCGGCACGCAGAACCACTTTGTTGATGGTGAACCAGCTAGCTCTTCAAGTTGAATGCCTACGAAGGCACCATATCGCTCGGGCCTACGCGTCGGAATGGCAGGCGAACTAAAGGGCGGAGTCCAGAACATCACATTACAGCGCCTCCCACATTCGCCTATCTAATGGACAGTACACTAGTCTTGGGGCGTACCCACGCAGTGGAAGGGATGATGTCGTGGTAGCCAAGCCGCGGGAGATTTGTCAAGCGACGTTGATCCCCGCAAGGTCTGCCAACGCCCGCGAGCGCAATATGGCATCGCGACTGTGGCCAAACAGAGTATATTGATTCACTGTATTGCCGCTATTGCGAAGCGGCTTGGGACTTCAAGGTTTTTGGCGATTCACTGTGTTCCTAGCACGGCTAATATATATCGCCAAGCCTCCGCTCTGCCTTCACGATGTAAGAATTGAGCAGAGATTTTGGGCTGCTGTTAAATGCGGTTAAAGCGCCCAGCAAGCGCCCAGCAAATGGTTCAGAGAAAGTTGTGGACGAGCACGGAGCACAAACAGATTCGCGGAACGGAACTTAGATCTCCAACACTTCCGGCTATGACGGTCCAGCAAGCGAGCCTAGTGATTAAGCTTCTTGTGTGAAATAAGGGGAAGTGACCCAATCAGTGGGCGAGTGACGGATTGCTCAGATCGCCCTTTTTCAGGTTTCCAGATGCCAAGATGGGAGCTTATTTGCCTCTTCGGTGCGACAACTCTTGCGAAGTGTCGCGGCTGCAGAGGGGGAGGGGTTTGGAGGAGGATGAGATGAAGACAACGTGAGAACACGGGGCGTAGGACGGGTCCTGGAGACCGGTTAGGACGGCAAAAGTCTGCGGGAAGACCGTGCGGCTCTCTCGCCAGTCGAGGGAAGACCAATAGCAAAGTAGCCGACTCCGAGGCGCGAGGTATTGGGGTTCTAGCTCGAGGGTTTGCGAGTCGGCAGCAAGGCAAGAGAGAAAAGGACGACCAGGGCTGCCGGTTCATCAGGGGCTAGAACCAGGCGAGCGGTTCCTTTGGCTTAAGCTGTAGCTGAGGGGGAATGAGAATCGGCTATCTAATGATAATGTCGAGCATAAGTCCGAATTGCTCGATAATCATTATCAGAGGAACGTTTCCGGAAGGGATTGAACGATCACTAGCTCTCTCCCAGGAGAAACTACCCAAACTAGCGATAGACGTATCCGTCGCCCAGATCTGGCAGCTGGAAGGAATGACAGGGGGATCCAAGCCAATCTGGACGAGCTGTGAGTGCGTGTGGGTGGATGTACTGTTGTACTGCCATGGGTACCTAGTAGGTGAAGTGTGTGATGGGGGCAGCCATCTATCGCACAACGGATGACGATAGCCTTCCAACTGGCAGTCCAGGGTTTTTCTTTTCCCCTTCGTTTTCAGGGGCATACGAGACTGGATTGGGGGATGGATACAGACGTTGATTCGGCATGACGGCAGGTCGGAAAAGACGGCGAAAAGTCAGTTCAGCTCCTGAACCACGACAGGGAACTAGATAGTGTGGTGTTTTGGCAGCTACTTCAGTACACAATTCTAGATTGAGTATGCCTTACCATGCCTTTCACATTTGCTTTACACTTCCCCCTGTCTGGCACGTCGGTGCTCTCCGACCTACGTAGTGCCTCAAAGTTGGGAGCTTCAGCTTGGGACCTACCTTGACTCCTACTTAAGGCCGACGCGAAGAATGGAGAGATCACGACGTGTCATGAGGGTGTGTGAGCTGCCCTCTACGGCACGGGAGTGCCGTGCTCGAAGCGTCAGATATGCAGTTGTTGTTCGGATTTTCCACTCTGGGGCAGCTGGGTCAGTCCCTGGGCACCTAGACCCAAGGCACCTTATGAACGCGAAGATGACTGACTTAAGTGAAGGACTGAGGACGCAGAAGCTCTTCTGACAGGCAGGCTCGAGCACACTGGCGCAACGCCTCAGCGGTGTTCCAGCACTCGCAGCGGGGACAGATCAGTGCGCCTTAAGCTCTCCCGGCAGCCACTAAGACGGCTTACCAGAAACGTAGAGTCCGGAAAGTAAAGACATACAGTCGATGAGTTAAAGGCGGGAAAATCTGAGGGAATCTGAAAAAGGCTTGGCCCAAAGTGTCAGCCTGGTGTCTGTTCTCTGCAGACCGTCCCCCGGTTCGCACCGGGCCCTCCCTTGTCCTGAAACCCGCTCTTTCCCACGCTGAGACGCATGGCCCCCTGCGAGTCTCGCCGTACCCAAAAGACCCCTCAAATGCCGGCCGACGTCGTTTGCACTAACAAATTCTCCGCAATCTTTATGCCGCCACTTGCTAGCGGCCACGCAACACCCCTTCATCCCGATTCGGTTCTTCGAAACCGCAGCATCGACTCCTGATTGGCCGACTCTCTTCCTCATCTCTTCGACCCCACACACCTATCTCTCTTCTAGTGCCTATCTCTCTCTCTGGCACCGACAGAGGGGCTTTCACTGATGGAAACATCCTTGCCCCCTGTCACGATTTTCACGACGGGCACGCTGTATACTTTACACTGGGTGTATCCCTGAGCTTGGCCCTCCTGATGGCTTCCTAGCTTCCGTTCTGCCCACTCTGGCCTTTTGCCGGCCGTCGGCCCTCCCCCACCGGTGTGAGGATGAAGCTACCCCCGTGCTGTCTCGTCTCGCCCCTTGCCTTCAGCTTCAGAGACTGAAGGCCTGTCCATGGATTTGCTGGAAAAATCGCTACAGACCATTCTGGCAATTTTTGGTGTGACTATGAGGCCCTGATTGCCTCGACTCATCATCGTCTGGACTCGACTTTGTGCGCGTTGCTGCTGCTGCTGCGCATTTGTCTTCGGCCTGCCAAGACAACCAGCCAGTCTGAGCAGAACCGAGCCTTGACCTTTCACGGTTGGAAATCCAGGAAACGAAAAGCATGGGAATACCAAGCGGATGACGAGTCGCCCTCGTCTCTGCCCTCTCGTCGAATCTCTTCAGCCCCTACTAGTACTCAGGTACGGTATGACAAAACCATACCACGCGAGTGACCGCTGACTTGCGATCCACGGACCACCCACTAGAGCGCCGCACCCATCGGCTTTCGCGTGCCAGTTCCTGCGCCAGTCCTAGTCAGTGCTGGTGCCCGCCCGGGGTGCCTGCATCTATCCCTGAACCATCTCGAGGGGCCATCTGTCATGCAGCATGGGTCTCCCCGCGAATGGTGGATAGATGATCGACCCAATCTGATACATACTGTCGCCTCTCTCTCGGCTGGCTTCTTTCCTTCCCTCCCTTCTCCTCCTTCTCCCTTCGCTGCCTACAAGCTCTGTCACTTGTTTGGTATACACCACTTTTTACATTCTTCACATACCAAGGCCGGCCTTATTCCTTTCTTTTATTCTAGACCCCTTTGCTGGCACTGCTGTCTATTTCGTCTTGTACCTTCTATTTTCGAGCTGGTATTTGCCTTACGCATCCGACTCGACGTCCGCTCGCACGATTTTCTTTACCGCTACGCCTCCACTCCTCGACTTCATTCACTCATTTCACTACAGAACTTTGGAAACCGAAGGCCATGGTCGGAACCGATTGACAGAGGGGAACATCTTGGCGTATATCTTCGGTCCGGACTGGAAGGATAGGATGGTTGAGAAGAAGGATATGGCTCCCCACACAGTCCAAAGGGGCGTGATGCCCAAGAGACGAGCCGCCCGACCCGCCAACATTCGGATACCATCTTTGTTCAAGGAACGCGGCGAAGAATCCGATGATGACTACGCGACGCAAGTACGGAGGGCCGCCGGTGGAATCTGGAAGAGGGCGACAAACCCTGGTCACGACTGTGCCGACATGGTAGAAACCCGGTCAGACAGCGACAGTGACGACCCGAGGGGGAAGCAGAGACTCAAGAACCCTCCCCAACAACAGCAAGAAGAGCCTTCGAGCCCGGATACCACCCAGGCTAGGCAATCAAAGAATTTGAACCAGACACCGCTGCCTGTGGCATCACTTCGACCGTTACCGGCAGCATCAGCGCGTCCTCAGCTATCGTTTCCACCCGCCATCGCACTCCCTCAGTTGTCTAATCCTCCACTGCGAGCATCGGCACCGGTGCAGATATTCCCCCCCCCAGCTGTACCGTCGGCACCACCAAAGGTAACCAACACCCCCTCGGCGTCCAAGCCACCGCCTACCGCCGATACGCCAGTCGCTCATCCAGAAATTCCTGACCAGCGTCCACCTGAGCCCGAGGAGCCACCACTGCCTCCGCCAGTTCTCGCACCAGCAGAACCTGACCGGCCGCCGCCGCCACATCCCCAGAAACCCCCTCTACTGCTTACAACACCACTTCCTCCGCCAACAGCAACAATGACTGTTACGGCTCCAGCACGCACAGTCACTTTAATTTCGACAATGATGACTACTGTTGATTCTGTAAGTGGCATCGTGTTGTGAGAGGATAAGAGCCCTCCGCTGACTATAGCAGCCTTCACCTAAAAAGTCCAAGTTTCCTACGCCTTACTTACCACCTCCTTCTGTGCCGCCAATGACCACCGGCCTACCCCCTCTGCCATCTGCTGAGCCATCCGCGCCGAGAAAGGGTATCGACGGCCCCCACACAGCGCCGACAGTCACTGCTACTTTGGCATCAGCAGTGATTCCTGCGGAAACGATCTCAGCTCTCCCTGGGCAAGCCGGAACAGACCGGCCCGACAAAGACCACGGCAGGCCACCACGCATGAACCCTGAAACAGAACACGCCCTCATCGCCGTTGGTTCTATTGGTAAGTACACTGCGTCATGGCGAGGATTTCCATAGCTTACGAGGACTAGGTTCATTCATCTTCGCCTGCTTCCTTGGATGGATTGTGTGGAGGACGATCAAGAGAGCCGCTCGGGCTAAGAGAGACAGAGAGTCCGCCTATCGCGGTGACACACCGGGTTTTGGTGCCAAGATTCCCTTCTTCAAGAACAGATCCGTTGGTGGTGGCTGGGAAAATCTTGAAGGTCGCCGCGGTGACATTTCGCCGCAATATGAGAAGGGACCTAGAGGAACGTTGAGGCTGAATACCGATATGTACGGCCCCGACGGAAAGCCGATGAACTATGGTCCAGGCTCAGCATATGGCGGCAACTATATATCACCCGCAGACAATCGGGGCAGCCCATTGACGGTCAGCCCGACAGGCACCTTACAGATGCGGGCGAACCCCATGAACGGCCAAGGGACTTACCCAAGCCTGGTTGGCACATACAACACACAAACGGGCACATTCGTAAGCCACGCGCCGAGCCAGTCTCTCACACATATCATCGGACAGTACGGCACCGCTTCAGATCCCAGTATGAACCTACCCTCTGGCATGGGCGCTGGTGCGTATTTCAATCAATCAGCATTGGCTCGTCAACCGTCGGACGCGTACGACCCCAATAGGCGGCAGGTCAACAGGGCAAGTGAACTATCATCGATATCATCGGGATTCGGTGATGGGGACATTGTTGTTCCTGGTATGGCACTGCAACCGCCTCCACCAGTTCAAAATCCCTATCCCTACCGGGCATCCTGGATGAGCAAGAGCAATCGCGACACAGTATATACCGAAACCAGCGAAGACTTGCCACCCAGATTTAGATCGGTGAATAGCTGGGTCAACCAGCAGACGGGCCGTATCAAGAGGGCCCAAAACCGACTAGAGACTGATGATGACGTGCCTCCCGTACCTGGACTTCCGGCAGGGACAGGCGAAAACGGTCTACCGCCCGAACCGCAGTTCACCATGATGATGCCGGACGGAGAAATCCCTCGACGGCCTGACCCAGCACCCACGTCTTAGCGAAACGTGACGAGGACCACAGTAACTTTTCTTTGTTTTCATACCCAAGCACGGCGCAGAGAGGCAAGGATGGGAGCGGTTGTAATACCATATCATACACACATAACAGCCATTCAGAGGGCCGTAGTATCAATCCGAACGTCACTGTATCCAAACGACTCATGCCTTCACCTCCTCTTCAAGCCTGGCGCTTGAGAGGGTTTGCAGAGTTTTGATACTGACCCGTTTCGCGCAGCTTACACAACTGCCATTGTACAGATAACCGAAAGGGACAGGCGGAGGAAGGGGGCCGACAAGAAGAGGTGTTGTCATAGTAATTCAAACGAAAAAATCAATGCAAATACTCTATGATACAGGGCTGTCTGCCCTTGTCAATAAGAGCAGGCGCAGTAGTGAGTTACGAGGCGCGGGTGCTCCCATTGGTGGATTTGGTGATCATCAGGCATTTGGGAAGTTGATTTGTTGGGCGGGCGATCTTATCGACGACCGCGCTCAAGCTTGTTCTTATTTTAGGAACTGTGAATAAGATACTGTCCGGGACTCAATCTTCTCCAATGTCGTGAGTGGCCAAGAATGCCAAGCGTACTGATGATGAGGCCTCTTCGCAATCGCGGTGGGCACTTACATTCCCTCAAGATGCAACCGCCGAATTTTCAACCGCTGGGAGGAATGGATGTGTGAGAGTGAAAGGCAACTTTGACCTCATTCTCAATCCAGGGCATTCTAAGTCCAGCCACAGAAATGAAGAACGTGAAGCCAACTCTCTGCAACTCTCACGCATGATCAGGTGCTTGGACACGATCCATTCAGCGGTCAGACAAGCTTGATTCCTCCCAGCCCGGAGATATCCCGCACACCAGAGAATGTGCTCATGACGTGTTGTAGCGCCAAGGCGGACTCTCAGTTCATTACTCCCCAGAGTCCCCCCAAATTGCAGCGAGCAAAGACAACAGCTTGCGCAGCACCACAGCCCGCACCATCGCGTTCAATCAGAAGCGCAATGCGTGGGGGGAATAGTTTCTGCCTAGTAATTGGTAAGACTGGCTGGTGAAGCAAATCAATTCAAGACTCAGAGACACAAGCGTGCTGCGTTCCCCATTGGCCGCGCGTTTCGGGAGCGTGTGGTTCCAAGAGGATGCGGACCCTCGGGCCTCTCGCTTCCTTTTTTTCTGCGCCTGCACAGCCGCAACATCGATTCTACCCGTCTGGGTCCCGGCGAGCGGACGAATCACAGGCTGACTATCTCCGAACAAGGCCATTCACCGGCTGTGGCGGAGCCGAAGGGAATTTATGGGGCCATACTGAAGTACTCTACACTAGAGGCTGGCAGCTGAGCACTGCAAACTGCAGGGCGGGGGCAGCCTGTTGACGTACGTAACACAGCATGCCCGTTGTGCTTTCCTATTCCCTGCTGCTGCGACTTGCCTCGCTGGGTTGAGGGGCGGGGCGCGTGCTCCCAAGTCCAAGTTCGAAGGTTCAAACTGCCATTCTGCAAGCTCTCTCTCTAACCCACCACGCTCCGATCAGGCCTCGACATTTAGCCCTGCCCTGTGTATGTATATACACCTTCAGCTCTTCCCTTTTTCGCCTGACTTTCTCAAGTACCTCCTCTCATCTGATAAATCTTCCATCAGCTTGTTCCCCCCTTCTTCCGCATCCCTACCGAAACGTTGCGTTTCCTTCTTGTCTTGGTTCACGTGGCGCAGCGGCGCTTAGCTTCCTTTCTTGGGGCCGTTATTTCTTTGGGCAGTGAATGTTGTCTTTGATATATCACAAAAGCCGAGGCAGTCAGTCGGATGACGGGTGGAACTAAGAATCAGCCCACTTGACCTCGCACACCTCGAAGAATAGCATAGCTTTTACGGCAGCCTGATCCAAGGCGCTGCCTTCTTCTTCTTAATCTACCGACCTAACAACCCTCGAAACTACCGGGGGGAAAAGCTATTTCTTGCGAAGCTTCGGACCATTATCCACGAACAGTTCGCCAGCAATTCCATCGGTATACTTTACCCGCCAACATGCTCGACGAAAACCTCCCAACCTTCCATTTCCGCCCCTCTTCCGACAACCCCTCCAATACGATCCTCTACTTCACCCACCAAGGCTCCGACCCGACACCGCACTACGTCCTCAAGCGCGCCGATCCCTCCAACCCAGCAGCCCGCAACAAGTACGCATCCGCCCTCGCGGATATCGCGTCTCAGCAGATCATCTACGCCGAAGTCCTCGTCGAGCCCGAATGGACGCAACCGACGCTGTCCGCCGCCGAGGCCCGCGCCCAGGGCGGCACCCCCGCACCTCCGCAACCCATCCTCCCGGATCAAGTCACCCTGCAGCTCTACAACCCGGACTCGCAAGTTGTCATCAAGACCAAGTCCGGCAGCTGGGGCAAGAGCGACAGTTGGGAGTTCGAGATGCCTGAGCAGAGCTTCCGCGAGCCCAGCGCCAGCATGCTCGACCGGTCGTCGGACGACCCGCCCATCAGCGATACCGTACCGAAAGTCGTCTTTCGCTGGAAGCGTGACGGGAGACTGAGCAGGGATATGACATGCTACATGGTCGGCAAGAGCGTGGCCGGCAAGAAGAGCAAGGAGCCCGACATCACGGTCGCCATGTTCAAGGACAAGAAGCACGAGAGCGCGGTGACCATCTACGAGCCCAACCTGCAGCGAGTCGACGTCGAGGATCGCAAGGGCCTGGACATCGTGCTCCTCCTCGGCGCCGAGGTCCTGCGCGATCTGTTCCTCAACCCAAGACAAAACGTCTTCAACCTGACCGCCAGCCAGCCCCCCGTCTCTGGGCGGAGGAAGAACTCCAAACCCCCTCCACCCCAAGCTGCCGCTCCCATGGTCCCGATGTCCAGCGCCGCCATGTCCGGAGCTGCCATGTCCGGCGCCATCGGCAACAAACCGGCCTCCCCTCCCGCGCAGCGGGTGAACAACGGCCCGCCCCGTGCCAACGCGCGCCAGCAGTGGGAGATTGACAACGAGACCAAGCGGCTGCAGGCCATGGTCGCTGAGGAGCAGCGCCAGGCCCGCGAGCGCGAGCGCCGGGACGCCGAGGAGGCGAAGCGGATCAGCAAGATGCTCGAGAAGGAGGACAAGGAGCGCCGGCGGAAAGAAGCCGAGATCGAGAAGGAGACGGAACGGCTGAGGAGACTGTACGGGGTCCCGCCCGACGCGCCTGCGCCAAACCTGCCGCCCCGTCATCAGGCTCCCCCAGGCGGCTCGTGGCACGTTTCTCCGGCGCAGCCGCCTCGGCCGTCCAGCGCGGGTCCGTATCAAAACCAGGGTCAGCCGGGGACGAGCGCATACCGCCCTCCGCAGGTTCAGTTTGCGCCGCAGCCGCAGCCGTCTCAGCAGCAGGCGCCGCAGCAACAGCAGGGTGGTCGCGGCAAGCTTCCTAACCTCATGTCGGGGCTGCTTCAGGGCCCGTACGGGAACACGGCTGCCAGCGTCAGCAACTTCTTTCACCGGGATCGGGCTGAGGAGGAGCGAAGGCAGAAGGTTGCCAAGAAGAGGAGTGTGCACTTCTAAAGCGCGGCATTGGGGATTATCTGGCGTTTTCCGCTGCATGCCTGGCGTTTAAAGGGTTTTTTCCTCATGGCTACATGGCATGTTTCTTGCGGTACTGATCTAGGTGTTTAAGGGTTTCTTTGGAGGGATATACCACTAGCTAGGATCGCATAGAGTTACGAATTCATGATCATCTTATATATATCAAAACTGATGTTTCTGGTTTCATTAGGCGGCGTTGAGCTGTTCGAAACACGCGCACTACTGATAAGTGGTTACGTTCATCCTGTACCAGATTGCAAGTCTAACAACTCATAAGCAGATCAGCTGTGCCCTCTTGAGGGAACACAGGGCAGAGGAAAACATTTGGAGTTGGTGGTTTGAACCTCTATCATAGACCCCGGTAAGAGACTTGAATACGCCCTGCCACTGCACCACTTACCTCAACTTCAGACCATGAAGAACCCAATAGTCCATTGCACTTGTTCCTTAAAAAAAGACTGGTTTTCTTTGATTTACCTTAGATAATGTCAATCTGTCTTGTCTGCTCTGGCCTCGGAATTGCGTGTCCCATAAAAGAGACAGCCCCTTCTGACTGAGTACTCGTTACGTTATGGATCTTCCACGAGTGAAATCCAGCTAATTCACTGAGACAACATCGAATTCAATCTGTCGCAATGTTGAAATGGGGGGAGACTCATTGAGTGGCAATTTAATGACGGTTATGGGGGGCTGAGTGCGTGTGAAGGCGGTATATAGACGTCTTGACACTCACAAGCTTCCACATACGACCATACCCATTGGAAAACTCGGGATCCCGTCCGCTCTCCCATAGATAAGTCAATGAGGGCTGGATTAGTAGTTGGGTCGGTGACGACCAGCGAACACCCGGTGTTGTATGTTTTTGCTGGTGTTGTGGATTTGTCCCCGTTTTTGGGTTCTGCGGTGGTGGCCGAACCGGCGGCGGCGGCTACAGCTCCGCGATTTTAATTGAGATTCAGGTTATGCTGGCTTATCTAAACATCAGTCTTTACATTGCCGGATGGTTGGAGGTGATGCTTTAGAAGTTTTGTCTCGACGAGTTATTGTTTGGTGGTGGCGGCTGCATGTAAGTGAGTTACGGTTGAAGTTCAATGAGGGTTGAAAGTGTCTATAACAGCCCAGACTAGACCGAAGTTACGCGAGACAAAGCCAGAAATCTTCCGGGAGCGAGACATTTCTCAGTCCAGACTTATGTTACTTGGCTCAGGCCATCTTCTTCTTGAGCATCATCCAGAAGCCCGGCATCAAACCAGGTGATATGTTCTTACAAAAGCTCATAGATGAGCCCGTAGGGTATGGCCTATCTAGAGAGAATGGGATCGCTTGCCGAGTAATTGAACAGAGGGAAAGAGACAGACGGTAGACCGTGCCCTGAAACTTGACGTGCGACTCTGGGCGTCAGGCATCCGTGAACCCGTCGATTGGAAGTTGCTAAGATCAGTCACACGGTCGTCGAATTGTACCTTGGGGCTCAGCCGCAGTGATCGTTACACACTCGATTTTGACGGGGCACCGAGTTGCCCGAACTGTTGCTTCTATGAGATCGGTGACCAAGGGCAAGAATCTCACACCGAACTGTGATCTTTTTGTCCCGTCACACTACAATTTAGGCGGCAGACGCATCACGAACAGTTACGCTAGGCATATACAGTCTCGTGGCGAGACGACAAGCAAAAAGCATACATCGACACCACAAGCCTCACTCTCAGCAAGGCATACTTGAATCACACAGACAGAACACCAAGCATGTACGTAAATGACGAGGCAGACATGAGTCCTATAGAGAAAATACTATATAAGGCGAACCAGTCTCCTCTTCCTCTAGCTTTGTAGTAATGCAACAAATATTGGTATCCTTAATACTCAAGTCCAAACGCCCAAAAGAAGATAAGAGACGGTTCCTCTCTGTTCCATCAACCCACAATCTCCCGCTAGAAACCATACCTATCGTCATGAAGGTATCCACGCTTTCTCCTCTATCCCTATGGAGTTACTTTCCTCTGTGCATCGCCATGCCAGCACCCGCAGTCAACTCCATTTCCTCAGCTCCGGCCGTCGCACTTGCAACCAACCAAAACACAACTGCCGTCTCCGAGCTGAACGCAGACCTCGTCTTGAGACGAGGCGAAAACCACTGTTCGCCAACCGGGCCCAAACACTGCAACTTCTGGCTCGATACCTGGATGCCAATCGCGTCTGCGGGCTTTCAGAGAAACTGGAAGGTCTTCAACCACAATTGCGACCAGATCGGCGGCGAGAATACTCTCCGACCAGGCCGCGAGGACTACTCCCTGACGAGCCAACTTCCATACACAATCGAGCTGCACGTCTACGGCGGCTTCAAGCCGAGAGGGCATATCCTGTACGCGGGGCGAAAGACCGACTTGGGAAAGATGTACTGTGAGGACTGCGTCTCGTTCCCCCTTGCGGCGGCCAGGTGCTGCAGAGCCGCCTTTGAGTGTCGTTGAGCACTCTCAGCCTCGTATGCGGATCTCGTATGATTGCGGTACGGAATGAGACTGGATATGCTTTCTGGTATGGTTAACGTCAGTGAACACGGATGAAAGCAGGTTATATGCCTTAGAACACGGAGTAGTAACATGGAATCCGTCCCTCGACTGTGCCAATGAAGACCATCCCCAAAAGCCTGGCATCCAACCAGGTAATATATGTTCTAAGAGATCGTTGCCGTATGAGTCTTGGCCGTGGGCACCCCCACTGCGCGCCTGTCAATAGCCTTCAGTTCCCCCCCTAACTGCGCCGAACATTTCCCATTTACGAGATTTGCAGAATCTGGGGCAAAGCCGAACAACATCAAAAACACATCAAGTATTACTCGCGATGAACATCGTCGGTGAAGTTCACAATATGCTTACATCAACGTGACTCGTACTTGGTTTAGGTGTATAAACCGTCCGGGGATATCACGCGCATTCGTGAAGAACAAATGAAGTATTCAAGTCGCATAAGAGGCCGGCTCTTCAGCCCCAGGCTGACTGGATAGCAAAAGTTGTACCTCGTCTCTGGGGCTCACCATATCGCAACATCGCTCTCATCATAAATCTTTCAGGTGAAGTACCTCCATAATGGTGCGCATAACCCAGTCCGCCGTCGTCATGCTTGCCATGGCATTCGCCGTCCAGGCCTGCGACTACTGCCAGTGCAAGTTCACCAACCAGTCTCACTGCTGCACGACCTCGACCTACGCCCACGACTGCGCCGAAGTCTGCAAGAACGCCGTGCGCAGCACCGACGGTACCAAGTGCAACGCCGGCGGGCTGTCTCAGTACTTCACTGACAACGGCCGCACCCCGTGCGGTAGTCAAGCATCGAACTTCAACTAAATACGGAAGACTACCTGAGCTGGTGAATTGTTATATGGATGGTTTTATGAGAAATTTGCGATAGAAATAAGCCGACAATGAGAGCTTTTAAGTTTCGAGGAGTACATTTGGATGCACGATACGTCTTGGAAGAGATAGACAGCTAAAGGAAGCACGCTGGTGAACGGAGCCTCGTATGGCAAAATCTTATAATTCTGCTTTCGCGGGAAGCATTCTGATGAGTAACAAGCACATCTGCCTATTTTGAACCCATGACCGGTCACAAAATGTAATCTTACCCAGACATCATCATAACCTACCTTCCTCGTTTATACAGCCTCCCCAGAGAACGCCTACCTTACGTTTCTCAAGAGTCAGAAAATGCTGGCCCGCGCGCCATGCTATTTGAAAGCTAGAATCACGTCCGACAAGTCTTTAGGGCGCACCTTCAACGGTACCCAGCTCTCAATAGGCTTAGGCAATCACCTGATGGATTTCTGTGATTTAGTCCAGAAGTTCTGGGGCTTTGCTGAATCGCTCACTCCCTCAGCACACATCTAGAGACGGTGATCTGCAGCGGTACATCGTCAAGAAAGAGTGCTTGCTCGAGCTTCGGGGTGGAGGTGGAAGTCGAGCTGGGATCAAATGAGTTGCGCAACTGTTCGCGGGCATTGAACAAAAGCCCCCAAACACTGACAAGATCAATATCAGAGATAGAATTGCAAATGCAGTAGTAGCTTGAAAACTGAAATGGAAACATTCATCGCGCTGAGCATCTGTTGGTAGATAGAGAGACTATCAACCCATGTGATTCCAACAATTTCAGCCCATGCGTACATCCTTAACGTCACCGTGAAGCTGACTTGATGCCGGAAACGCAGCTCTAAAGCTACCTTATAACCCTTCGAAGCCTCTGCGAACCGAGACAATAATCCATGTATCCCAGCCCCGACCCTCAACGTCAACAAGAACCCTCCCGTTCTCAAACCTTCCCTCTCTGGCCCGACCACCGTATACAACCCTCCCATCAACCTCAACCACCGCCGCCTCGCCCCCAACTGGTACACCGATAACGCCTTTCGACCCCCTATCCGCCCTTACATAGACCTTGAATCCGTATCCCCCATCAAGCCACTCAACTCCGATGCCCGCCCCCTCAGGCGTCGGGATAACACCCCTAGCCCAGCCCAGCCCAGCCCTCACCGGCATCACACTCCACGTCTTGAACCCAGGACTCGTCGGCTTAACCCCGAGAACATACCCACTCATCAATGGCACAATCCCCGTAGACCAGCCGTGCGCCATACTCGTATACCCATCCTCATAAGGCCTGCCGTCCGGCCCGATCCCTTCCCAAAACGTCACTCCCGGATCCTGTCCTCCCATCCACCTGTAGAGCCTCTTCATCTCCTCCACCGCACTCTCTGCCAGACCTCCACTTCCAACTTTAAGCCTCGCAGCGAGCTCAAAGTACGAGACGAAGGCGTAGACCCTCTGGCTGAACCCCTGACCGACGACGTCCGAGTCGTAAAACGCATTCCCGTACGCCCTGGAAGCAGCTCGGGAGTAATACTCCAACACGCCCTTCGCCTTTTCCCCCGACACAACGTCAGCCAGAATAGCAATACTATTCCCGTCTTGCGCATGCGCGCCTGTAAACGCCTCCCCCTCAGCCTCCTTCGTGCCATCGTAAAAAGCACCCACGCTCCTATCAAAGTTTCTCTCCTCCAGAGCCTTGGCGACTCCATCCGCTCTCGCATTCCACCTCGTCTCGTCCTCACACTTCCCAAGCTGAGACGCCATCTCCGCCGCTCTCCGCAGAGCAAGCACATACAGAGCATTGTAGTACGTGACCGGTCCCTGGCGCGGAAGGAAAGCATAATCCCCGTACCCGCTCGTCCCGTTCAACCCCTTCGTAACCAGCCCCGTATCCGCATTCGTGACGGAGGGATACCATTTGTCCAGCACGGCCAGCAAATTCGGGTAATACGTCTCGAGATAGCCCACATCGCCGGCGTACCAGACGTAGTCGTGGCTGCAGACGACCCACCAGAGGGGATAGTCAAACAGTGGCAGCGTGTAGTTGTTACTTGCAACCCCCGTCAGCACCAACATACCCGGCCAGAGAATCAACAAGGTAATACTCACATGCTCGCAGGCGGAATCCACCCGTCGCTCCTCTGATGCACCGCCAAATCCGCCAACACATTCCCGCTGGCCTCACTGACCAACCCGCCATGAGACAAAAACCCCGTCAGCGCCGCGACGGCCAGGTCCCCGACATACGGATCCCGATCCCTCTTCGGCGCGTCGTGAATCACCAGCCGCCCCTCGAGGCCCTCGCTCGCCGCATCCCGCGGCTCCGCGTCCTCTGCGCGGAAAACGTCGATACACAAATCGTTCGTGTACACGCCGTCGAACCACCACCGCGTGAGCTCGCGGTCGCTGCACTCAAACCAGCCCTTGAAGCTATCCGGTGTGCCGTGAAAGGCGGAGAGCTGCAGATTTAGAGCGGAAATCTTGACTTCGCCGTGGGGTTCCGTGTAAGGTGCGTCTGAGGGGAGGGCGTCGAGGTAAATCCGTACGTAGCGGAACCCGTGTAAGCCGTCTACGCATACTTGCCCCTTGCCTTGGCCGTCGGGGTACTGGCAGCCGTGCTCCGCGGTCCAGACGTACGGCTCTTCTCTCACGGCGATTTGCTCGCTTCCGGGGGTGATTGAGTCCCCGTTATATGACCTCGAAAAGTCACTCACGTTGCTGAGGAACTGTAATGTCTCTGAAAAGGCGAGACGGATACCCGGTCTGCTCCCCTGCCTAATCTCCTCGCCGCCTGTCGTGGACCCGGCGAAAGAAATACATAGAAGTCCGACGGTGTTCTGTCCAAAGTCCACTGTCACTGACGGAATCTCATCGGCGTCTGAAGGCCGGCTGAGGACGGTAGGACCGCCTTCGCCCGTGACCAGCCCGGAGGGGTTTGTAACAGAACCATGGGTGAGGTCGGGCAGGATTCCGGCCGGATAGATTGTTGTGGACCTGCTGGTGCGGACATAGCGGTGCCAGCTGGGTTCATGAGAGGCGGAAGGGGCGATCTGATCCCATTGGCCTGTGATGAAGGCGAGGATATTCGAGAGAAGGCCGGCCATGGCCATCATTCAGACGGACAGCTCGGAGCAGCCGAACCGAGAGGACTGATTGCCTGTATTCGGCTTGGGTGCTTGTTGAGAATTGGAAGCGAGAATGAAGTTGCCGCTGGTCGGTGTAAGCGTCTATTTAAGGTAAGGTACGGAGTGGAGGGAGACGGCAGGGGGCGGGAGTGCGGGGTCCCCTGGTTCCCACAGATCGGACGATGAGGCGCCGGTAAGGTAGCCGCGGAGACGAAGCCCACCATCCCGGCATTCCGCAGAAGATGGACATGAATGACGCGAAGTCCCATCGCGCAGCTGCATGTTTTACCCGCAAAAGCATGCAAGATGCAGTCAGGTGATGTATCTCGGACTTATTCTGAAGGGAAATCCCTTGCTATGTCTCAAATCAGCCACTTTTCTCATTCGCTATGTCAACCGTTCACATTTACGCATCACCACGTACACAGAGCAAAAAAGAACCGAATGGTATTAGACAGCGCGGTGCCTAATCTGTTCCTTACTCAAGTCCACGCCAGTGAACTCGAGGCCTATGCAAAAGCTATGAAGCTTGATGCTGCGACGCTCAATAGCGAAGCGTTTCTAAACAAAAGGGAAGTGGTAGAAAAGAACGAGGTAAGGGCAGCTGTAAACGTGGTTTGTCCACGCATCTTGAGTGACAAGGGGGAAAAAAATAAACAGGAAACTGCAAATTCCGCGCACGAGTTATCCATGGTGCTAAGGTTCATATCAGCGACCACGATTTTTCAATGTCGTCCATCAATCCGTAACCCTCCATCCGTATGGCACCAGGACGCCGACAAAGTCAAGAAGGTACTATACACAATTCGCTGTCCGTTAAACACAAAAACTGATGCTCTCGTTGGGAGGACTTAAACCGTGCCTCGAAGTCTTTGCTTGCGCGCTAGCCAGTCGCCAAGCATGTTGTCAAGTTGCTGTAACCAGTCAGTATGCGTTCCTTATGCGACTACGAGTATGACGACTAGCAAGCTTACCGTGGTAATTTCCGCCAATTTTGCGTTTTGCTCACGGAATAAGCTTCCTGCAACGGGGTGTTCAGGTCCCGCTGGGGCAACATCGCTCTTGTCGTAGACGACAACAAGCATGTCACGGATGTCCGAGCTAGAGTCAAAGAATGCTCGCAGCTTCGCGTCATTCCAGCTGCTGCCGGTAGTGCTGCCGCCTGTCGAGGTTGAGCGCGCCGTCATCGAATCCTGGGCACCGTGTCTGCCGACCTCATCGGCGTCAATGAGCTCTGGTGACGGCGATGAGGAGTGGCCGTCCTGGCTGGATGTGTCCACCATAAGCGCAGGCGGGTTGCTGATCGTGACTGGTGAGACTTGCACAGGCGATTCGGAAAGACGATCCTTTTCTCTTTCCGCAGCGACTGGCTGAGGCTGCGGTTGGAACCGTGTAGGAGTAATCGTCGTATCGGTTTGGGCGCTCTGCGCACTTTGTCCACTCTGAGAGCTCATGTAGCTGTCGGGGAAGGCCCCAGGTACAGGTCGCGCCAATTTCTCGTCCTTCAGCTTCTCCTCAACTGGCTGCTGCACGGAGGGACCCGAGGGATCGATCTCTTCACCGGAAGAGTCGAAATCATCAAGCTCCACGCGTGACTTTGCCTTCGTAACCTTTTGTGGCTTGGGTTCCTTCGGCTCGTTGTTTCGCGAAGGAATGATCTTCGACAAGGATGACTTTTGCGAGTGCTTGATCTCAGGCTGTGGCTTGGGTTCGCCATCCGCATCCGACGAGTCGCTTTCCACAATGCGCATCGAGGCAGGAGGTACGTTCGAGACATTGTTGGGACGACCTTCGGTGGAGATGAACTCGCTAAGTTCCCGAGTAGCAGACTTCTGTGGTGTCGTCGCTCCTCCTTTTCTCGCCGTCAATGATGGCTCCACCCTCGGTTGTTGCTTCTGAAGCTTGCTAGGTGCCCGCTCAGGTTGACCTGCAGAACTACCGCTCGTCCTCGGAGACGATGGCTGCTCCTCTGATTCTCGATCCTGTGACTCAGTGACAGTATCCATAGATCTCTTGCCGAAGGATTCGTCGTCATCATCCACAACCTTCTTCTTGTCCTTGCGCGAGAAGAGACTTCGAAAAGCGCTGGGTTTCTTGTCCTTCTCCCTCTTGTCCTTCTCCTTTTTCTTCTTGTCGTCCTTCTTATCGGGCTGCAGCTCCTTGTCCATCTTATCCAGACTTGGCCGTTGCTTCGCACTCTCCATAGTCGAAGGTCGGGAGCTACTGTCATCGCGGAGCAGGTTAGGCGTGAGCGAGATCTTCTTAGTCTCGACCGTTTCGTCTTTAAAGAAAGAGTCGGTGTTCCTGACGGTGCCGTTCCTAGATCGGCTGGGTCCTTCGGGTTTCTCGAAGATCTCGCCGCTGTCGCGTTTCGTTTCATCTTCCACAGCCTCATCTTCCTGGGTCGGTTCCGCGGCCTTGACCTCCTTATTTGTCCGGGGCTTCAGCGGTTCCACCTTCGCTGTCTCATCGTCCAAAGTCTCCTCTGCTGTTGCCTGTTGCGTGGCAGCCTGCTGTTGCTGCTGCTGCTGCTGCTGCTGCTGTCCTTCCTGCTGAGCAAACAGCTCGTCCATGTCCTCTTCGTCCGAAGAATAGTCAATGTCTGAATAGTCGACAAATGTCGGCGGAGCGAAGGCGACCGTCTTCTTCTTCTTCCTGAGAGCAGTCTTGAATGTGCTTTTGGACTTTTCTCCAGCCTGGTCTCCGAGCATTGTAGCGGAAAGCTGATCTAAGTCAGAAAGGTTCATCTCTTCCATGGAGGGAGCGACTACGTCAATGTTCCTGTGCTTATTCAAACGCGCCAATCTCTCAGTTGGCGTCTCAATATGCTCTGCCGGGAGATATCCTGCATCTTTGTTAGATTGCGCTGACGCAAGGGAAGCAGGGGATCGTACCGATGCTGCTGTCCTTTACAACTCGCACCAGCCACCAGTAGCTGTTGCTGTCATCCAGTAGCACCATGGTATCTCCCTTGGTAGCATTGGCTTGACCTTCTACGGTCGCGACGAAGGTGTGGAGCGCGTAAACGAATTCGAAATCAATGTCCTCTGCTTCGTGTAAGCATTCGTGACCCCATCCACTAGCGATGAACCTGGAATCAGTAGAAGAGAAAGAGAATTCGTCATCATCATCTTCGATTGAAGGTTCGTATGGTATCGTAAGCGACATGTCGTCGTCATCGTGGTTGTCGTCGATCGCAGTCGCATCGTCCCATTCCGCTCTTTCCACCCTCTCGGCCCTCTCCATCTCAGCTCGGCGTTGCGCAAAGTCCTCCGACGAAGATGCACGCAGTCGAAGCGGACGAACCACAATCGGCCCATGCTTTGCCACCTTATCCAGGCCAAACTTTGCCTCGTGAGCCTTACCCTGCTCAGTATACCAGTCTGCATCGTCGTACGGTGCAGTTTCTCTGTTTTGGAAGAGTTCGTCGTACAGTTCGTCGAGAAATCCGTCGTCGTATCGTTCGATGCTTTTCGTATCTCGGTCCTACTCGGGATACTCACCGCGAAGATGATGACAACGGGTTGAAGCAGAAGCCTTGCTGTGCTGGAGGATGTCTTGTACAGGTGGATATTCAATGGTTTCGGTGTAAGGGGATGAGGACCTCGTCTCGCTGAAGGAAGGAGAAACAGGGGAGTTGCAGTCTCTCATAGCTTGAAGAGAATCGACTCTTCGTGGCCAGGAAGGCGGAATAGTAATCGAATAGCACCCACCATCTTCAATCGAAGGCGAACTCGATATCTTGTCCATCATGTCGTCGTCCAAACTCTCGTCGGTATCGTCCATGTCTCCATCGTCCGAGTTGCTCGTCATGCCGCCATTTTGCGCGATAGCGAGCGCATCTTGTTGTTTTTTGCTTGCGTCGTCCATCGTGCCGCCGCTGAGCTTCTTAGAAACCTGATCCACAAGATCGTCCGAATCCGAGATGTCGTCGTCGCCGTCGGTGTTCTGCCAGGACAGCCTCGGGCTGCGCGCTTGTATCTCCGCGGATTCCTGGGCGACCTCTTGGAGAGTCGCGGCCTGATGCGGACCAAGCGAACCGTTCGGGCCTCGGGGATGGTCTTTCGCTGACGGTGCTTCGTGATCTTGTAGATCGATCGTGTCTAGATTTGCGACAAAAGAGGCAAGAGGTCAGCGTGACATGCCAGCAATGGAGCAGGCAATTGGATTTTTTTCCTCTTTTCTTCTGGCTAGGGGGAAGGAATGCAGTGAGATTGATCGGCCGCGGCTCCAGCCGTTAGACCAAGACGGGTTCAGGCTAGAGCTCAGACACAGGAAACCAGGGCCAATTGGGTGTTTTGGGTGGGAAATAGTGTGTTGCGCCAGGAGGAATGGAAGTTGGCGCGGGTGTTTTGGGTCGCATAAACTTACCAGCGCGAATAATGTGAGGTCTCGTCATGTTGGATTAAGGTCGTGGGCCAGCACAAGAGCCGGCGGAGGGGATGTTCGGTTTGTGACTGTTGTGACGGATGTCTCCTGGGCGTCAGGGACTCAGGCGTCGGGATCGTCGTGTTGTGGTATTGGTGGTACAGAGCGTCCTTGTTCCGCGCGTGTGTCGTCACGGTTCTTCTGGATTATTTTTCTCAGCGGTTGGCAGCCAGCCCCCTTGACTTGGGTCCGTAGAACGGCAAAATGAGACCCCTGGTAAACGACGAGGTATGGGCGGTACCTGGTAGCACCGTTGGCACTATCATGGAGCGAGGGTAGCGAAAAGCTGGGGCGTTAGGCAATTGCCAAGAAGCGGGCGAGCGTGGTAGGTCTGGAGACGGCGAGAGGAGCTGGAGGCCAGAGGCTGGGTACTGGATGCCGGGCGCTGGTTGTTGGTGGACGGCGCGGCAGGGGTGAAATTGCGACTCCGCTGTTTCGTCGGCTGAAAAAAAGGGTGCCGGGTTCAGGTTCCAGCGGCGCGCGAGATTGTCGTCGGGGCTGCTAGGGTGCGTGCTCCCGGGGGGGTGTGAAGATTGATTAGACGAGCGTCAACGTCGCAGTTGAGAAGCTGAGTATTGGTAGGGAACTCGTTGGATAAATGCAATTACGCAGGATGTTTGTCGTCGAGAGACGTGTCCGTGATCGGTCGAGAAGCAGACGCAAGTACGGTTAGTTGTTGGTCGTGTGGCCCGTTGGCAGGCCAGTCCAGGAGTGCGATGCTTGGTGTCGACGAAAAGGGGGGGAGGGGGTTGGCTTGCTGGGCTGGGCTGACAAAAAGCCAGGCTATGAATAGAACAGGGAACCTATGGCGCACTGGTGAAGGAGACGGCGAGGTGCGGCGAGGCGAGTAAGGCGAAGAAGGGGAAGGTATCGTAAACGATCGAAAGGAGCGACAAGGGCTGACAGAGCGTGGTGGTGTACTTTTGGGGTCTGATCAAAATTGATAGAATTACGTAGGTTCTCCCGGGAATTGCCCAGAAGTTTGGTTCGGGTATGTATTATCGAGAAGGGAAGGATGAGGAAGGAAGGAAAAGACGACGTGGAGGTTGTAGGAGGGATCTACCAAAAAGTTTTGTGTGAGAGAGACTATGACGAAGGCGGCCGGACGTGAGTTGAGGAAAAAAAAAAGATTAAGTGAGCTGGGCAGAAGAAGATTGTCCGGGACCCCTTAGCCGTGCTGCTGATGTTAAAACAAATCAGAATTCAATCTAACGTGAGAGAAGCTGCAGGAGATGGGAGAGATTGGACAAGGTGCAACCAGAATCACAATCTTGGAGGGTCGAGGGTGGGGGAATCCCAAGCGGTGAATTGTGCTTCCTTTTTCTTGGGCGCAAATGCAGGTTAGGTAGGTGCAGGAGTATAGCAACAGGTAGGTGCAGATGCTGTGCACACCCAATTTCAGGCACAAGCGTCGCCAGTAATGAAGTTGGTGATGCTGTGTCACTTTTCAGGGGGATTTCGTGTCAGCCAGTCAGCCAGTCAGCCAGCCCAGCCTAAGGTAGGTAGTGTCTTGCTGTCTTCAGCTACTGGTGTTACAGCACCTCTCCCCTCTCTCTTTCTTACTCACTCGTGTTTTTCTCCCTGGCTTGCTTTCTCAAGCCCAGCAAAATGGATGGTATTAACAATTTGGTTTTTGGAAACTCCCTGCACTATGTTTGGCCAGGGTGGAAGGACTTGAAACAACTGGGCTTCGACAAGGGGTTTGCGGTTTTTTTTTTTTTTTTTTTTTTTTTTTTGGGGGGCTGATGTCCAGTCCAGTTACACTTCATTGGAAGCTCAGCCAGTCATTTGGCCAGATTACAGTGCACTTGCCAAATGAGTTCCTATCATGCTTCTCGGGGCTCAGGAGCTGTCTCCGTCGTCCGTCAATCCGCGGTCGTTTTCCTTCTTGATGCCCCTCCTCCTCCTCCTGCATCTTGCGGCGCCCGTTCGCCGCAAATCCCGTTACCGGAGGTCGGGTCTTTAGTCATCTTCCCTGCCTAGACAAATAGAAATAGGTATCTCCTAATGTTTAAAAAGAAGGGGCTTCAGTGGTCTGGCCTCTCTCGGTTCCTTGGTCTTGGTTGTGTTGGGTTGTTTGGGACTCTTGACCTTGGGGGGCATTAAGCTCTCGGGCCCGGCCCTGTCCATTTGGAAAACGGCCTCTTGTTGGCCAGCCTGGACCTGCGCTACCTCAAGTTGGAAAAGCTGCCGCCCGTCATTAATGGGCAGCATAAGGGGCTACTTGGTGTGGCTCACGAGATTGGATGAAGGTTCAAGTAGCCCCCTATGCCTCCCCGAAGAATACCTCCTATCCACCTTCATCGCAACTTCCCGTTCTCCCACTTCCGCACACGCATAGTCCACCATATGATCGTCCGGATTCATCTATACAACTCCCATGCATGACGAACACGACATTAACCCTACATCATGCTACCCATCGTCATCTTGTGACTGGTTCCGGGGGCAATGCCGGACCCGCTGAACTTTTAACACTGGAGACAATGGACACTGGCGAGAACACACGGATCGATGCTAAGTTTTCATTCATCATTCGGCGTGGAAAAGACCCCGTTTTTCTCGGACATAACGGTTACCAAGAGTATCGACCCTGATGTCGATCATTCTCGCCGACCACATCCCGGCCGTCTGCGGCCATCTCCAGAGAGAAACCTCTCATCACCAGCTTCTGAATCCCCTCCTCGCCTCCTACGTTTGGCCCCTTTGCTTTTTGCGTCGAGAATAGACCCCGTGTGCTTTGACGACTCAGTCAGCCACCCCCAGCAACGACCCTGTCCCCATAACTCCAATCGTCAGAGCGGTTGACCCGTTGCGTCTGGGCTCAAGCCTAAACGCTCCAGCTTCAGCCAACTTCTCAGCTACCAGCTTTCCCCATCCGGAAACGACGCCGTCGCTCTCAAACCAACAAGCCCAACTGGTATGGCGTTAATGGCTCTCACCAAGGCGTCTAACCAAACTAAGACACGGCTTTCCCCCCAAGGCCATCGAAGAGGACCTGGAACGAAGGTAGCCACGTAACAATCAAACGTGCCAGTCCTTCGCGAACTATTCCAGCGACAGCGTTCCAACGAACAAGCCGGTTTTCGAACAAACCACCATGACAAAAAGCCGCACACAAGACAGAGTTCAAACGTCATCTCGCGGCTATCGATCGCATCGCGACAGTGGCGGCCGGGTACCAGGAAGCGCCGTGCTTGAACTGTTGATCTCACGCAGGGTCATGTCCTTGCCCTCGCCCGTCCTCCGGGAGCTTCCTAGAGCACGCGCACAAAGCTCCAGAAAAAGGTTGTTTTATTTTGCTCTATTTTGCAGGCGAAAGTCAATTGCCTGACCTCTACCATCGCATCGGAGAGGGCAACCGAAGAGACGGGTGATAGAAGAGAGCCTCATCTGAAACCCACGTTTTCGGGACCGAAACCCCGGACAGCGCATCAGCGCGGACGCACATGCTGCAGCCAAGTAGCATCTCTGCCGCTCGTCCTATCGAACATCTGAGCGGCTCCGATCAATGTCCACCACGGCCTCGCAGTCTCCCCCAAACAAATGGAGGCATCAGCCGTCCGATACTCGGTACACTGATGTGATGATCGAAGTCGCCATGATTCATTGATATGCGTTCTGTTTGCTCGCATAACCGAACTTGGCGTCATGACCTGCCCTGTTCAGCCATCAAGACGGATCGTCCGAAAAGCTGGAGAGATACAGTGGTTTTGGCCCAAGCTTACTCGTCCTTGCGTGAATTTCTGACGAAGAAGTGAGAATCGACTCATTTATGCATGTTGCTGTCTCACCGCAGCTCAGCCCTCAGGGCACAGAATTCAGAGCCGTGTCTCTCCCTGACACCTCTCTCTCGGTACCGAGACAGCCTCCTCGCACCCTTGTGACAACTGAGTGTATCGTGATAGGTTATCTTAAGGTTGTCGGTTCCGTAAGATGCAGCGCTTCACCAGACGTTCAATGATGTTGTCAGCGTAACTTTTTCGACTAAACTATCAGCGTCAGGGTGCCATGGTCATGAGTCTGACATCGCTTACAATATGGACCGCTCTGCTTCACATCACTATTGAGAGGGGGGCCTTAGCAAGCCTGAAAAAACGGTAAGGCCGTCTGCGCCAATATTCGCGGGAGACATCGGAGGCCAAGTCTGCAACACAAGACTGGATGAAGACTCTCATCCCAACTTATCGAATTTCCAAATAATGGGGAATCTTGACAACGTGCCAAGCCGGCATCTACGTTCCACGATCCGATCCTTTTCCAGAACTACTGCAGGCTTAAACTTTCACGGCGCGACGAGGGGTTGACCGAGAGACACATTGTCGATCTTTCAGAGCATGAAACCCGTTGCTGCAAACATAGATATCGTGAAATTTTCCAAAGGAAGGTGGAACCTCATCGCTTCTACCCATGTTGTGACACCGAACATTAGTCCAGAGTTTGGATGTCGGTAGCCTGAAGGCCGTCGGGAATGAGCCAAGATGATGGAGGCAAAGACACTTTCATCGTCTGGTTTTCTGATGCGGTAAGCCAGAAATGTTCGCGGATGAAGTCACTATTGGACACTCGGCGGTGTAGTCAATCTCCTTCAATCCGTCGTTGCATGATGGTTGAGTTGAGTGACTTTTCATACGATACAGTAAACTGGGAATACTCAAGTGAGATAAAGAGTAGATTCTTGATCTTTGGGAGGAAAAACAAGGCCACAACACGAGCAATTGGCTTATTGGAATGGGCAAGGCAATGTCACCCACCTAAACAGTATCATTCGCCGCGAGCATCGCTACACATCACATCAACACGGCGTTTGCTGACGGGAGCACCACAACTATGATTTTCAAGGCAAGGTGTTTTATGTCCATCTTTCATATTCAAGTACCACGAATCTGGCGGTCGTCATGGCCGAGAAGGCATGAGGGTTACAGACTCTATAAACCACATATAAATTCAAGCAACACTATACACATCAACGTGTCTTAGTGTAAAATCCAGCAGTGAGTTGAAGCTTACGTCTTCTTTGGCCGCCATTCAGTTTTCGAGTTGGCTTTTGCCCACTGTCTTTAGTGTGACGGCTTCTTCGGAGAGTGGTAGCATCTTGGCTACGGGGAAGCCAGGCACAGTCCTGTTATCTCGCTTCAATTTTTAGAAGACATTGACAGCGAAGGCCAACGGTAGAGCCCCTGGGGTCTTAAACAAGTCTGGGAATATCCGTCTCCAAGCGTCATCTGTCCGACACTTCCATATTGGCTCGACCAGTCAATATCACTATCGCAGTGTTTGTACATGTATGGAATATCATCGTTTCTATGAAATATCCTGCCCACGTACAGCTTAGGCGCCAGTGGGAGTTCTAAAATGGGGCTCATCATCACATTTTCTTCAAACATGATGTGGTGGCAGATCTCTAGCAGGAGGAGAGACCCAGCTTTGCCGGTGCTCTGGAATGGGAAGTAAAACTTGATCTACCAAACAGCACAGCCCCGTACCAACCTTTGCTAGAAATACTGAACACACACTCGGAAAGACTTTCTATTACCACATCATAGCGTCTTCGCAGATCACAATGAAGACTTTGGCTAAGTCCCCCTTGACTGAGAGGCCCTGTCAATGATGCTGGCCCTTCTATGCTTCCCGTTGCCCATATATGTTTGTTCAGAACTTTGTTCAGAACGGATATTCGCACACTAATAACAACCAAAACAGTGCTCTGCTCCAGGATCAGTCAATTTGATAGGAGATTTCGGTGTTATTCAGTTTTGTTGTAGCTCTTACTTGCCCAATACTTCACTATATTATCATCACTGTGGTATTTGATATGTGTAACATCTGGTACTTATCCATGTGAGTTCAGTGTATTCCACTTAATAATATGCATGAAAGTCAAGGGATAGCTTAGAGCTAATCGAGAGGCTGAGTCTACTCGGACAGCTAACTTAATCACGAGATACCTCTGGACAAACTTGATATATCACGTCGGATTGCTGCATGACTCACTGTAAACATAAGCAAACCTTCGAGCCACATGCCAAATACACTCTTAACGCAAGACTAATCTCAGCTCATGCTGTTTTTCTGTGCCCTTTCTAAGCCCCTCCAGTTAGCTGTTGAGATGAATTACCCAATTACCCACGTACGCTGAGCTTTAGGTCAGCCCAGGGCAATTCGTCCTCTTTGATGAGGGAAACCCGCGCATTACTATCGAGTTCCAGTGTGCTGTCTTGTGGAAGACTGCTTCTTGAAATGCTATAACCTCACAAACTTTTGTTGCAGAGTTCCGCTTCCCTCTCATTGAGATCTTTCATAATGGTCTGTCGAATGAATGTCGATGCGAAGTTTTGAGCAGAATTTCGTTCACGATTGGTGTCTTCACTTCGGGGCAATTTTGCGCTCTATCCCGTGGCTCTGAAGGCTGCAATAACTGAGAAGCAACAGTATTCGCTCCCACTGTG
Source organism: Colletotrichum neosansevieriae (assembly GCA_036785495.1). Classification (NCBI taxonomy): domain Eukaryota; kingdom Fungi; phylum Ascomycota; class Sordariomycetes; order Glomerellales; family Glomerellaceae; genus Colletotrichum; species Colletotrichum neosansevieriae. The sequence goes on along the minus strand of JAVHLV010000076.1, from coordinate 102,061 downwards.
GGCATCCGCGTCCATTCTGGAACCTACTTGCCGAAGACAATATGCCAAGTGGTGGTGGAGACTAATTTGTACTTGAGAACCAAATCCTCCTTTGTCGTTCTTCGATGGATCGCAGGCGAACGACGATGGACTAGCCCGCAAAGCATGCATTTCCCTTCTTTTGTGTTCCTACGACGAGGATAATCTCACCTCTTGATCCCCAAGCGACTCCAGATGAAAAGCGATTCAGTCAAATACTCCAGTACTAGAGACGATGACTGAGTTAACTGAGCAAATTAACAACAGGTCACTCTTTCAATACACTCTGCACCGCCAATTCTGAGTTGGGTATGCCGAACCCTGGCGATCCTACCGTAAGGCGAAGAAAAACCAAGTGTAAGTGCGCCAACGTAGAGCCATGGTTGAGTATGGAAGATCATTGGGTGACCTCCAGCTGGATCGACCAGGAACCTATGGGTGTTCTCAAGCGACATGAGATCAGTCATTAACGATATTAGCAAGACCAACAGTCCAAGAAAAGCATCGCTCCAAGGTTAAGCCAGAGCTTCTTTATATACTAGCAAGTATGTGTTCCAACCAACTGATCATCAGCAGAAACGCCAATATAAAGTTCCCCCCTAATCACCCAGCCTTTCTCTCACCGTTCTTTCCAATACGCCTCTTCGTTATTGACTGCTCTTCTGCGATTTGCACCAAAACGTACAAGAGAGTTCTGAGATTAGGGAAACTATACATATAAACCCACCCCCCCAAGGCTGCCTGGAGGTTGTCAAGGTGTGTGTGTCCCATCTTAGACATCACTTCAGAAGAGGATGTGTGATTAGGGAGAGGACAGAGAAAACGGACTTCCAAGAGCACTAGTCTCCCATGTCAAACCTGCCAGTTTTTGATCGATAAAAGGGAATCAATCAGATTTCTGATTCAGCACAAACTGATAATGGCGAGTAGGATGGAGGCTAAGGCGGGTTGATGATGAACAGCAGGATGCACAAGAACAAAGGTGGTCTGTGCACCAAATCACCCTTCCCAACCTGGATTCAACGTCATCCCGGCTGAATATTTTTCCATAAACACAACGCACGGACCACATTAGTCACGCTAGCTACCAAAAATTCTCATGATGGGTCTCTTGGATGCTATTTCCAGCAAAGCTCTTGCTGAACCCCAAGCTCAACCCCATCCCAACGACGCCCACCTCCTCGACGACCAAGGTCACCACTTCCTCGCCAACGACTTCGAGTGTCAGATCCATCGCAAGCTCTCCATACTCGGTTGGAAAAAGGCTCTTCGCCAAGGTCACCAGCAGCAGACGAACCTAGCACAAGTCCAGAAGCTTGGCATTTTCGTCACTTATCCGGTCGGTTTCGATTTTCGTCTTCACACGCCTCCGGGATACGTCCGCGATCGCATTTTCGAAATCTTCGCGACCGCGACTTCCGCATACGATTCTTCGCAGAAAACCCACTCCACAAACACCGACAAAATGGTTCAGCTTACCGAGGTCGAGGACGAGCACTTCCAGTCCAACCAGGCGGGCCCCATTGAGGATGAGGGCGACTTCACCGACACCGGTACGTTTCTTTCCATTTGAGCGGACACGGAAGCATGGCAGATATGCTTTTCGCATTCAATTCCCAAAATACGGCCATCCCTACGTCACACGACCACTAACACCCCTCAGATTCCGAAATCTCCGAGGACAGCGACTTCGACCCCACCGACGAAACTTTCACCGAGCGTCTGTACGCCCTGAAGGACATGATTCCCCCGACTACACGCGGCTGGGTCCAGAGCAAGGTCAACTTCGGCGTCAGCGCAGTCCAGAACACGTGGTACTACGGCTCCCGCACCGTTTGGGTTGTCTGCGCCACTGCCCTCATGATTGGTGTGCCCCTGGCTACGTGCTGGGCCGAAGATCAGCAGATCGAGGGCATGGAGCGCGAATTCCGCATGCGCGAGGCCGGTGGCGAGCTTCTGACAGCCGGTGAGCCCGGTAAGGAGGGCGAGAACACCGCCGACATCCTCAGTGCCCACCTCGACAAGGCCGAGGCCAAGCCTGCCCTGTAAACTTAGCCTGCCGAAAAATAACGGAACGGAAAGGACACGTCCTCCGAAATATCGGGGACAACGAACGAAGATTGTGCTACGACCGGAAATCTGTACGATTAAACGAACGAAACCAAAAAGGTTCCCTGGGTCGAACAGGATACTTGCGGTTTTAAACTCGCGTCTTCGAAAACACAACTGTACATCAGACCAAACTCTCTCACAACAACTCTCAACACCTAACGGAACTTTGCATGCATTGGGGTCATGGATGGGAGGGGCGGCAGGAAGAGGAATTCCCTGCCCTTTTGCTTGTATTATAGGACTTTCATGAAGGCCACGCTCAGGAAAGGCCGTTTGCAATCATGACCAATTTTAATACCCACGGTACCGCCCTCTTGCCATGATCCTGCTTTACATGTGTCTATCGAACATCGTTGATGGTTTACTGCAGCGCTCGTTGTCAGACATAAAGTCTCGACACCTGGATAATTAACCGCGCGTTGGGGTTCTTGTTCCGGGTTCTAAACGCCACTGGGCTCATGTCACGAAGGCTGACGTGATAATGTCCGTCTCTTAAGAAGCTTCGAGTCTGATGTACTGAAATGGGCAAAGGACTGGACACACCATTCAAGAGTCTTTGCCGACATGGTTGATGCTGGTATCAAGCGTGGCTTCACAAACAAGAGCTTCCTTGGTCCAGAGCCCGACAAACTGTCCGCACTCCATATCACACCTCTTCCACAACAGTATCCAGCGGACGACAGGCACATGCACACTATTGGGCACTATCACGCTCAAAAATGACACAGAACATGATGACAACAGATATTTGTCGGTAAACGCCAATGACTCCTTAGTCGCTGCTTCTCAGACAGCACTTTTACTTACCTGCAACGTCCTCTACATTGACCATCAGGAGAAGACCTCGCCCACGACGGGGATTCATTCGGTGGACCGTCATATTATTCAACAACTTGCTGCTTGTTGTCATATCCGACACGAAAACATGCTAGGCCGACCAGGTTTCTCCTTGCTGAGCAGAGAAAGCGTTTGGTTCCTTGCGATCGACGAAGAAAGCATTGGTAGTGCTGAGAGGAGCTTGGTATGTGATCTCAATCATCCACCGCAGTATAGGCGTCGGAAGCTTTAAGTCATAACGTCCACGCTCACGTGGCTTGAAACCATGCGTGACATTACACATACGTGTGCCCGCGAAACGGATTTCGCCGGTTTTGACTTTTAACACGCTTGAACACGCCAGAAATACTGCAGAAAAGACGACCACCGTCGCGTATGGAGAACAGAAGTACACAGATGCTGGGCTCACTAGCCCCGGCGAAGCGTGTTGATGGCTACGCGAGCTAATTCACAATGGCCAAGTGCTTACGGAATTTCAAACGGTGCAGGAGTTCTTCATGGTATCTTCTTGGACTCATAGAAAGCGGATCTCGGTGTCTTTCTTAAAGTCGCGGACGTTGCCTGTACTCAGTGGCTGTAGTTTGGCTGGTTGGCGAAGGGAAGTACCAGTGAGGGAAACCAATATTATTATGTAGTCTCCCTGTCTATCTGTACAATGTGGAAGGAATACCTCTAAACCGATTCAAGGAGTACGATTGCCTCGGATCGTCTCACAATTGGGTTGCCGGCCTGGAACTCCTTGGAGATTGTGTTTTCGATGCATCGAACCCGCCAACCGAATCGCCTCAAAGGTTGTCGATATTCTTAATTCGACCATTATTGGTATCACGGTCCAACACCAAATGTCTTCTTGACGTAACAATTTCAAGGTGTGTTGACCATAAAAGCAAGGAAAGCACAGACGCCGGCGCCTCCCGCCAGCGTCTCCATCCCCGAAACTAGGTACCTAGAGCTCCGGAATCGGCCCCATCGGCCCGCTCCGAGGCCAAGTGCCAAAGCCACGGAACCGCTGCGTTCGTCAATCCTCGCTTTTCCGGGTCCCGAGAACATACCTCGCAAAACGGGCATGTCAACCAGGAGACAGCACCAGAGAAGAATGCAAGCAATTCTCCCCGTAATTTTCTTGGCTCGGTTCAACGGACAGCTATCTTGTCGGGGTGGAGATTTCAGAAACATTCATTTCGGCCCGTGTCAGTCATTCTGTCAGCGCCGAACGAAAGACCCACTCCAGAAACGACACAACTCCCAAGCACCGCGGGCTTCAAGTGATCACGATGGCAAAGGCAAAGGCAGCAGTGGACATGGACTTCAAAGCCCTTCCCAAGATCGAGGTTACCCATAACGGCCCCCAAAACTCCCGCATTTTTGTTCTAATCGCGCCTAAAGCTCCATGCTCATTTGACGGGCAGCGTAAGCCGCCGCACCCTCCACGACATCTGGGCCGCCAAGAAGACAGTAGGCAAGACGGACCTCGAGGACCCCCTCGTGGTCATGCCAGAGGACAAGCATGACTACAATCTTAAAACGTACCACCGCACATATCTCTCTCTCCCTCCACTATGCCACAACACACCAATCTAACATGACTTCAGTTTCTTTCCCCTCTTTTCATCCTACATCTACAACCTCATCACAACCCCAGAGACCCTCCACAAAGCAACACTCTCAGTCCTGGAAGACTTCCACGCAGACGGCGTAATCTACCTCGAGTTACGCACCACTCCGCGCTCACTGCCCTCTCCGACACCCCAGCCGCCTTCAGTCTACGTATCCACGATCCTCTCAGCCATATCCGACTTCGAAGCGGCGCACCCCGGGCCCGCGACCATGCGCACGCGTCTCATCCTCTCCGTGGACCGCCGCCACACCCCGGCCCAGGCCCACGAGACGGTCCGTCTAGCAGCCGAATTCCGCGACAGAGGCGTCGTGGGCGTCGACCTCTGCGGCGACCCGTCAGCGCGCTGCCACGGTGTCGAAGGGAAGCAGGAGACCATCGCCATCTTCCGCGAGGCCTTCGCGGAGGCGAGAGACCTGAAGTTGGGAATCACGATCCATTTCGGAGAGGCCGAGAGTTCGGGACAACCGGACGAGCTTGGGGAGATCTTGTCATGGGAGCCGGGGAGGCTGGGCCACGTGATCCATCTCGGGGAGGACGTGAAGAGGGAGATCGCGGCGAGAGGGATCGGGCTGGAGCTGTGTCTCAGCTGTAACGTCCACGCAGGCATGGTGACGGGAGGGTTTGAGGGGCACCATTTCGGAGAATGGTGGGGTGTCGAGGGGAGTTTGATTTCGTTGGGTGTAGGTTGATCTTTGCTTTTCATCCCGTTTTTCTCCCGATCTTGCTTTGCTGTTGCTGGTTTTTGTGTTAGCTGTTTCTTGCTGACGTCAGTGTGCGCAGACGGACGACGTTGGCGTCTTTGGGAGCCCGTTATCCAACGAGTACAGGCTGGTCGCTGAGCACTTTAACCTTTCCCGGGACGACATCTGCGCGCTTGCTCGTCGGGGTGTTGAATCCATTTTTGGAGGCGAGGCTGAGAAGGAGCGTCTGCGGCAAGTGATGTGGTGATGGTAACGTTCCTGTGTTGAAACATACATGGACATTGTAGAAGCGGAGAAAGTCGAAAGAAGGAGACACAATCAATCTATCCGGCATAGCCTCCGCGACGGGATCTGTAAATAATAATAAAACTCGCTTTTCTGGGCGTATTGTCATGATGAGCCCCCTTTTGGAATGATGGGATATCGCACTGTTCGCCGGTGTAAATGGGGCCGGTCCAGTGCCGAAGCCGGCGCCACAGCTCCGGGACGGTAATGTACTTTGCCTCCTGACGTCGTTTTCTTCCTTGTTTTTCTTGTTTACCCTTCGATGCTATCCTGGTGCAATTTCTTTCCCTACACTGCGCCCGTCAAACTTGTATTATCTTCGTAGCCTTATGTAACTCCCCGGGTTCGCATTCGGCAGATGAACCGATAGGGGAGAGAAAGTTCTTTCCGTCGAAGCATAGTGTGAAGCCGGACATCCCCGGTAGCGGCCGACTGGACATCTGGAGACTACCTCTGCCGTGATACGCCACACTGGATTAGTGGAAGGTGCATTCTAAGCCCGAGTCGATTCATTTCCTTGTGCATTGGCCATTTTGAGTATTGCTTTAATGTGGGCTCACTCTGGAGGCGGAAAAACTGCCATATCCTCTGCCGGAGTGCAATTATTCCGTTGTCTAGGTGTTCCTAAGGAGATAATGCTCGCTAAGCGTGAGTATTGTTGTTTAGCTATTATATTCAAATGTCCCATTACAATATCTTCATGTTCATGGTGTGGGTGGTGAAGCTCTAGTAGTAAAAGTACTCCCGAGAAGCTCGACATCAAGTTCTCCGAGGCAACTCCGAATGCAAAGCTTGAAGCAAAGCCAATCTACGGTCAGATCGGGCAATGACACTACTACTATGTACAAACACGAGCGAGTCTCCCGCATCGACAAAGCCGGTGGGAAAGTTGGCAGGCGTCGAAAAGGTGCTGGTACCTAGGGATCATCTCTTATGATTGAGCAAGAAGTGACATCGTCGGATACGGCAACGAAAAACGGCTTATCCGGATACACAAGCTACTTTTCTTGCTTGACAAATCACTGCAGAAGATCCAGGCAAGCTAGTACACCTTTCGAACTCTGGCCGGTCGGATCGAGGGCGAAAAACGAATGGTTCCTGCTTATTTATATCAAGCGTTTGCCAATGGCAATGACGCGCCAACGGCCAGGAGGCTCCTATGCCCTGCAATAGAGGTGTCCACAACCCTGGCATATCTAGCGGTAGGGCTAAGAGAACGAGCGAATGTCTCGACTGCTGTAGCCTCGAGGCTTCAAAGCGTGCCGCAGGGAGAGTTGGTATCGGAGTAATCCTGCCTCAGATCTGTCAAGAGGGCTCAATTGGCAACCACAAACATTTGCAGAAGGGCATGCCACGGGTAAGATTTGCGCAACCCGCGGAGGGCCAGGGTAAGTGGCCATAAAAAAGTTTTTACCCTGTCCTTGAGACGATACACGGACCCAAATGAGGTCTACGATGGTCAGTGTGTGTCCCGGGACGAGAGGATGCTGAAGCCTGACCCTCAAAGGATATCCCCGTAGCAAGATGTGAAACGACAGAACATGAGGCGAGCAGGACGTGAGAGGATACTGAGGAGCAGAGAGGGGATAACTAGAGAGAGGCAAGGGGTTGCACCGTCTTCTAATGCGAGTGCTGGAAGACAACATAGCAAGGTCGAACGAAGTGTACCCGCCATCCTGACTGGACGAGAACCCCTGGAGACCGTGCGTTTCCCGTCAAGCGGATGAGCTATATGCATTGATGTTGATGGACGATCAACGGCAAGTAGATCCGACGTAATTAACGAGAGAAATCTTGAACTTCTGGTCACATAAACTTTTCCCCGTGAACTCGTCAAACGGGTTTGACCTGCGTGAGTACGCAATGACCAACAGGTCTGTCATCACCAAGGTTTGCGCCCCAATAGTAGAGTGCGGAGCTGCTCCGAATCGGATTCGAGGAGCGGGTTTTTTTTATCCGTAAAGTGCCCAATCGGTATTATTCTTGGAAAGCCAGCAAAAACTTCGGTGAGTAGCAGTGGTCGACGCGCTGTCTTTCATCTTTGACGAACCTGCCCTTTGGGAACTTGCAATGCCGACTGCGCCAAAAGCTATGCCAGCAAGCGCCATCGTGCATGACGAGGTCTAGCCATGCCACTTTCGGCTTGGGTTGCTTTTGGCTCGCCATTAGGCTGCCGACTTGCGACACAGTGTGGGTGTGGTCGGTCGCGGCTTATGGGTTTTGACGTCGTCCCTCGTCGGCAGAGGTATGTGGTCGTATTAGCGTACAACCTGCGCATTCCTTATCTGGGTTTCGGATGGCTGGCTGATGTATGGATGACTGGGGTAGCATTACCTGGTTTCGCCCAAGTACGAGAGATGCTGGCGTAGATGCCGTTGTTGAAACGCGATATCGTTGCTGGACACGAGTTACCGAATGAACGTTCCATTCAACATAGACCCAAGAAAGCGCAAAAAACTGGCGCGATTCTCTGAGGCACAAAGAAAACCTGACATACCACAAGCTTACCCGCCAGTTAAGATCCTGTATTCGTGTAGCCATTGTCTAAAGTTGAGGCAGACGGAAGCCCACAGCAATGTGTTGCCGTGATGGACAAAGCGTGCGCTGGCACCGAGAAGCAAAAGTGGGCAAAAAGTAGCCGGCACGTGCAACCAGAGGTGGGAAAAGTCCATGTTACATACAGACGGCATCAACACTTGATACTAGTGTGAGTTAGAATCTGTTGTGTTGTTGTGTCGTTGTGTCGCTTCTTCGGACGATTCATCGACGTGATGCTTTTCCAGTAGAAGTTTGTTTTGCTCCCGATGGGTGCTGAGGTCAGCCGTTATTGAGTGAAATTTCCACAGACGACAACGAAAGAATCAGTGGTGTCGACTCAGACTCAAATGTGATTCTGTCCTTGTGCTGCTACTTGGTGTTACTACTGCTGCCGTCGCTCGCCGACACTAAAGGCCGTCCAACCGTCATGCATGCTGTGGAGAAGTTGCTTAAGTGGCAACTCCGGCTAGGTATTCGTGAAGCGGCCGGCGTCGAAAGTCGTATACTTCAGAGCGGCTCTTGGACAAAGATTTCATGATTGGAATGGATGGAGGGCGAGCCTAGATCAGCCCAGTGCATGCAAGTCCGACTTCTGGACCCAAGAAGAAGCAATCATGGGAGCTTGGGGCTTGTGATGGCACCAGCTGGGAAGGGAGCTAGAGAGCTTGGGCCGCCCGCCACCCAGGTCTGCGCAGACAGCGACGAGAGAAGCAAGTCTGACCTGACAGATTGACACCCTAAGTTTGGGACGGAGCGTTCGGCGTTGAGACTGAAGTATTGAAATTTGAATTCCGCGGTTGGTGGTGTACGATAGGGGCGGTTGGATGCAGTTGAATTGCGAGATGCTTGGACGTGCCGGGATATGTCCGCAGAGAGTGATATAACGCAGGCTTTTGAGATGAAATCTGGCAAATGGGATGATGGCGAAGTTGGGTATGGCGAAAAGGCAAACCAGATGGAGGGTCGCATGGTTGAAGACGAAGGCATCGTTCTTTGAGGTGTATCGAGACGGGCAGTTCGCCCAATGACCTGTTGCTAGATGCTGGACCCCGGCTGACATTGGGCTAGCGGGGGCGGCTGTACTGTCTCGCCCTGATCTGTCTTTTCCTTGTGCAGTGGTGCGGCAGGGCAGTTCATGGGTGTCACCACACTCGAGACTTTTTGATTTTTTTCTTCTAGTGCCTTTTGCTACCCACCACACTCGAGACTTTTTGATTTTCGTTTGTTTGCTGGACTTCAATTTGATTTTGCACTTGGACCATGAGATCGTCGGGGCCATGGCCATCCTCCTTGCCGTTGCAGGGGGAAGAAATCGCCCAGGTCACCATTCCGGGCCAAGGTTTCTCGGTTGGTTCGCTGAAAAGTTTGGGCATACTGGGCTGGGTTTACCTATAGTTTGCGTTTGCCTCGCTTGTCCAGTGACATGTCTGCTTGCTTTGCCTGGTGGGCAAGCTGGGTTTGTGGATGCTGATCGTTTTTTGGGAGTTGAAGTCAAGGGCGATGGAGCGGCCGTCGCGTCCATGTCCGTCGAAGGGATGACGTTGTGCTTTATCGGAGGGGCAATGCCGGACCATTCGTAGGCAGTAGGCAAACAACTGGAGATGAGACGTAGAAAGAATGATGTCGACCAGTGGGAATGGATATCTCGTCAAAGCTTCATCATCCAGCTTTTGGCGGCGAGGGTAAGGAGATTGCGTAGATGCTGTCATGAGAGTTTGGTGTGGTAAGACGAGATGGTGCGGGTAATCCATGATGTCCTTTCAGAGATGCGCACAGGCCACGGGCAGCGGGTGCGATGGCGTGCCCAAGGCTTGGAGCTGTGGAGGGTCCACTGGAGCAGACGCACAGGGCATAGGTAGTTAATGTCGGTACCTGAGAGATGCTGTTTTGGGATTAGCGCGTGCATACAATCTACTTTATGCAATGCACCTTCCATCAGGCAGGTACAGATACCTCAACTTCCAGATCACCTGGTGGGAAGGAGTGAAGGACTGCTGACTGGAAAGAGAGGTGACGGATGCCGTCCGTACGCTATTTCCTCAAATACCTCTGTGGCAACTTGTTCTTCTTCTTCTTCTCCCCCTCCTTTTTTTTTGGGGGGGGGGGGGCATTTGACTAACACTCTGCCTCTCGGGCAGCTACTTCGAGGTATGAAATACTGCAATACAAGCTTTCACATAGAATGCAGTGGAGGAGTAAAAACATGGTCCATCCACTGTGAACCGCGACCTCGACCTCGAAAGGTAAAAGGAGCCTCCCTCTAACAATGGTAGAGCTACCCGTGGACCCGTGTGGAACTGATGGATAGTGGCTTCAGTGCTTCTGTCTGCGAAGGCGAGTGCTCGCATTTGCTAAGCGCACGAAAAAAGTACGTAGCTTTCATGAACGGGCCAATGAGACTTGTTCATTGCTATCCCGGCGGAGTATAATCATCGTAGCGATACACTGTGCTCCCAGGTTTCTTCCCAAATTGACTCAATTCAATATACTTGTCCGCATCTATGGATACGTTCTGCCTTTGACGGATGGCTGGCTGCTGTGGATTTCGGTTTGGTACTTGACTTCTGTTGAGACGAGGTGGTGATGAAGAAATTTGATGGGAAAATCATGATTAAGAATGTACCACAGTGTGTTGGTCTTGTTTGTTGTTGCAATGCACATCACATCTGAGGGAGGGAGCTCTATCCCTCTAACCAGTGTGTCATCCAGGCAGCTTTGATGTTGTTGGTGTCTGTCTGTGTCCCTTTCTTCGCAGACGGCATACATCTGCCATTCAGCAGATTTGCAGTCCAACCACGTTCCCTCGCAAAGGCAAATGTGGCTTTGGCAAAGACCACCTGCCTGACAAGCAGAAAGCAGGCAAGTCTTGAAGTTGTTAAAGACTCATAAGGCTAGCTGCAACAAGGTCAGCCGATACACTACAAGGTGAAGTGACCTTACGTATACACAGAAATGCATTGTACCCTGCTATTCGTCGGGCGACGTGCGCTTCCAAGCCCCCCATGTTTGCATCTGCAGCTGTACTACAGTATCCATAATTGGTGAAGAATCCCGCCTATTCAGGCTATCCTGGCCTCTCAAACTGTGTTTGTAAGCGGTAAATCATTCTACATCTACCATAGCGGGCATTGTATTGCTTGCCTCGCGCACCATACTAGCATACCTGCATTAGGTCACTGGCGGGTTTTGGAGATCTGACTCTCCACATCACTCTAGGCCTGAGCAAGAAGATATTGCGTACTCTGTCTGTACGGCTGCGCATGAGATTTCATATGCTAAATTTCTGATCCTGACGCGAGGTGGCCTACTCCAGTACTTGATCATATGTCTAGCAGAGAAAAGGCAAAAGCTGCCCTTGCTTTTCTCCGACCCCTCTTCCTCCCTATCTTCAAAGCAATATAATGTAGCGTGCGTTAGACGGCAGAAAGACGGGATGAGGAGGAGAGCGAGACCGACCTGCTATTTGCTCATTCTCCTTGGGGTAAAATGCAAGTGCCAAACTAAGCTTTGGGGTGAATTCAAAAACTGAAGCCATACATAACTGGGCTAGTTGTCCGTTGAAATGCTACAGACAGAAGTCGAGCCAAAGGAAAAGAAGAAGGAAAAAAAAAAAGGGTAGACCACCGCAGTGATTATCAATTTAGAACGTATACTAGCAAAACCAAGCGACTAAAGCGGATCACCAAACTGAGGTGGACCTGCTCCGGAGCTGGCCCCTTTCCCTCCGGGCGGGCTAATAGGCAGGAACCCATAAAAAGGATACGTACCTCCGCCATGGTCAATTTCCAGTCACGATGGTACCTGGTCCTGAGAGCTGCTTCCCCTATGGGGTGTTTCTCATTCTCCCCCATGCGCACGCACGTCTGGTTCCAGAATCCACTCATTTCCCACTCTTTCTCACCCAACTTGTACTTCTACAGATTACAGGTGCAGCCAAGGGGAAATAAAATAATACACATTTGGCCCCACCTGCAAGCTGTTTTCTCGCCTGTACCCGGTCCGACCCTTACCTACCTGTAGTACCTTACCATCGAACTCCTCACCTTACCTAGGTACCCGACCAATGCAGGCATTTCTTACCTACCTTAGAATTCAGCTTGGCCCGAGACTTCAGCAGTCGGTCGTTGCACGCTGTATGCCGCAGGATCACCCAATTAAACCAATCAAACTGCATTACAGACCGACGTGCCGATTCTTGGACCGAACTCCTCATCGTCACCGTCATCAACTCGTCCAGATCGGTTGGGAGACTTAAGAAGGCCACTATCGCCCTCGCAAATGACACGAAATCTGCCGTACCGCGCGCGCTCTACGCATTGTAACCAATACGGTGGCTCTCTGGTTAGTAGCTGGAACCGCATCACGGATATTACACTGTACCATCCACCACCTTGCCTCGGGGCTGATTGAGGCACCTTGTCTCGACCTGCCGTGAACCGCACGCCTACTGAACAGCGGCGTCTTTTGTTCCAGCGGCCCTGACTGCTGGCAGTCCCTATTACTGCAGTGCTACCAACCGACCTGCGGCCACTTCGACCACAGCGGACTGGAGACTGGAAACTGGAATCCCCCTACCGGCCGGCCTGAGTCCGACTCGGTCAGTTCTTCTTTGACAGTTGAAGGTGTGACCGTGTGAGGGTCCGCAGCCCATTTTCCGCCAGCCTAAGGCAGACCGCGTCTGGCGCGGTTACTTGGATCTGGTACGTTTCCGCCACAGCCTCTTCCGCAGCAAGAGAGGGAGGGTAAAGGAAAAGGCACAAAAGGGAGGGCATCGTCCAAGGAACCTGGGAAGAAGCCGCGATTTTGCAGTTTTCCGACATTGTCTCCGTTGCGTCGGCTGCTCTGATATTGTCCCATTGCCATTACGGCTGTTGCTGCTAAGGTGAGTCGATCCGGCGTCCACTCTCCCCTTTTTGGGTTGCTTCCACCAGTAACCGTACTTGGCCGCGTCTCATCATGTCCTCGGGACAAAGAGCTGGGTCTGCGACGGGGCTTCTCTGCTAGCTGCCGTCACCGATTTGCATTCCAGTCTTCTTGACCCACAGCGCCGAGCTTCTTCTTTTTGCATTCACTAATTGCATACCTGGGTTGAACTGTATGCTGCTCTGCTTTGCTCTGCCTGGCTGCTGTCGAGTGTTGTCCAATGACCGGAGGCACGCACCGGCTTCGTCTGCGTCGAAGCAACCTGGAAGTCAAGGTCAATCGCGCTCAGTCCCTCACACAGTCCTCCTCTGGCTTCTTGCAATTGTTCTTGCGCCGCCAATTGTTGCATTCTACACCTCACACTTCTATGCAGGTGTAGCAACTTCTTCGGACCTCAACGCAAGGGCTCACCAGCCTGCCTTAGCACCTAGGAAAACACAGTCCAGCCAGACCTTAGCAGGCCTCCCGCCCCCCCTCCTGTGTGTACTTAGCCGACCAGGAGCGGCGAGGGCTTGCTCCAACTACCTTGTACCGCCGCTGCCTCCGCCTGTACCTGCGTAAGGGTCGACGGCGACTCGACCGATCAATTCATATTCGTACAGGCCAAGCCGTCTCTTTTTCTCCCAGCTGCGAAGAACAGGACGGTACAGATACCGAGCGACGTTCCTTCCGACTGTTCCCTGGCTACCTCCAGCAGGACCCTCGATCCCGACCTGGTCCAGGTTCAGGCCCCTTTAGGCCCCCAGCAAGCAAGCGCGAAGAAAGGCAGAGAGACACGGAGAGAGCAAGAGGGAAAAGTTCAAAAAAAAAAAACCGACACAGTAGTGAAAGCGACCCAGGGCCCGGCAGCAGCAGCGGCAGCCGCAATTGAAGGAAAGAAGGACCCACCACCTCCTTGTTCCGTCCCGGCCCTTGGTTTCCTCTGTCTCCCTCCCCCCCAATTCCCCCCTTCTGGTCCTGGTCTCATCCTTTTCTTCCTCCCCTGCCCTTTCCTTCCAGGTTCCTTGTCCTATCCCAGCGTCCTGTCCCGTCTTCTCGTCCCCATTTCTTTCACCCACTCTTGGTCGCCAACCAGCCAATCCTGCTGCCTCCTTATCCTCAGTCGCCTCGCTTTTGGCGCTACGGCTGTTAGCAGTCGCCCTGCTACCAAACTGTTTCTCCTACTACTACCGCTGTCCGTTCGCCTCTCTTCTGTTCCTGTCTTTGCTCCTGCAACTGCGCTGCCCTGCCCTGTCCACCCGACGCCTGGGTCTTCTGCGTGAGGGGCCCCCAGCAGCGAAGAATACAATAAAAAAGAGACGGGAGAGGTACTTCCAGCCACAGCTCTTGCTCGCCGACTCGACAGGTACCTGGCGACTCCACAACAGCACGAATCTTCTCATCTGCTGCTCTCGCTCTTAATCCAACACCCCCCAGACGGCCATCATTTCCTTTCGACCCTGCTGTTTTACTGGTCCGCGCAAAGCAACCCCCCTGGAGCTTGCATTCCCCTTCCATCTGGAACTGGACAACCACCACACACCTCTCTTTCCTCCCTCTCCACCGACTCCCGCTCAATTTCAATTCCAACCCTCAAACCTCAACCCTCATCCAACGACAGTCGACCGACACCTTCTCCTTTCCGACCCGTCCGTCGTCTTCCTCGTCCACCACCACCACCCCCAACCATCACCGCCGCCGCCTCCTACCCATCAGCAGCCGCCCCTCTCTCCGCCGTCCCATTGATCGAGGCCACCAGTCCACGACGATGAACTCTCAAGGCTCCAACGATGTGTCGCCCGAGGCGATGCAGGCGCGCATCCAGCAAGCGCGACGCGAGGCTGAGACACTCAAGGATAGGATCAAGCGGAAGAAGGATGAGCTCGCCGACACCACCCGTGAGTCTACCCAATCATCAATCGCTGCATGCCTCCACGAGATGCCATCTCTATTGGCCCACGACTTTGACGGAACATCCGTGGACGAGAGGTGACGATCGATCATACTGACAATCCATTCTTTCCGTCGCAGTCCGCACCGTCGCCCAGCAGGCCCACGAGCCGATTCCCAAGAACCAACTGATGAAGGCTAAGCGCACGCTCAAGGGACACTTGGCCAAGATTTACGCCATGCATTGGTCGACCGACAGGAGACATCTTGTTTCTGCCTCGCAAGACGGCAAGCTCATCATTTGGGATGCCTACACGACGAACAAGGTCCACGCGATTCCCCTACGGTCATCTTGGGTCATGACTTGCGCCTACGCCCCCAGCGGCAACTACGTGGCCTGCGGTGGTCTCGACAACATTTGCTCTATCTACAACCTCAACCAACAGCGGGAAGGCCCTACCCGTGTCGCAAGGGAATTGTCTGGTCATGCTGGCTACTTGTCCTGCTGCCGATTCATTAACGACCGCAGCATTCTCACCTCATCAGGTGACATGACTTGCATGAAATGGGATATCGAGACGGGTCAAAAGGTCATCGAGTTTGCCGACCATCTCGGCGACGTCATGAGCATCAGCCTCAACCCAACCAACTCCAATACATTCATTTCCGGTGCTTGCGACGCCTTCGCCAAGCTATGGGATATTCGTGCGGGCAAGGCTGTCCAGACCTTTGCGGGTCACGAATCGGACATTAACGCCATTCAATTTTTCCCCGACGGCCACTCATTCGTTACGGGATCCGACGACGCTACTTGCAGGCTGTTTGACATTCGTGCCGATCGCGAGTTGAATCTCTATGGTGTAAGTGGATTGAGATGGAATCAATTGAAGGGCATGACAGGTCGCTAACCCAAGGGGCAGTCGGAATCCATTCTTTGCGGCATTACCTCCGTGGCTACTTCAGTCTCTGGACGGTTATTGTTCGCCGGTTACGATGACTTTGAGTGCAAGGTATGCCTTTGCCCAGACACACCCTAAGGACGGGCTGATTAATGATGCCTTTCAGGTTTGGGACGTAACGCGCGGAGAAAAGGTTGGTTCTCTCGTCGGCCACGAGAACAGAGTTAGCTGCTTGGGTGTCAGCAACGATGGCATCAGTTTGTGCACAGGATCCTGGGATTCCCTCGTAAGTTTTCTTTCGATTCAGAATGTACACGCCGTTAGTCCTCATACTGACCTGACCGTCCCTACAGCTGAAAATCTGGGCATACTAAATATCCGCCCGACCCGATGACGAAGTCCTGTCTGGATATACCG
This sequence comes from Colletotrichum neosansevieriae, assembly GCA_036785495.1. NCBI lineage: Eukaryota > Fungi > Ascomycota > Sordariomycetes > Glomerellales > Glomerellaceae > Colletotrichum > Colletotrichum neosansevieriae. The sequence continues at coordinate 85,844 of JAVHLV010000076.1, read as the reverse complement.
GTTCCAGTACGCGCGAAACCATTTTAATCTTCTGTCGAGTGGTTATTTGGCCAACTTAATTTTCGAACCCCTGGTGCTGCCTTTTTCTAATCCGCGAGTACTGGCGCACACAGGACGAAGTCACGAAACACCTGCTCATACCAAAGCTCACTTTTCATCAACACCAAATCCAGCTGGAGCTGCCCATTTATCGCCATGGGCGGCTGTAGGAACTGTACAGCGTCTTTTCTTTTTATTTTGCCATGCGCCAGCCACCCCCCAAACGTCCACGACTCTTTTGCACCATAGGTTTTCCCCCCCTCCTTCTAGCACTTGATTGTTAGATTGAGCGGTTGTAACACATTGTGTTTTCCCACATGTGGCCTTTCTCGGGTCATGTATGCTTCACATCTCCCGCAACGTCTGCTACCGGATCCGGATACGACAGGATCGCCAAGGAGGGAACGGAATCGAGGCATTTTGATACCCCCACCAAAATCCAACCCTACACGCATAGACGAGCAAGCACACGATTCCGACACCGACCTACCTCTCTCATGGCGGCTCGAAGGCGATAGGTCTGCGTTTCTGCAGCAGGAGTTTTTCTATACCACCGAAAAGGATTTCCCGGAATCCGATAATTTCCTTGTCGCCATTTTCGTACTCACAAAAATACGCGCCGCATCCTTCGGTTCCGCATGTCCTTTCTCTTTTCCTCGATTCTCCGGTGGTATTGGTCCAGTAGACGAATGTGCCACTAGTCCCCCTGCACCGCTACGAAACGAAGCCGAAGCATAGTAGAGGCAAACCGGGTTGCCTCGTAGAAGGAAGGAGATGAAACGGGCTTGGAGGGTGAAGGCTGGGTGGTTCGTTTTCTAGCGGCAAATTTTCAATTTCTTACCCATATGGGAGGAGGACATGGAGAGAGGAGTTGGTATCGTGCGACAAAGGAAGTCGGCCCTCTTTTGGTACTTTTTGGACCACGGGATGTTGGTTGGGAGAAAAGGTGGAAAAGAGTTGACCAAAAGGAGAGAGGGACGACTGCCGCCGATGGAACGAGAAATGCGTGGAATAGGGTGGATGGAGGTGATAAGATGTTTTCTTGCGTGGACGCCCGCCTCAAGCCTTCCCTCTTACACCTACTTACTGCCTGTACTATAGTTCGCGCTGAATGCTCGTTCATCCTCTGTTCAAGCCACAGCTGGCTAATGCTCTACGTGATATGTAGCTTCGGCGAGAAGCTGGCGGATGTCCAGACCAGACTCGTGCTTCCATAGTTGACGTGTCACAGTTCGCGACTGTTGCGAATTATCCTACCACGAAGCGCAATGACGAACAGATTTCTTTTCAGAAGCATGACAACATCGCGGGGTGGTTTTCGGTGGCAACTTATTACGAAAAACACGACACTTACCCGAGACAGCCTAAGAGTGGACAACCTACCAGGTAGACAGCAAGTCACCGCAGCACCGAGCAAAACACCAAGCAACGCGTCAGCACATCACAGAAACGCTGTATCAATCCCACGTCGTACACACAAAAGAGTTGTGGCGACCCTAATGTTCGAAAGGCATGATCGTCGATCCAGCCAATGCGACGCCCGGCTTGGAAACACACGCGACTGATAACTCGCCCCATCTCGATTCTGTGTTGAGCTTGAAGAAAGTGCAAGGGTCGAAGAGCGAACGGCGATTGCGCCAGCAGAAGACGAAGAAGAACAAAACGTTCGTAGGGGACGAAACGAGTCTGCGCGACCTGAGATGGCGACAAAGAGGGAAACGTCCGATGTCATGGAGAACGTGGTATGATTTTGTACGTGTGGGTGTGGCTCTTGGGTTGACATGCCCTTTTAGGACCCCGAGCTACGCCGAACAGCAAACGTTTCGAGAGTTTTCGGGTCTGACATCCGAGCCATGTGTTGGTTGATTGGTGACATCGCCGATGTCGAGGTTAAGAGATCTGCTGTTGGATCTGGATAGGCCCAGGTGAAGGGGATTGGAGGGAAGGGAGGGAGCATCCGGCAGGTCCAGTCATGCAAGTGTGCCCTCCTCGAGGGTAGGGGGTGCGGATGAGACAGCGTGGTAGCAGACGGCCAATGAAAATAAAAAATCTTCTTTCCACCTTTTTTTTCCTACGCTGGCTTGCCGTATTTCGAGGGTAAATGGAGGGCGGACGGGCCATGGCGTGAGGTTCGTCTCTTCCTGCGGCACTCTCGCCACGTGAAGCCCCGGGCGGTAACACTGGCCACATGTGAAGAACAGGCCACTTGGAGTTTCCTTATGCTGCCGTTCGTCTTAGGGTTGGTCGCTGCGTTTGGTTTTCTCGGTTCCGTCAGCGCGAGAGGGGGTATGGTCTGAGAGGAAGGGGAGGTAAGGAAAGGTAGACGGGGTTCTTGAGTCAGGTCGTCCTTCTGTCTGCAGCGCGGTCTCATTGGAACACAGTGATTCGTGGAGGCTTGTTCAGCTTTACCCAAGGTTTCTTTGACAACCTTCCGCAAGGCAGCCCTGAGACGGTGGTTAGACGGGAATAAGGAAGGTAAAGACGAGATAGACTCAAGAGTTGGGCGCGCAATGATGATGAAGGAAGACGAACCACGACTACACTTGTAGGAGTGAAGTAAGTGGGCTCGAGTTGCCGCAAGAAAGGATGGGAAAACCCATGAAGTGCGAAAAGTTAGAAGTCCTTTCAGGTGTTGTCCTTTCTGCGGAGACTGATTGTGCGGTTGCGTGTTATTCCATGTGATTTGGATCCAGAGCTTCTCGAAGGTTCAAATGAAAGAAGGGCTTGGGAATTTTGCTCCGAGGCACAGACGACGGCCGTCGAGATAAGTTGTTGACGCTCAGCGATGAAATCAACTAAGGAGTTGCGGGCGAACAGATTGAAGGAATTGGCGATGGTGTTGCAGGTTATTGGCTAAGTTTTGAAGCGGCTCAAGACCTAGAGTATTTAGCGAATAGCTGGAAGAGGCCAAGAGGATCCGTGGCTGGCGCTGCAGGTTTGGGTCATGGTTGTGTGAAATTAACCAACGCCAGGATCCCAGCAGCCACGAGGCTTCGTTGGATGAAAGGTTAGCTGAGATGCATTTCTCGTCAGCTAGTATTGCAATTGTGCATGATATTGACGAGACTAAGGGATCTCCCTGTGATCTGGTTGGCAGTATGGCGCATAGCGAGCGAGGTATGGAAACGTGCTTGACAGAAGTATGTGAAGTGATGACTGAGCTTGACACACGTGGCGCACTAAACATCAACTTGTGCTTTTCGTTCGGTAAAATCGCACTGCAGCATCCGAAGAGAACTCAGGCTTTGTAGTCATATTATAGACTCCGCGGTTGAACCTATGTCGACTGGCCAGTGCAGCGGCATGGTGCCGGCGCATGTCGCGATCGGCTGGCGCGAGTATACTGAAGCGAGCACCGATGTTCCTCTGACGGCAGAGCCGTCCGTCGGATGGCTTGGCGGAAAAGAAGTTGTGATAGAGAGGCATTGCCAACCGATGGCTTCATTGTCGAGCAGCTGATCAAATCGAGATGCGGTGTTTCCGCTGATGATAATAGATAAGTCCGCAGCCAGGTCAAGGTTTCCCATGACAAGACAACGTTTATTACTTCTCCTGCTCTTGTCGATAAAGTTTCGTTTCTGTTGTCTTTGGGTGGGTTTGTGGGAGTGAAACAGAGTCTTGAAACACGTATTTCTGCACTAAAGTACAAAGTGTAATCGGTCACTTCTAACATGAACCCCCGCCGTAGATGCGACTCTGGAAAGTTTGACTTGTGGAGGCCTGCCGTCAACGAGTCGTGCTCGGCGCGGTGGTAGATGGATTCGGACGATGAGTCAGCCTCTCGGAAAGGAGAGAGTCGGCCCGAGAGACCATATCTTCCATGTCTTAGTCTTCGTGAGCTTGAGAACATCGTGAATGACTATAGAGAGCGCCGCTTCTATGTCGTCCAGACGAATGACTGATACCGAGGTACTGGATCATCCAAGGGAGGAGCCGCTCTGCAATAAGTGATGATAACGGGCGCTTTGGACGACAGTTGACACAGTCGGGTTGCCGTGTTGAGACCATGTGGCTGACGAAGTAGCCCAAAGACAATTAAGCACTGCCCATCGATTGTATCCCAGACAAGCGATGGGCAAAATCTCTGCTGGTACGCCACGAGTTATTATATCGTGATGTGCTATGGAAATCCGCGACTTGCGGTGCGGCAAGGTAGGCAATCGCGCAACTGAAAAAGTCGTGGTTCCTCGGAGCAGATCGACCGGTCGCTTGTCGCATAGTATGGGTGACAAATGCGAGCGGATGATGCAGCCATCCGAGTGTCGTGTTGTTCCCATCGTGAGCACCTTTTTAGACCGGGACGGCGAGACGTTGGTGTCGCAGGGCTGCGATGATGCGCAGAAGGTTCGATGCAGGTGTCACAGTAGGCTCGACCTGGGAAAGCCGAATGCCGTACCCACGGATTCGAATTCATGACTGGCGTGTGACTCGAGCTCTAAAGTTGAGATGGCATTGTGTGGATTTTGGGCCCCTCGTACAAGCTGCCAAGCTTTGTGCAATACCGGCTGGGGCTGGGAGTTTGCGTGTTGCCCAGAGACATCTGAGTAGGTTCTTGGAGGACAGAATGATTGGCCCAAGTCTGAGATAGTCTGTTGGTACGATGCTGCTTGAAGGGAGGAAGCTGCGTACAGGCGGCCAGATTCTCGCCAATGAAACAGCAAGCTTGCTCCATTGTTGTTACCGGATCGGGATGGGTCAAATGGGCCGGCGGTGACGATGGCTCTGCAGGGTCCTCCCGCATTGGTCTGGGTTGTGGCCGGGCCTTACGGAGGAGGCACAGCGCCTCATGAGTCACTAACCGAAATCGGACACTCGGCAAAAATGCAAGTGCGAATGTAGATTAAGTGCTTCATGTAAGGAAAGGAGAGAGGTGACGCAGCTTCGATGGCTGAGGCAACCTTCCGGGTGTGGAAAGAAGTAAACAGAGTGTCACGGTACAGGGAAAGATAGCGGCGATTTTCGAGTACGTAACTGGAGCAGCTGCCACCTCAAAGACAGCAAGAGCTGAAGCAAGTGAAGTCAATCGCATTTGCTGCTGTTCTGGTTGGTCGAAGCATACGAACATCAGACCAACCAACCCACGGACAAACATACGAAATGTTGGTGTATGTCTATTGCCCCGCCGACATTTACGTACCAAACCCCCAACTGGCCGTATCAGTGGTTCATCTATGTAAGATGCTGTTTAATGTCTACAACACAAAAGCAATGAGCAAAAACGGCGGCTCAGCAAGCAGCCTCGACCAAACCTGCAGAATGCATCAGCATCATCCATCTGCAAGGTCCCGGCGACTCGCTACCCTCCCCCTCATCGTATCTGTCTGCATTGATTGGGCGGAAAGCGGAGAAGTGGCACAGAAAAAGAAAGCCAGGAGGGAAAATCGGCAGAGACCTTCCCCCCAGACCAGCAGCCCCTGACAGGGCCAGGACAAGCCCTGTGATCCCGGCCAGAGCCACGCGAGCGGAAGAAGCGAGACTGAGAAGGTGGTGTGCTGCTGCTGCCCTGTCCGAGTCTGAGTGTCTGACTGCATCTGCATCCGCGCGTGCAGATTGTGGTGAGCCGACCAGGAACTGCGGATCATGAACTGCGAACAACTCGGTTGACACTGTTTGATTCTGATACGATTCTTGCGTTGGCGTCCTGCGCGGCAGAGCAGTTTAGAGGGCCTCGTCACTTGCATCCGCAGCATGAGCAGCAAGATCCACCGATAAAGACGTGCATGACCGTCGACTGTCGTATGCGATGCAAAATGGGGGGGTTCAAACCCGCTCGGTACCTACTTCAGCAGTTGGTTCCATGTCCTGAACTTCGACATTTTTTTTTGCTTCTCCCGAATCCAACGCTCCTCTTCCAGGTCCTGTGCCTCATGCGCAACGACAATCATTGCTTGCCCTGTTTGCTTGTGTTCCATCATATGTGGGTTCCGGGTCGGCATTTGGGTGCCTTTCATCATGATTCAAATGCAAGTCATGTCAGGTGAGTGCAGCGTGCAGCAAAAACCCTGGTCCAAAACTATCCAGTTGTGCCGTTAGCCCGTTGCGGTTCCCGTTCCAGCATTGTCCATCATCCATCGCAACGCCCGCAAACGATCATCGTCACCTCCAAAAGCACTTATTAGAACCCTAGAACCTACCTTAGGCACTACCGCAATGGGCACTCCGGTTTACTCTGTATTCGTACTCTACGAATAAAGACTCGAGGATTCAAGTCACAACAGCCAAACCCACCAAATCCTCGTCTTAAGTTTTTTAACACAACGGACTAGATTCCCTTTCCGCGACCCAGATCTCACATATCACCACTTTTTTCTCTGTGCTGGCGATTTTATCCACTAAAACTCCACAACTCCCAATTCGGGTTGTCGTCCCTGTTCGCAACCACGCGCCTCCACCAATTCTGAAACAGCCTGATGCACACCAGGGGCTTCGTCTTCAACCCTCGATCCTGGAAACCCTCGGTCCCTCCTCCCCTTTCACTCCTCTCAACCACATCTCAGCCAGCTCTCGGCACCACGCACTCGCGCCCGTCTATTCTGCCCGCTGCAACCCGGCTTTCACCGCATCGTGGCCATTGCAAGGGTCAACCCCTGGTCGCGTATCCACTGCTTCGAGAAAAGTCATCGAAGGAACCACCTCCTTCCGACCTCCGCCTACTCGTGCACTCTCCAAGCCCTACGCAGTCGCCCTCGCTTTTCCCCCCTTCAACCAAAACCTTAGCCTTCCTACCACGTACCTGTCCGGTCCTGCTTTCTGACCTGGTTTGCCCTTTAGCCGCCCTGACAGAAGCAACCAGGCACACCCTTCCAAGCTCCCTACCTGCTTGCTTGTTTACTACTCCTCATCCTCTAGCTTGACAACCAACCCCCCCCACCTACCGTCGTCTTACCCTTCTCTCTGACCACTCGTCCGCCCGCTCGTCCGTCCGTCGTCCCATACATAAACCGAGCTCCCTCCCCCGGCACGCACACTCCTACCTGGCCACGATGTCGAACCCTACCCCAGCCCAAGAAGAATTCAACGCTCTGCTAGCAGCTCAGTCCCGCGACGATTCCAGAACACACCCGGATGATCGTGACTACGAACGCCGTGAGCAGGATAGCCTCGACCTCGACGAGGAAGACGTCTTTCGAAACTCCCAGATCGACGCCGCCATGCGCATTCCAACCCTAGGCCAGACTGGCTCCGACGGCCTAAAGCTGCCCCCCGCGAGCTTCGATGCCGGCCGTACCACCGGCGTCAAGGGCGTCATCGCCGACGCCCGCAACTACGAGAACGCTCGCAAGACCTCCTTCATGAGCCGCGCCCGCACCACAGTGCGCCGCTCCATCTTCGGCCTCGACGGCCTGACGCAGTCCCAGTCGGCGCGCAGGAGCGAGAGTGAGACCGATGAGGGAAACAACAGCAACTCGGAGGATGAGGAGACTTTCCTTGCGCAATGGCGCGAGAGCAGGAGGAGAGAGCTGGAGAGTGAATCCAATAAAGTCGTCCGCAACCGGAGGACAAGTCCCAGCGTCCGTATTTACGGGCGTATGGATGAGGTCGATGCCCTGGGATACCTGGACGCCATTGAGAAGGTTGCGCGAGATACCGTTGTCGTCGTTTTTGTTTACGACCCAGAGGTAAGCTTCCGCACACTGGCAGTCCAACACAGCTGATACTAACTACTTGTCCAGTGCGATGTATCAGCGACGATAGAGCAAGCCATGATGCCTCTCGTATCCCATCATTCCACAATACACTTTGTCAAGGTACACTATTTTGACATCGAATTCGACAATGCTGCCGTGCCGTCTATCCTGGCCTACCGCAACCAGGGAGATATGTTCGCCAACCTGACAGGTATCATCGAGATGATTCCTGACGACGAGGCCTTCGGCACAGATACCCTGGCACGATTGTTCGAAAAGCACAGTATCCTATGATGAATGGGCATGGTGCATAAACGAGACCAAAAGAAACAAAGAAAACAAAAACACATAAACATCTGATGTCTTCTCTCTCTGCTACGATACCCCCATTTTGCAGCGCGGCAATTTCTTCGCGAGCATAACGGTTTCCCTTCTTTATTCCATTTCATTTTTGCTTCCTTGGCTGGTTTTCCTCTACACCGCTTGGGTTCATAACGCATGGTAGGAGAGATCAACGGAGTCTTTTTTTAAAGTTTTTTTTCGTGGGGAGATGACGCATCTGATATCTGCTTGATGATGGACTATGGCCCTTCACGTTCTAATATTATTGGCGGGGAAAAATCACCTCGGCTGGGACACGCGGTTGGGCTGGGTTTGTTGTGTGGGAGTTTGGATTGATAAAAGAACAAAAATGGGAACAGATGCATGTATCAAACCTTGCGAGCATTGTACATTTCGATTGGAGACGACAAATCTGTAGAACACAAGAGTCCTTTGCGGTTTCATTCCAAACACTCTGACTATAGACCACTGACCTGAGACGCCAGCCGCTAATTTGATGTTGTAAAGCTCCAAACACAACTCCATCTGATGCGAAAAATCTGAACGGAAGACATCTTGACGGAAGAGCTGGCCTCTCTTGTCCAATTCGGCCCGCGTTCACCTTCTCCTGTTTAGCTTCAAGATCTGCATTGCCTAGCTTCCATCAAGAGCCCTCTGCTTGTGTGACAGATGCAATGATTGCCGGCGGAAAGGCCTCAATACTAGCGAGGACAAGGACCGGGAACTCGGTCATTTTCCATCCAATTTGGGGGCTGAAATTGCTCAGATTGGAGCCTGTCTTTTTAGTTTTTTTAAGGGTTTTTTTTTTACTCGTTTCTTGTCTAAGTTTCTAGGGGGGAGGGGACTAAGATCAAGATGGAACTAGCCCGTCTGTGATCTACTGATCCAGGGGAACGGGGTCAGTGTTCCACCATCTGGGTAAATCATACGTTACCCCAAATTAACCTATTCCACTCGGTTCGAGTTTCTTAACTGATGTGAATTAACAGGCTCTTTTCTTTTTCCGACCTCGGACGGTGTTTCCGTTCGGGACCAGGGGGCGATCGGTTTTAGACCCTGTCATGGTGTCTTTGATGATGTGTTTATATCGACCCTCCAGCTTGTTCTCTACGGGGCGGTTGTTCATCGCTCAGAACTCAATGGACCTTTCTGCAGGTTCGTCAGCAACCTTGATGTGGGGTGTACATACAGAGGATGATATCATATTGGTCAATGTGGAAGCTAAGCCTGTTGTTTTGTCAGAATGCCCCTCGAAGTTGCCTCCAGAAGAATCTCAAGCCTCTCTTCTCTATGTAGGCAGGTAGGGCAGTTCCCTGGTAGCGCTTCTTGAAGGAAGCAAAAAGTGTATCCAGGATTCCAAGGAGATCTTCAATCGATCTCAGTCAAGTTCGTCGCTGTCTTCTCAGGGATCGGGATCGCTGCCCTGGGCGGAAAATGGTTGGCTGCTTTTCGAGTCCTCAATGGTCCTCGGCAATTCCGGCGACATTATTCATCGCCAGTCAACGTTCGTTAGTTGGATGGCCGTGTATAAATTGTTTTCAGACAGAGGTCTCCAGGGTCCACCGATAACCTCGCCAGATTACTTGAAACTCTCAGTCGGATAGATTGGGCAAGATGTTGTGACGCCATAGGGTATGTGAATCTCAGAGAAAGCGGAAAAATTGTGTCCGCGAGACGGCCAGATGGGGTGCAGTCATTGCAAACCTATTCCTCGATTTGACTCGGCATCTGGCACTTTTGAACCCTGGCAGCAGAGAACTCGGGACATGCTCCTTTCTAGCCATGTCATTATTGTCAGCGTCCAATAATGTTTTGTAGAAAAGTATCAGTTGGCAAAATTGATGGCACCTTAAAGCGAAGGGGATGACCGATGCTCTTAGCAAATAGTCGATGATGAGCAGTATGATCTCGGGCGTCAGCTTCGTGTTCAGCGCTAGATTTCTGCTGGCGGGCGACTTTGATACGGTTTCGAGGGTGGCAGATATTCTTGTGCTAGATGACTGACCGACCGAGTCAAAAAAGTGTCGTCTTGAAAGAATTGCAGTCGACTTTCATCTTGTGAGCCACAAGTCATGGAGTCGGAAGAATGAGGTATCATAGGAAGGTAGTCGCCAACTTACAGCATCCGATGACTGCGCCGCAATATGCCACAGCTGAAGGCCCGGTGTCAAGCCACACCCAACACACTCATACCTCGGTCCTAGCTTGGATCAGAAACAAATGGCGGCCGCAGGTGGCACAATTAAGAGTTTAGCAATCCATCAGGATGCAGATCGGTGAGGCTCTGCCTACGCTCTTGAATCTCGCCTTGCCGCCGAGTGTTCGACGTACGTAGTTTGTTTACGCAATCTTGCGTTTTCAAGCCTCGCACTGCCTTACGTGGCGACCTGGCTTGCTGGCGTTCGGCGGCCCAAGGTGACTCGCTCTGCACACATTGGATGACCTGAACTTTAGGTTGGTACCTTGCCTCAGCTTGAGGGGTCGGGATTTTGAACCTTGTGCGGCAGACAGACAGACAGGGCTGTTTGTGGACGAGCGTAAAAACTAAGACCCTGGTGTTGCCTATCCCCGTCGAATGAATCTTTGAAGAGATGAAAATGTCTAGATCTGAGTTAGTACAGACAGTGAGACCCGAAGGCAATAGCCTGAATTTCTTCGACGGCCAAGACGTGATGTCGGGAGCGCTGCGGATCCCTCTCCGGTCACGATACCTATTTGCCTCGGAGTGGAAAGGTACCTTAGGTTGGTGCTAGCAGCGGTTCCAGGCGGGGTGGTGGTGGATAACCCCACCATTCTAGGTCGCAATGGTGCATTTGGAGCTGGATTTCCCCTCCGAAACCCCTGTCCGTTATCGATAAGAGGTGCGATGATGTTGTCCAAGTGGGCATCCCATTTGTCAGTGACATTCCATACGAACATGAATGATGCAGGCATGCGATTTAGCTGCATTTAAATATCTTATGACCAAACGTGTCCTTCAAGGTGGAATGGGCGCGTCTGACTTTGGCCGTCAAACCCCGCCCCCACCAGTCAAACCACATGGCAGGCGGCGGGCAGGTGTAAGACTCATTTGAGGCAGCTGAAAGTGTGGGAAAGAGCCAAAGGGTAAATGGTACTAAAGTACCTTAAGGTGCATATCTCCTAATTGGCCTCAACCTGGAAATTGCGAAGCAGGAGCAGAAGCAGGCAGGAGGAGGCAGGCGCCATGTAGGTAAGTAGCTTCCCTCATTTGGTACTATCTGCCCGAAACTGGCCGCAACAGCCAGAGATGACTGAGGTGCGCCGCCCTAAGTACTGGCTGCCTTTTTTGTCTCCAATGGTTTGCGCCATTCATATGCCTCCCGTCTCGGACTGTCTTGCTCCAACTTCCTCCTTCCAAGTCAACTTTCCCAGTCCTCCGCCTGCATCTTCCTTCCTCCAAGTCCGCCCCGTCTGACTTGACCGTTGCTACCTAAGGTACGAACAAGACCGACCCGACTCAAGTCGACGACCGATATTTACCGCCGGCAAATCGCCTGAAGACGTACAAGACACACCGACCAGGCGTGACGCTTTGACGAGCTAAGGCTCAAACGTGAGGAGCGCCAACGACTGCCCTGGTTAGTATCCTCTACCTTGCATCCTATCTATGCCCCAACTTCCTCATTGCAGGAGGCGCGTGACATCTACAAGTTGTAGTTACCTCCGCCCTCCGATAAACCGACGGCTTTCTCATCCCATCCCTACCTTAGGTTCCTGTCTACCTGGGCTGCCTTATCCTTTTTCCCCCACCCTGCCTACCCTGACTGCTGGACTGCCCTACCAAAGGTGCTACCTTACGCTACCTTACCTTACCTGACTGCTCTACTTCCGTAAGGCAACTCCAGCACCCGACCGACGCCGCCCCTCAGATTCTCGGTAAGGTGGGCAGGCAGCACCTACCGCCGACCCCGACGACCATCCATCCAAGAATTAACCTTCACTTTCCCTTTGCACTCGCCCAAAGACTCCCCAGAGTTAGTCGATCTCGCATTTTCCCACTCAGGATCCTCATTCTCGCTGCCGCCTAGCGACCTGTCAGACTTCTCTTTGTCTAGAACATCCCCGACCTTTCTGCTACATCAGCCCGTCGATTGATACCAGCTGCCACCTCTCCCGCATTTACCCCTCCATCCACCATCCTCCGCTATCACAACCAGAACCACAAACTACTTCCCTTCACACCTCCCACCCACGACGCATCGTCGCAAACTACCGACCCCGTTGATTACACCGCTCGCTCGACTCGCTCGGGGTATGACGGGATACCAGTAACGCTGACTCTTTGCATCTTCGTTATGGAAGAGCAGCACACCGGCGATCCTATTCGAGACGTCGACGCCACTTCCGATCCAGCCAGCTCCACGACGCTGTCATCTTCTGAATTAACACTACGATTTCCCCGCCCACAAGGCAACCGACACCTTGCTAGCTGGATTTCTTCTAGCGAGCCCGACATGATGAACCATTCCACCGCCCCCGACGATGGTGATCTGGCCGAGTCCTCGTACGAGTTCATTAACACGGATGACGATCTAGAGAGCCAAGACGACCGCGGCACGGAGGCCACCGAGGCCGAGTCTCTGAGCTCTTTCGACTACGCCCGTCCCGATGACGTCCATAGCTTGGACGGCATCGAGCGTACAGATACCGAGGATGAGGACGAGGACGAGGACGAGGAGGACGATGTTGCTGGGGACAGGTCCAGGGCCTCTTCTATTCAATACGCCGAGCAGAGCCTGATGAACCCCTCTTCCCGCGTCGCGACCCCCCCTCTTGAGCATGCTGTTTCCTTCGAAACGCAGAACCCCATCTGCGTCAAACCTGTCGAAGTCAAGCACGTCACCCACCACTTTTCAGAGCCCAACCCCCGTCAGATATCATCCATCTCCGTGCGCCGGACCATGGCCCAGTCATGCCTGGTCACCAAAGGCCCTTTCCGAATTTTCTACAACGGCGATTCATCAGCCGAAGACGAAATTGTTGGCAAGTTCTCATCGGCTTTGGCGGCCTCTACACCAAAAGATGGCTCTCCCCTCAACTGCCTCCAGGTCCAGCACTACGATGCTGACAAACTTTCCGTGCCGCATGTCGCCGTCTTCTACATCACCAAGGAAGACGACAAGACAATTCAAAACACCCGCGAGGCGGCTTGGTCTTTTATGCATCAGAATGCCGTCCCTTGCATGTTTGTGTCCGATACCGAGCTGTTTCAACAGCTCGACGAGAACTTGAACAACAAGATCGATCCTCACGTCATCCATCAGTTCGTTGAGTTCTCTGACCCTGAGCTTGAGCCGTTCAGGCTTCCAATCGACTTGAAGTCTTTCAAGGAGATCGACGCTCGCCAGCTGAACTACAACCTAGCGTATCTCACTGGCCTCTCCAAAACTGCGGTTGAGCAACAGGCAAACAAGTATGCGCATCTTTATAGCCACTCTATGAAGAAGGCTCGCAACCTGATGCAATACGTTGCATCAAAGTCGGAAGACTTTGACGTCTGGAGTGCTGCCCAGTACGTGGGCATCTCGGTCATTGTCGTTACGGCTATTCTGCTGGGCAATTGGCACCTGGGAGGCTCCTCCAGCGCTGTGCCGGCTGTCACAACTCCCTCGCCTTCATCAGTGTTGTCCACGACCCCTATCACTGTATCTACTTCTACCATCATCATCAACCTCACCTCGTCGACAGTTCGGGCGCCTCAGCCAAAAACTTCTCAGAGCAGTGCCGTTGCGCCTTTCGCAGAGCTGGCCGACTTTATTGCCGACCGGTTCCCAGAAACACAGAAGAGCACCGTTTGCTCAGCAGAGAAGTACAGCCAGAATGAGGTTTTGATCAACATCCCGTCAGGCACTAAGACATCTTGGCTTGCCAAGGATTCGATCTCCATCCGTGCCCTCAAAGGCGACAGACCTGTTAAGACCAAGTTGTCGTCAATTGATGAGGGCATACTTATTGAGATACCCAAGAAGGAAGCTCACGGTGTACTCACCATTGCTATCAACACCACACGGAAGCCCAAGGTCAGCGAGACTTTCTCCATTGACTTCGGCGAGACAATTTTGGAACAGTGCTTCGGATATGGCAAGTCTCTTGCTGCTGTATTCCACGATGCTGCTCATCGTGGAGCAGAACACGTCATTGCTCTGGGATCGCTGAAAACCTCGGTTGCAGATGACATTAGAGAAGCGTCTACTCGAATCAGCGAGGATGCTGCGAAGACTGCCAGCTACCTCAAAGCCTCGTGGAGATCTGTCGCTCTTCCAGAGAAGTTGAAAGGTCTCGGACAGTCCCGCCACACACAGGACACCCTGGACTGGCTGGACATCAAGCACAAGAAGGCACAGATTCAATCGTGGCTCTGGTGGTTGAAGATCACTCAACAGACGGAGAAGCACAACACCTACCTCACCAAGGCTAGAAAATACTTGTCGGAGAAGAAGTCGGCGGCCGAGAAGGCTAGTCAGGAGCGCTTGTGCAGGGAGCGGATGGAGCTGCGCGCCCGCAGAAAGAAGGAGCGCCTGGATGCCAGATGCCAGTCAGGCTTCTCCCGCTGGACGCAGCAGTGCAAGCAGCAATCCTAAATCAGCGTCAGCTTTTTTACGTGCATGAACATGGGATACCTGGAATGATGGGGAGGGCTTATGGATGGGACCGGGTTACTGGAGTTCGGTACGGGTTTTGTGGCACTCTCATCAAGTTATTCGCTTTGACACCCTTGTATCTAAGGTATTCATCGAACTCCCTTCTATTACCTTCAACTATCTTTTCACCGACGTCTGGTGGATGAGGAGAGAGCGCAATGGTTTGGCAGAGGGTAGGTTCGGATCTGTTTTTCAGACAACGGACAGAATCGATAGAATACGAGCAGGCTTCTGCAATGAAATCATATAACTGTCAGCAAAGAAGTCTTTGCTGTCGTCCTAACTTTACCCCAAGTGTAGATCGGTTGAAAAGCTTGCGGTGTTATCGCAAGCATGAGCCCTTAGCCAGAGCACGTAATCCGCTTTTCTCCGCCTTGCAACATCGACACAGGCCGGTGACTATAGTAATATCCAGCAAATTATCCAGATCAATAGTGCGGATAGGGCCGGGCAGTGGTTGAGATAGCGTCAAGATTCTCTACTCCAAGTCAGGGACTCCCCGGTGGCGAGGAGAGGCGGCTCGCTGATTGGCCGCGCGGTACCAGCTTGGGCTTTGGCCCCGGCGAAACCCCACTGGGTCAGCAGCACCGGGAAGTACAGGCATGTGTAAATTTTGCCGAGTGGTACTTTGCGACGCAGGATGACACTGCCTGGGCACCTAAACAGCAAGGGCCTGGCCCGCCCGACACCCCTCTTGTTGTTGACTTTTGAATGAGGGGCTGTCTTTCATTTTGTCCAACCCACCCGAACTTCACCTTGCCACTGAGGGAACAATTTCACCTTTTGCTTTCCACCTTTCTCATTTGCTTGCTGCAGAACATACCGCTACTAGCTCAGTAAGTGTGATATCTTCCGACCTCTCTCCCCTGCAGTTTTCTAGGGCTGGATGACGAACAGGGGATTGCCGCTCCCGTCTCGATCCAAGGAGGGGCAGAGGTGGCGGTGGTGAAGAATTCAATAGCTAATGATTTTTTCCTTCCGTCTGCAGATCAAAACATCACCAAACTGCTTCTAATATCACCCCACGAACCCGGAAAAAAATGTCTGCCGCCGAAGCCACCGAGCCCAAGGTCGAGGAGACCACCAAGACCGAGGAGACCAAGCCCACCGAGGTATGATACCCCTTCGTCGCATCCGCCGATGGCCGACCGTCCTCGAGAAGGATCCCGAAGCTCACCGCCTTCCGCCTGTACCGCGTGATGCGCAAGTGTCTTCTCTGCCCGCCACCGGTATTGCGATGACACATCGAGATCTTGTAGATGGCTGACATAGCAAACTCCAGGCCACTGGTGAGGAGAAGCCTGTTACTTCCTCTTCCGTCTTCTCCATGTTCGGAGGTGGCGCCAAGAAGGAAAAGAAGGACGACGAGGACCGTGGCGACAACTCTGGCAGCGCCAAGGCTCAGCGCGATGCTGCCGCCGCTGAGAAGGGCGAGGTATGCCAACTCCCGACTTCGCTGCGCAGAGCACGACCGTGAGAATGTGGTGAATGCTGACGCAACTCTCTGCAGGGCGACGAGGAGGCTCCCGAGTCCGAAGACATCCACTTCGAGCCCGTCATCAAGCTGACCGAGAAGGTCGAGACCCGCACCAACGAGGAGGCTGAGGAGCAGCTTTTCAAGATGCGCGCTAAGCTCTTCAAGTTCGTTAAGGAGACGACCGAGTGGAAGGAGCGTGGCACTGGTGACGTCCGTCTGTTGAAGCACAAGGAGAACGGCAAGACCCGTCTTGTCATGCGCCGCGACAAGACCCTCAAGGTCTGCGCCAACCACTACAGTACGTCTTCTGCGCTGCTTCAAATGTGCAACAGTGGCTTACCCTTACAGTCGTTCCCGAGATGAAGCTCTCCCCCAACGTCGGCTCTGACCGCAGCTGGGTCTGGAACGCCGCCGCCGATGTCAGCGAGGGTGAGGCCGAGGCCGTCACTCTTGCCATTCGTTTCGCCAACTCAGAGAGTATGTTCCCGGCATGGTGTAACATGGTCATGAGGCTAATTTGTATTAGACGCCAACAACTTCAAGGACGCTTTTCTCAAGGCTCAAAAGGAGAACGAGGAGCTATTCAAGGCTGCTGAGGGTGAAGCTCCTCCTGCCCCTGTCCAGGAGTAAATCCCTCAAATCCCTCTTTGCTTGCGAATAGAAGAGGACGAAAGCACCGTGGCATCTGGGCTATGAGCCTGGGGGCACTGACTGCCCGCCACAAAAAAAAGAAAGAATTACGATCCTAGCACCATTGTTTTAACACATCCCCATGCGACGAGGCAGGCAGGATCATGTTGGCCAGGAGAGGCTGGAGAGTGCACCGAAACCTGCACCAAGTGGTGTTTGTTTTCTGACGATTGAGAGGTGGGTGGATGAATAGCATCAAAGCTTAGGAGCAAGACACTACACAGCACAATTCAACAAGAACCAAGTCCCTTCCCATTTGATTAGACACGCTGGAGCAGATAGACAGGCAGAATCATACCCCTTCACCCAACTTCCAGTGCTCTGTGTTCATGCGGTCGTGCCTTTTTGTTGATTTTGACAGGGAAATATGCCGCTGGTAAGGAACCTAATGTCATCGCTGTGTAACCTCCTAGAATAACTGTGTCAGTGCTGCTGCTCTGCCCTATTGGGCATTTGTAGAAGTGAGTGGACAAAGGCAAAGGTAAAGGAGCCATTCAATTAAAGTCCTTGCTTCCCCGCAACACGGTTCACGCTTCACGCTTCACCTTGCGCGGTGACGGGAGCAGTCCAGCCACACCATGGGCGTGTGTGGCCCGAGCGTCGGCTCTCAGCCTTCCAATTCCAAAACCTCCAAATCCCAAACTGGTGAACTTCACACACCCATCTCTGTCTCCCGCCGCACCTTGAACCCCCGCTGGAACACCACACATATCTACTAGTACCATTTCCGCTTGAAATACAGCCCATAATGATTGTAGAGGTAAGTTTATTGCTCTATTCACTGTCACACTTTAGGCGCGTACTGTCGCAATGAGGAGCTATATCACTGCCCTGCCTCGTCACCCTTGCTACCCTCAACAGCTTGCGCCTTCAAGCAGCCCACGACATGGTTCTTTCAAGCACTTCCTACCTACTTTAGGGGCAATAAAAATTTCGAATAATGCATCATCTCCCACCAATTTCCCTTACTTCACCTCCACAACCTCTGCTTCATCTCGCGAACCCAATCATCACCATGGCCCCGAAGAAGCTTTCCAAGCAGAGGGAGCAGCCCTCGAGGGCTAGTAGCAGATTGAGCAACATGCCCACTGACTCGAAAACTGTCCAGAGAAAAGTCAAGCTCGTTACCGAGCAGAACATCGTGTAAGCCGTCCCCGACAGCTCCTTCCTGCAGCTAGGCTGTCGCTAATCACGGCTTTTCTCACAGCGACAAGCCCTCACCGGTCGAAGACTTCCCCATGAGAAAATGGTCCATCGTCCTCTACATCGTCGGCGAGGATGGCGAGGAGCACCCGGCGGACTGCTTCCAGAAGGTCGTCTACAACCTTCACCCTTCCTTTGAGAACCCGACCCAAAGTTAGCGACACCCTCCTCAGACGCTCTTTCGCGCTGCTCTTTCCTGATGGAAAACGCTGACCGCTCGTTGTTTACAGCCTTCAGCAAGCCCCCCTTTCGGTGCGAGAATGAGGGATGGGGTGAATTCGACATGACGATTGACTGCTACATCACCGAGAAGTCGAAGCAGTCCCTCTCTCACGACCTCAACTTCGCTAAGAACCGATACGAGGCCGAGCACACCGTCTCTTTCAAGAACCCCTCTCAGGCACTCCAACAGATTCTGCGCGAGACGGGTCCTCTTCCTTCGGACGACGATCGCCTCAAGAAGAAGGGTGGTGCTGGTAAGAAGGGCAGCCAAAAGTACGACTACGAGAAGATCGCACAGGCCCTCGAGAAGCTCGAGGAGGATGACCTACTTCGCGTCATCCAGATCATCAATGACAATAAGACCGCGGACACGTACATCAAGAGTGATGTTGATGGTGAGCTATTGCCTGCTTCCCCTACTACGAATCTCATGGCTGGTCAGTTTTCCTTGCGTTGAGGATTGGGCGCGCTGCGAATTTGGCTCACTGAAATATCACGTGAGACGCAGGAACTGACGTATTCAACAGCGGGAGAGTTCTCCATTGACTTATACACGATGTCCGACTCGATGACCAAGCAACTCTGGGACTACTTGGTGAGTCGCTCACTGTTGCGATTGTCGTAGACGCGCGATCTGTTTTCCCTTGTTGGGGTTCCCGGGACTGTATGAATGGTACATGTGGCAAGTGAATTGCGATATTCGTGGCAGATTTTGCAAGGAACTTGGCAGGGAAATAATGGGTCAGGGAAAAGATCTGGCCGCTGACCGCGACGCTGTGCCCGTAATGCAAAAGAGCAAGAAGGGCCTCGTCAGCTAGGGTACCTACACGTCGTCACTCGCCGATTTGCTCCCTTTTCCTCCCTCCGCGCGAATCCAATTTGACGGTATCTAATGGAACGAAAAAATGCAACGCACAAATCGACCAGGGAGATCGAGGTTCCTACGCGAGAGGAGAGGTCACGGATGTGTCATTAGCAATTTTTTCTCGTCGTTTTTCACACGCTGTCCCAATGGCATTTGGCTAGGCGTTTTCGGCTTTTCCACGCGTCGGTCTGGTTTTTCTTCTTGCTGAATTTTGTGTCTTGTTTTGTCTTCGTTGTGTATGCCAAACGACAAAAAGCACTCACGGGTCTTGCGTTACGTGCGAAAATGGTACTGTTTTTGTATTTGATGAGTAAGGAGACGAAGCTACGACACGGGTCGAGTCGAGGGAAGTGAGGTCGGGCCAGAGCTGTTCGCGAATTGACTCAATCGACGGAGGCTTGGCCTCTACCCTCAGTGTAATCATATGAGAAGTTGTCCATCTTGCGACGTTTCCCGCCGGCTTATGTGTGGGATAATCCCTTTTCTGGCACCTCAGATGGGAGAATGATGAGTCGATGATACGTGCGCGGCCAAGAATCTCTCCTCTGACGATTGGTCATGAGACTGTTTTCATGCCGCGAGAGCTGCGTTATATAAAGCCTCCGAGAACTGGGAAATTAAGGCTTCAGAGACGCCGTATTTGTCGAAGTCTGCCATGACGAGCGTGTTTTGGCGCCTTGGAGAAAGATGACGGTGACCAGACAGGTAAACCCACCTGAAAACGGGAGGATTCGGCGTCATCCGGCATCAGTGTCGTCTGTCGCGTCTACGTCTGATTATTCGAGGCAAAATCGCCGATCTTCCTGGCGGCTACCACACGCAATGTTATGGTTGTGTAGGCCAATCTGTTCATCGCAATGATAGTGCTCCTGAGACGGACGCCCAACAAGCCAAAGTCGCCACAACAGCGACGGAATTTGCATGATGAAAAAAAGGTTCCTGGGTCGCATTTAATACTGAAGCTCACTCAAGCTGCATGAGACCTGCTGCTGGTGCTCGAGGGTTCATGGATGGACGTTGATGCTCTATCAGTAACAACGCAGCATGCGAGCGGGGCGCTTCTCGCGCGTCTGAAGCTATATAAATACCGGTAGGTTCGCGCTGCTGTATGCTGCATGAATCTACAATCGATTCCACCTTCGACGTCGGACGGTTGGTTCGAGTCTCTTGTTGATGTGGATGTCTCTCTGAATGATCTGCCAGTGGGCTCGCACATCCTCCGAAAGGGCTGTGTCGTGTTGAAGAGACCGCTCTCATCTGGGCTTTCCTTCTCTGTCGGCATCTCTACCGTCCACTCATTTGATATGTTTATCTAGCCAAGAATTGTTTGGGAAAGGTGTGCTTATTGCGCTCGCTGTTGATCAGCCAAGCTGGGCTGAATGCTCGTTCCACGCGTTGACATGGATCGCTCGAGAACGACGCTTTTTGCTGAGCTTCTTCATTGTATCGCGGATCGCGGCACTTATATATTGAGACGGCCGCACTCAGTCTTGGTCTCCGCGTCGTCTTCTCGGACCTGCCCGTGGAATGTGAGTCCCGGTAGCAGTCGTGACGAAACCAGTCGTAACGAAACGAAACCTCACTGAAGCACCTGTTTCCGGGGGAAACATTCGGACCTAAACTTTCCAATAAATCTTCAGTTGTACAGCAAATCGAATGGAATTTTCGTGCTAATCATTGTCTTTCTCCTGGGATATATTTCGCTGGAATTCTGAGGATTGCAGGATCGATTTGGATTCGTTGCTTTCGAGTCGATGACAGTCTCACTAAAGTCCTCCTCGAGGGTCACAGTATCTCATCGCAACCTACCCTTCGTTATTTCCCGCTTCCGTTCCGTCGCTACTATAGGAGAACGGGGCAATTATTACGATTGTCTGCCATGAGTCAACGCAACGCGGTGTAAGGACCAGGACCGTCCGTCCGGAATAGGTGGTGAAGCAAGCTAATACAACTTCTTACAATCTCCGGCCCTTAGCGTGCTGGTTAACATGAGATTTTAAGCTCTAAAATCTCCTTACACGACCTGGAAAACGTTCTTTGGTTGGGGAAATGGTCTTGCTGATGCTATGGGAACGTCTATGTGATTTGCGGAAGATACTTTACACTGTCCTATCTACGAGTTGACCCTGACTGCCGAATTACGGGATGTCCTGCATGAATAAGAAAGGTCCTCTGGCAAGATGGTAACTTTATGGACGAGAAATTGCACTTAATCCCGCCGTATCTACTGGGAATGGCGGTTGCGTTTGTTGGCGGTTAACACAGCTCCTGGTTCGAGATTGTGTGATGTTGCGGTTGTTTGTGCGAAACTCCCGGGAATTCCGGTGTCTGCTATGACTGTCCTTCTTCTCTTTGTTTCAATGCCTTCCCTTCGGTATTCGACTTTGCAACTTTCGTAAACCAATTATGAATGCCTTGGTGTACAAGACCCGGCCTGAAGGCGTTGGGGAACTCCGTGCTCTTCTTACCCGACAACAAAAGAGTATTTCAAGAAAACCGAAACCACCCTGGCACAAAGGAACGATCGAATCCCACTTCTAAATGGATATCTTATATGACAATTCGACCGGTGAATGCTGCGGAGCTATTTGTTGCATTGATGGGTGTTTGAGGACGTGCTCTCTGACCCCAAGGTAGCGCTTCTAAAGTCATGAGAAACGGTATGTAGTAGACTAATGACATTGGGGTCTTATAGCATCCCCATAGAAGTGGTCATGTTGGAAGCTGATAAGCCATCTTTCGACGCTGCAGTGGCGTCCGTGGAGAGGGTAGCGATCAACCCACGAGTGCTCTTAATACTAAGGTAGACATGGTCATTGACAGCTGGCATCATTCGAACATGCAATCATTCCCGTCATCTCTCTCTCTCTCTCTCTCTCTCTCTCTCTCTCTCTCTCTCTCTACACAGCCCTATGGTCACATCGGCAGTTCGGCAAATGGTCCTTCGTTCAGAATACTCGTGAATGGCCGGCTTCTTCAGAGTCAATGCGGTTGCAGACACTGACATTGGCTGTCTTCGCCCCTGGTGATGGCACTGACCTCTCAAAAACTCGTAAACATGTTCGCCGTCCCTGGTCATCGTTATCGTTTGTTTCTCTGGGCTTATCCTTCAACCTTCCCGACCATTTCCTCTTACAAAGTAACAGCCACCCAAAGAGACTTTCACAGGGTGATGCTAGTTCTCAACGGCGCCATTTTCTAAAGCCGGCGACTCACTCTCGAAGAGGAACATATCCTAGATATCTATCTCCCTTGCCGTCTTGAAAGAGGGAGTAGCAGCCAATCAAACTGTCAATTCATAACCCAATTCCACCGTATCAGCATCCCGGAAAGTCGAAAAAGCTCGCGTCAGACCAAAGCTTTCCCCAAGGGAAAAGGGGGGGCGGGAACGGCAGATTATACTCCATGGTCCATCGAGCGCATGGAAGCCGCAGATCGACAGGACAGGGTGTCGGAATGTGTGTCAAGAATTAGTTTAGAGTATTTTAAAGCAGCATCCCGGTCAAATTTCCTAGAATAAATTAAAACAGAGCCTCCGGATGGCTTCTCTAGCCGCTCCCTTGTGGGTGAACATTGTTGTCACTGCCGTTGCCGCTGTCGCTGCCAGTGCTGGAACCGAAGCTTGAGATTGACTTGACTATGGCTTGATTTCAGAACGCATGCAACCTACTTAGCTTTCTTTTACTCCATCTTGGTCATATTAGTTTGCTGTCACCAAAATTCATGATCTTTGTAGAGTAACATTGACTGGGGATAGAGCCGCTGGCGTACGCCCAAAGTGCTTGCTACTGGTCTCCATAACCCTATCAAAGTGATGCAAGGAAGTAAGCATGAAGCGTCCCAGATGACTGACGAGATGAAGATTATCATTTCCCCAGGCAAAGTTCTGAATATAAATATGCTGTCCGTTTTGTCCACATAGCTTACTAACGCGCATGCACACGGTCCGAAGTAAGCCTCCCAGCACAGGTCTAATCAGACGTCAACAAACAAAAAATCAATCTATTCCCATGTATGTAACCTAACCAAACTCGAGCAAGCATCCCAAAAATCCATGGGTGCTTCGGTTGACAATCGAGTGCTTCAAAAGGGTATCTAAATCATACTTCCCCGCCGCCAACCTCATTAAAATCGGAAAACAACAATATAATGCAAACAGGTTGAAAAAAAAAACCCCCAAAGCATAGTTGTCGTATAGTCTTCCGCTAAATAGTCTGATCAATTGCGGAACAGAAGAACAACAGTATTCGAGACCGAGCTCGCCGTGGTCGTTTCAGCCATTCGTGTCATTCGTCACGCCGGGTTTTGAAGTAGCCTTTTGTTTTTCCTGTTTGGTCTCTCCATTCTTTTGGTCCCTTGCCAAGTTGCAATTTTGAACTCGTTTCCCATGTCCTTTCTAATAAAGTTTTGTGTGTATGGCCATTTCGTACGTCAAAACATTTACCATGACTGGATTCAGGGGTACGACGAGGGTGCGCCGCTGGTGCCTTCCATCACGTTGAAATTGTCCATGGCCATGTATTCAAGAAGGTCGAGGCCGCCGACGTTGACACCCTCGGCTGTCATGGCGACGGCTGTATTGTCCATGTTCTGGAAGAAGGCGGGACCGGTGGGGAGGTACCACATCTCGTTGCTGGGGTTATTCCAGTCCGTAGAGTCGAATATGTTGTCCATTCCAGAAGTCGAGCCCGCCGTGTTGCTGGTAGGCGCATTATTGTTGCTATTCTCCGGGTGGGCAGCCGGGGTCGAAGGGCCAAGCACGGAAGCCGCGCCGGAAGGGTAGGGAAAGTTGCCCGTGGTTAGGTCAAATGGCGTGGCCGAGATGGTGTTGGGATCTTCAGGAGGTAAGTTAGTCATCCGACTCAACTCAAGGGTGGGCTGAATTCTTACCGTGCGCGCTGAGCCCTTCTCGCGGCTTGTCAGGGTGGTTGGACCAGTTCTGGCCATTCACGCCGTTAGCCACTTGGCCATTGGCAACACCAGCGCCATCAGCGACACCGTGGGGGTCTGGGCTTCTTCCATCCGCAGACGCATGTCCTAGTGTAGGCGCCTGGATAAAACGGTTCCGGAGACGGCGAGTCAACGACTCCAACAAGTCGGCAAAACGGATGCCCAGGTGAACATCGTCGACGACACAGTTTCGAAGCGCCTCGACAATTTGGTCCATCAAGTCGATGCTCATCTTGACGTCAGAACGCGGCGCGCCGAGAGCAAAAGTCTTGAGCAAAAACATAGCGCCGCTGATGATGCGGAAGTAGGTCCTCACAGGGGCATGCTTGAGGTACTCCCCAGGGAGAAGACCCTCGACAACAGTCCTAAGCAGGTTTCGGCTGCCACTGATGACTTCCTTGATGTATTCCTGATCGGTCGCCCCGAAACCTCCCAACTGCCCCAAAGGAAGCTTTCCAAAGTAATTTTGTGTCTGCGGCGAAAGCTGGGCAGCGCTGCCCGCATTGTGGTTCCCGTGCGCTACGTGGCTTGCATGGCCGGCGTTGTTGGTGCAACGCTCGACGACTGCTTGCAGAGAGAGCGAATTGACGTAGATGCGCACGTACTCGTACTCGATGGTCAGGATGTATCTGATATACGGTGGCAGTCTGTACCGCTCGAACTCTTTCCACCAATCCTGTAGCAGGGGCTGAAATTCCTTCAGGAGCTCGGTATACTTTCCACTCTGGATGATGTCGGTGGTGTGCTTCCGCGACTTGAAGAATTTCTCGTTACCAATGTGCATGGCGTTGCTGATTCCAGCCCAGCAGTGAATAATCTGATCATCAAGCTCGAGGTCTGGGATGTAGTTGAAGGCATTCGACATGGAAGAAGGGTTCGTTCCCGGTGTTGTACCCTCGGTTGAGACCGGACGGCGCCGAGTTACGGCTGGATCGCCCTTGCGCAGAACCTCCGGGACCATACTTGTCCAGCCAAGACGACCGGCAAGCTGTGTGAGATAGATTAGCAGCAAGCGCTTGATGCGGTTTGCGCGCTGGCGATACGTCTCTTCCTCATATTCTGGACGGGTGATGGCGCCGTCGCGAAGTAGCTCGTCGATATCGTCAAACACTCCAAGCTCATAGGCGAGGCCCATCGCGGTGCTGAGAAGCATCCAACACATTCTGTCACTCCTCCAGGCAGGTTCTAGCCAGCTGTCTAGCCTGCGTCCCCCAATGTTGGCCGATAGCCGCTGATTTCCGTTCTCGTCGGTGCTGATCAGATCGCTGCCCTCGTACGACGGAAGCATGAGCTCATCAATTGCTTCAGCTGGAGGGAAATGAAGTGCGCGAGGATGCCATTCCGTAAGAATCATTAGAGACTCGACAGTTCCCAGCGTCCTCAGGCTCCCTTTCCGCATACCGCGCCAAGGCGCGGTGCTGCTCGTCTGATCCTCGATAACCGACGAAGCTCCTGCCATTGCGGCAAATCCACCTCCAAACGCCTCTTGTCCCCAAAGACATCTTTCAATCATGCCGCGGAGGTAGGTCCAGAGCTGTTCGTGAATTGCATTTGATCGGCAGTGCCCACCCGTCCCAGGAAGCCTTCGATACCTCGATGAAATGGTCAGGAGGGTGATTGTGAGAATGGGCTCCTCGGTCAGGAGAGTAAGATGTGAGGCAGGGTTTCGGAATGTTGGCGGGGAGATTGGTGTAAGTGGCGAGAGATATTCGTAGTAGCTGCTCGTGTTAGTGCCACCGCGTAAACGCATGTTGGGAAAACTTACTAGTCTATGTAGTCAATGGCCTCCTGCGCCGTAAACCAACCAGCCCTGACGAATCTGAATCTTCCCCAAGCCTTGACGGCGTCATGATATCCAGGTTCCCCTGAAAGGTCCCGCTTGGTAAGCTCCGGATCGATGGGCTGCGGTTCCGCCTTGATCGACACCGATGGACGGCCGGTGCTCGTAGGTTTCATCGTTGCGCCGGAGGTCACAATCATGGGCTGCGCGGGCATGGCCGGTATGGACGCAACGCTCTCATGGCGCTTGTGATGGTTCGTCACAGGGCTGTGGGCCGGGGGGTAAGCAGCCGCGTCTTGGACGATACCGAGGTGGACTGACCTATCCGTGGCCGCCTTGTACAGCAGGTCCAACGCATCGTGCGGACCGTAGACGCCAGGGCGCATTAGGTCCGCGGCCTCGTGGTTCTCGAGCTGGGCGTTCGCTTCGTCCTCGAATGTTCCAAAGTCGGCGCGCCGGCTGCTGTTGGCCTGGCTGACTGTGCTTGGTGTGACGGCGCCGTGGGAGCCCGAGGGCAGGCCGGGGTCGGTCGGTCGACGGAGGGGCTGATTTCGGCCGATGGAGCCCCCGGGGGTCAAGGGCACTTCGCTGTAGAGTCGGCGATCGATGACAACGGGTGGACTGCCGCTGACATGGAGGCGCTTGCGGCCGTTGCGGATGGTGTAGTCGTCGACCTCTTCGGGCTCATCGATGCCGTCCTCCGTCTTGCGCTTTCGTCGGGTCGCGCTGAAGTAGCATTCCTTGCTTTCGCGGCGGCATCGTACGCAGGGAGGGTCGTGGGGGTTGTCGACGCTTCCAAGGTCGCAGCGTACCTTCCTCCTCCGACACGGGATACAGGCCTGATAAACACGTTTGTGCTGAGGCTGGGAACCGGTGGCTGAAGGCGGACCAGGGGCAGCAGCAGCAGTAGCAGTCGAGGGAGCTGATGGGCTTAGGCTGTTCGCTGCTGCTGCTGCTGCTGCTTGGGTGGCATACTGGGCCATGATGGGCCGGGCAGTGGTTCGTGCTGCGCTCGTGGGTCGATGGCACGATTGAGGTCTGGTTCGAGGATTGACTCGGTCGGTTTGCAACGGGATTATGGAGGGGGGAGTAGAGCGGCTTGGGGTGGAAAGCCGAAAAAAAACGGCGGGCCCTGGGTTTTGTCGGCCACGTTTGGCTGGGATGCTGCACAGAGCTGCGACTGTGACTTGGTGCGGGGTTGGAGAGGTAAGGTTAGGTACTATTACCTCGAGGTGGGAAGCCGGGAAGGTACCCGTAGCTCCAGTGGAATTTGGATGACGATGAGGTACGTATCGCGGGCCCTTCGACACCGAGAGTGAGACTGCCACCGGCCACCTCACAGGCACAGGAGCATTCTCCCCTACCTACCTAGTAAGCTGAGATTATCTCATCTGGTATTCGCAGAGACGAATTCCAAACACAGGGCGTATTGGTACTCGTGCGCCGCACCTCACGCACTGTTGGAACAGGTCGGCGATGGATACCCCCGGTGCTTGGTCTGGTCCAGTTCCGGGGATCTCGGCTTGCTGCTGCCGTTGATGATATTCGCTTGAGGGGCTGCTCCAGTAACAGACCGAGGACAGAGATAAAAGGACGTCGACGATGAGGATTGGAAATAATTGGCGAGAACCGAAGAAGCCAAAGCGAGACCGCAATAAAACAGCAGAAATGATGTAACATGTAACAGCTTGTCCAACAAAAAAAGCGCCGTGGGGGACCAAAAGTCGCAATCTAACAGAACGCGATGCAATGGTGATGAAGGAAAGAGAGATTCGCATCAGCAAAACGAATTGGCTTGGCTCGTTCCCCCCCGGATTGATGATGTATTGGGAGGACGCTTGAACGACAGGAACACGAGACAAGATACACGCTGCAGCCTCTAACGTTGAATTGAATACCTAATCGCTTCAGTACTTTAGGTAACAGGTAACGAAAAAGTACCTTAGTATTGCCCTCATGTACGGCATCGTGTTATTTCTTGCCTTCCCGATCTCACCTGGTTGGCTTATTTCCCAGCTACCTACCTACAGCGGGCGCAGCGGCGGATTTAATGTACGTTGGCAAATCGCCTGGTGCCGCGCCAAAGAAGTTCCAGGTCCCTCTTCGCCTCGGCGCCGTCGGTGTACACGCTACGGGAACGTAGGTAAAGCAAGGTGAGATCACCTGAGTCACCGATAACAAAAGCTTGTTAACAACCAGCAGATCTGCCCCGCCTCCACTGCCATTGAAAAAACCTCGAGTCCCGAGTCTGGAATCTGAAATCTGGGGATTTGGAGACAAAACAAGCGCCCAGAAAGCCCGGGCCACTCCGCACACACGGGCACATTCAAATTCCATTACGAATCACCTGCACCCCAAACGTTCTTTTTCGGAAGAATCCCATTACTTGGAGGCACCTCAGAAACCCCAGACCAAACCCTTTCTGAGGGGGAGGTGTCATCCCTGCATCGCACCAGCGCGAGCTTCAGTGTGCTGTTCCCGTTCCCCGCGCGCCACTAACTGCGAGTCTGCGACAGCTCGAGGTCACGTTCACCAGCTTGGCGCAGAATCTGGTCACGTTCACCGATTACCGAGCATCCGAGCTTTTCCCCTCACCTTCGAACGTAAGGTAGGGCATATATATCCGTAAATTCAATGTATCTGAACTTGCGTGACCTCCCAGCTCATCCCAAATAACACCCCCCCGTTCTCGAAGATCAAGCAAAAAACATATGGAGTCTGGGATCTTGACGACAAAGTGCAAGACACTGCTCTTCTGCCCAAACAATCTCGTTCAGCCGACCGAGCTGATCCGGGCCCGATGGAACACTATGCAGGTACCTTACTAGCCGGCTCTGTTTTCCTGCCCCGTGATATGTCTTGGGGACACGAGAACGGCAAGGAAGTCGTACTTCGGATCCGAGAAGCATCTTTCACCGGCCAATTTCTTGGCGGTGAACCCGGATTTGTTTGCCGTAAAGTGAATATAAGATCTCGATGTTCTCATTCGTTTCGCAGTTTTCTCACGCACGCTCAGATATCCGATACTATATGACTGTATTCAATAGGACACTCCCGTCTCGGATCCTCATCTTTGGCAAACTGTAATAGGGCGAGCCTCGGCCAAACTCAACTGTTTGGCCGCGGTGTTTTGTCCTTCTCACCTCACTTTCATAGAGGCTCAGTCTGAAAACATCGACACTGTCTATAAACGTATTCGTCATCATCGGAGCCGCGGATTAAAGCCATGTGACAGCTAGATGTACAGATAGCCTACAATTAGCACCCCTCAGCACCGTACCGGCTTATTGCCATATGCTTGCTCACCCCTGAACTTCAACTCCCTCCAACCATCTTGCTCGGCATCTTGGAATGCTGCCTCGTAGAATGAGCCACCTCACTGCCCCGTTGCTACCGCCTCGATACTCAATCATCCAGCATTCAAACCCCCCCAAAAAGAGTTCGTTAAAAGAACCCCTCATGCGCTCACTTCGCTTTCGCCGCCGTGTCAGTCTGCTCCACATTCGTCGGTAAAGGAGCAGGAGGAGCATCGCGAGCGACCTCGGGAGAATCATCGTTTTCGTCGATAGGTCCGGGCTCCTCCTCCAGGGTCCCGTCCAGCGTTGTTGGCTTGAAGTCTCCATTGTCAATAGACGCCGGGTCATGACCGCGACCGCTGTTGCTAGCTGAGACTCCAATGGCAGGCGTACCTCCGTCTGCAATCTTCTTTTTCGTCTCTGAAACAATCTTTTCAGCTTCACTGACCTTGGCTGCGGTCGAAGGAGGACGCTCAACGCCGATGGAGCTCTCCTTGTCGTTCTGACTCTCTAACAGTGCAGCCTTATCCAAGCGAACAATCATGCAGGACAAATTGTCCGTACTAAAACGATTCAGCGCATGGTCAACCAACAGTTTTGACGCCTCCACTGGGTCCTCTATATTGCGAACAAGGTCAACCGCATCCTGATCAGAGCAAACATCCCACAGCTGTCATAAAGTTAGTGAAATGTGGCGAGTGTTTTGAGACTTGAAACTTACTCCATCGCAAGCTATGATGATAAACTCGTCACTCTCGGGCTGGATAACCGTCTCGGTCGTGTACGGGTGCCCAGTTACGAGGTCCTTCATGTAGGTATCGCCGAGGGCCCTTGTCACGGCCAGGACACCGTTCACGCGGTTGTTGAGTATTAGACCACCGGCGTTAGCTATACGCTTTCCTTCGTTTTCGTCACTACCTTTGTGGTCGTAAGACAGACGCAGAGCTCTTCCACCGCGGCAGAGAATGATGCGCGCATCCCCGACGTTGGCCGTGTAGAGAACGCGTTGACGGCTGGCCGAGCTCTTCAGCTTGGCATGCGTCGCCTCCGGACTGCTAGCCGAGACACCCTTGTCGTCGGCGGTCTCTTCTGACGTACGCTTAGCGGCCTTGGTGGCCGCAGCGGTAGCTGGCGCAATAGCTTGAGAGCCGGTTGCAGATCGATCACTTGGTACTCTATCCTCCCAGCGTAATACGGCGACGGCCGCGGTGCATCCACTGTTCTTAAGAGGGAGCTTTTCCAACTGCGCATCGACCGAGGTGAACGTCTGGTCGAGTAGCTCAGGAATGGGGCCGTTCGGGTTCTTGCGAATAACCTCTTCTAGGATGATGTGCAACTTCTTTCCGCACCAGTCAGCCGCAAAAGTGCCCGCGTGACCGTCAAAGATGGCGAAGTATCCGTTGTCGGTTTCGACCATGTCCTGAGGCGTCTCCTTTTCATCTGCCGCATCATTCTTCTTACCCTCGAGGGCCGGGGCCGGGGTGTACAGGAAGTTGTACAGGAAGGCGTGAGTGTCCTCCATAGTCCGACGGCATTTTTTGTTCCTATCTTCCCAAACGCCAACACGGAACGTAGAGCGCGGGCCGGGAATGGACTCCCCGGCGGAGTTGTTGTGCTGACCCTGAGGCACGACGAGTGCGGGGTCTTGCTTGCCCAGCTTCTGCAGAGGTGTCTGCGCGCTCACATCGGAGTTGGAGCGACCAACCTGGGAAAAGTTGAGGGTGTTTTTGGCGTGGGCAAGCAGGCCGGCGGCCTTGCTCTGAACACCGCTGGCGCGGCGTTTCTTATCGGCGGCTCCATCGGTCTGACGTCCCGGAGGACTGCTGTTTCCACTCCTCTTGTCCCCACTGGCGGCCTGGTCGGTTGACTTGGATTGGGCCGCGGCGCCCTTGTCGGAGTCGGGGGAAGGCGACTTACGATCCTCCTTGGGGTCGCTCTCCGCCTTTGGCGCTGAACTTGAGCCGCCGCCGAACATTCTAGTCAGCAGACCACTCCCCTGATTGGAGAGGCTGCGACGCTTGCTTCCTGCCAGTTTAACGAACCTAAAGAGAGGTCAAGGGTACCGTCCCGGGCGCACGATCAGTCGAGTGCGATAGGATCGCAGAGGGTTTCGTCTCGTTAGTGTCGCCGAGAGGGGACTGTCGTAAGGTGGGAGTCTATGAAAGGAAGAGCGGACGTTAGTTTTGGGCTTACGGGAAAATGATGTTCATCGGATTCATGGAGGGGCACAGTGGTCCGAGGCCGACCGGGAACTCTGTAGCAAATCCGGGTCCGAGGTTAGGTGCAGACGAGGCGTTGAGCTGGGAGGGAAAAGACTGAGTAGGGCAGCCAAGCAGGTAAGTCTCCTGGCGATTGGGGGCCTCGCCACCAAAGTACTGTCTCCTCGTTGTGGTGAAGTTGGAGATGGGGACAGTACCAGATGCAGACTGATAGACAGGCGCCTCGAAGGTTGCGCGCAACAGAGAAGATGATGGAGAGGAAGACGGAAACATGCAGATTGCCAATGCCAGAGGTGCAATGTCGGTAGTGACCCAGGGTGATGAGTGACGTAGGGTGATAGATGTTTGGAGGGGTTGAAGGAGATCAGGATGGTAGAAAGCCTCAGTACTCACAAAAGTGACGTACCCAACGAAGACGGAACGCCGGGACGATGTCGTCGGGAAGACGGATAGAGGCGAGAGGCGAGAGGCGAGAGGCGGGAGGCGTCAGGCGTCACGCTTTAGGGATGCAGTTTGCCAACGCGATGGCAAAGGCTGCGATGTCGTTTGGGAGAAGAAGTTAGGAAGGTTGGTGAAGGCGGACGTAGTGAAGTGTAGGTCGGAAAGGACGAGGTTGTGTGGTGAGGCAGATGCGAATGTTGCTGCTGGTGGGCCTGTGTGCGTGCGCTGAGCTACCTACCTACCTTAGGTATGCTGTGCTGTGCTGTGCTGTGTGGCTCGCCGCACTTTAGCGTCCAGTAGGGGAAGGGGATGAGGTGGTGGAAGGACCCAAGGGGGCGGCTTGACTCCGTTACGGGGGCTTGCGGTCAGGACCCAGGTCTGGCTGTTCCCTTTCCCACTTCAGTTTGGTGGTCTTCTACCACGATTCCACCCACTTCCACTTCCCAGGCTCACGCTCACGCTCACCACGAAAGACGGGTGGTCCTTGCCTTACTTCAACACCTGAGATAAAGTCGCTGCAGCAGCTCGTCTTGGCCTGAGCTTCCACCCTTGCCTTAAGGTTTTCTGACTGCACGTTCTCGGGGTATTATTTTGCGGGGGCGCTGGCGTCTCGTCTGGTCTCCTTAATGCCTTCCTTGCCTTACCTTAGTAGCAAGGTATGTCTTGACCTTGTCCGTTCTGTTCTGTTTGTGCTGATGGCCTCTCCCTGCGCGATCTCGCGGGATGTCGTGCTGCGTTGTCAGGTCTCGGTTGCGGCGGGGACGCTCCGTCTGGGTCGGGCTGAATCCGTAACCCAGGTGATATGGCCGTGGATCAACGTGCAAGTAGGGGATCTGAACCTCGGCCAAGAAGCCCACGGAGGCGTTTAAGCTGTCGTGGAGTGTCTGATGTCCTGTACGCGGTTTAGGATTTCCGGGACGAAGACACTGTAGGGCGTGAGATGAACTGTTATCAACACAGAACGAAAGTTCCGTCGTCCAAACCAAAATGACTACTAGTACTCTCCCCCCCGTCTTGACGGGTTGCTAGTCGAACTCGGCCATCCCTTTGCCGATCACCAGCCCCAAAGTCCCGGTTCAGATCCCTTCGCTGGCGGGGGCCTTGTTGGCGACTCCTCAACCCCTCAGACCAGGACACTGCTACTGTAGTTGGAGATAATTGAAAAAGAATGAATTTGGAAGAGCGAAGTTGAATCAAGCCATATAACGGGCGCAGCGAGGGGATTCCCAGGACGCTTGAACGACTCAAGAACACCTCCATTTCATATCCTCCCTTCTAGTACTACTAGTCTGTCGGGACCTTGTCGAATGGAAGACTGAAAAAGTCCTGCAACGCGTCAAGTCAAGTTTCTTGAACCTGACGCCGCGAACTCGTTGCCTCGACTGCGGCTGCTGAGGCCGCGATCAGGCCCCCCTCCTCGCGAAGCTTAGATTGGGCGCCAAGTAGCTTAGGCCTTTGTTCTCTGATCTTAAAGCAACCCGCCGCGTCAATCACCAAGGGACATGTGCGGTGGAGGCTATTCCCACGCCACAGCATATCCTCTGAAGCATCTCGCCTTGCTTTCTCTTCTGCGTTGGACGCAGTATATCCTCAGCTTCCATGAAGTGTTGGCATGCCAGCTCAGGTATGAATCCCGGACTGGAGCGGGTTCCAGTCAGGCACGTCAAGCAGGTAGGTACCCTGCCCTACCTACCCTGTCACCATCGACATTTTTCAGCAGCAAGTGTTGCTTCGAGAATTCGGGGTCCAACGTTGGGGCCCAGCTCGCTGGGTTGGGCTGGACTGTGAGAGATCTGACAAAACACCGCAGGCCCACAACTGCAAAAAAGACAGCGCCATGCTGACTCGACGTGTCGGTGCCGACATGGTATTCTACAATTAGGAACCATTTCTCAATTTGCGTGGAAGTTGTGACGGGCCTGGAATTAACAGATGTCCACTTGACCAATCTATTATCGCGGGCACTCAGTTGTACGCTGTCGCGAGCACGAAACAAGACACATTTGCGACCGCTCGGACAGCCAGCATGTTGAGAAAGAGCATCGATGCGCCAACATCTCGGCAGAATCGCAATTTTTAGGTTGAACCTAGAAGCAGCAACTCAAGTCAGCTCAACAGGCTGGTCAACCTAACTCATTCATCATGGCGGGGCAGTCGGATTGCTGTGGACAAATGACGCAATGATCCGATGCAACCTGCCGACTGCCAACGCAGTGCTCGCCCACTGACACCACGACTGGACCACATCCAAAAGTTGTTGCATGAGAGGAAACGCCCGACTCAGGAAACGAAAATTAAGTGCGCCTTCCCTTCCCTTATCCTGGGGACTCCGTACCATATGTGACAAAACAAGCTTGCTGCCCAGAATTCCCCATCATCATCGTTGCCACCCACAAAACATCGTGACTGCACTGCCGAGAGTTACCACGGCTACCGTCTGAGACTGTCAAGACGGGCCTGAAGGTCGTCGTCTCCCGGATCTGCGCCTCCACCGCCGCCGACGGCTTGAGCGATCCTGCTTTCCGGCACCGCCGCACTTTGCATCCCAGATGGTGTTTCTCCGAGCTACGTGACCCGCTGTTAGCCTACGATTGTCTGTCCCGAAGTCGGCACACGTCCTTACCGCTGATGTCAAATCGACTCCGATTTCTTCCAGAACTTGCTCGACAACCTCCTCGCCCTCTTCCTCCGCACCAACGTCCATTGCATCGTCAATGGCATCGTCCATCATTTCCTGTCGCTGGTCCATAATGTCGTTCTCGCGCTCGAATTCCATTGCGATGCGTTGGAGGGCGGGGAGGTTCATCGACCGATTCATGCTGCCGAGCGCGACAGTTGCACCCTTCATAGCCTGCATCATCTGCTCGTTGGTGCGATAGGTCTGTTATGGAGTGGCCGTTAGTTGACCGTGTTTGGGGAGCCCTCGCGTTCTCTGGGAAACCATACCTGCAATCTGAGCGAGATCTTCTGCAGCTGGCTACGCATTCCGTAAAACTTTTCGATATATCTGTCAAAAGCAACCGTCAGTGTCGGCCGCACGTGCTTGAAAATGCGCTGCTCACCTTCGTGTCCGAACCAAATCTTTGGCCTGGATCTTGGCAGCGCCCATTTGTCCCTTCTGAGCACTTTGCTTGATCTGCGTAATCAACTGCTTCTCCTGCTTCTCCTGCTTCACACGAATTTGGTCAAGCTCGCGGATCGCCTTGTCCAGCATGCGCTGGTTCTTGCGCAGACGCTCCGCGGGCGTCATGCGCTTGCCAAACATGTACTCCAGAATCTACACCCCGGGATTAGCAGTTGAGCCGCGGCGGGGAAGCGGCGCAGACATACATTCATCGTGGGGAATTGGGAGTTGTCGGGGCTAAGCGGACGATGATGAGGGTGGACATGCACTGGAAGATCATTCGCAGCGGCAATGAGAAAGTCGAACGCTTGTCTCGGGGAATGTGTCGCCGGGGAGTTGAATTCAGATATTTGGGTTGCCTGGCTGGTAACGAGCAACGACAAGAGGTCGAGTAAGTACGTACAAGCAGCTTGGCGCGGCCAGGTGCCAGGATTCTAAGGAACACAGAGCGATTACGCTGTGACAAGCGCCCAGCCCAGCCAGGTGCCCGCCTCCAGTGATTAGATAAGGCTCCCTTCCCGACCTGAGCGGCGGCATTTTCCGAGTTGGTTCTTGCTCAGCCAATGGGCGACACGCCGACCAATGGTGTGTGGGAAATTTGCCGCTCCGCCCAAAATCATGCGCTGGGAATTCTGCGTAACTAACGAGCTTCCCTCAAAAACATTCGCGACCTAAGAAACTTCGCCCGCCACATTCAGACCTGACCCCCTTCAACATTACAGATACCGGGTCCTCGACCATGATCCCTCCATTCCCGACCGATCGAAAATGAGTCAAGATTATTTCTCCAAGAAGGGCAAGGCCCCGATGGACCAAGAGCTCGACCGAGACGATTCCGACACGCCGCAGCACTCGGGACAGTCATCAGGCAGACCACACTACATGACCGTCGGCTCCGGTTCTACCTCTGTACATGCGGCACATCTCCAGGAGCTTCTCGAAAACGATTCAGGATATGGAGGCAGCATTGCGAACGGCGAGTCTCTAGCTTCCACCGCTGACCGCCACATACCTACCTCGGCCAATGGCCACCTCTCCGAGGCTGACCGCCGTTCCCAGGCTGGTGCCATTCACCAGCTGTGGTATAACTCCCACAGAGTGAAGTTAGGACGCTCGATCAACCAGGTGATCGAGCTGTTGAAGGACCTGCAGAAGATGAATGTTTCCTGGCCCGCCCATTATCCTTCGGTGCGGGAAGCCGAGGCCAAGGCTGCCCCGCGGCCCGGCATGGGTCACGCATACTCGACCACCGCCGCCATTTCTGCCTCCGCTTCCTCCGTTCCCTCGTCGCCGACATTGCCACCCCAAATTCGACGATCCATGACCTCGATCGACAGTGCCGAGTCCAGTAAGGCACAGGAAAGACGTCCCACAGAAGGGCCCCGCCTGGTTACGCCGCAGATCGCTCAAGATTTCTCCATTTTGAAATTGGACCTCAAGTTGGGCTCTCTTCACCAAGCCGAGCTTGTCCACTCCCTCGAAAGGAGTTCTATCGCGTCACTCCTGGACGGCAAGATCAGCTCCAGCATCCGACACCTCCTGAATCTGCGTGAACGAATCGAAGACACCTCAAGCAAGGTCCTGGTTACGGGTGATTTGAACGCTGGAAAATCGACGTTCTGCAACGCTCTTTTGCGACGGAAGGTTCTGCCAGAGGACCAGCAGCCATGCACTGCCATATTCTGCGAGGTTTTGGACGCCAGGGAGAACGGAGGTCTGGAGGAGGTTCACGCCGTGCACAAGGACGTTACCTATGACCGGATGAACGAAAGCACATACGACGTTTACAAGCTGTCACAGTTGGAGGATATCGTGATCGATAACGACAAGTATATCCAATGTAAGGTCTACGTCAAGGATGTTCGAACGATCGACGAATCCTTGCTCAACAACGGTGTGGTGGATATTGCCTTGATTGACGCCCCGGGACTCAACTCGGACACGACGAAGACGACGGCTGTGTTTGCACGACAGGAGGAGATCGACGTCGTTGTGTTTGTCGTTTCGGCTGCCAACCACTTCACCATGACTGCCAAGGAATTCATCTTGGCTGCGGCCGCTGAGAAGGCCTACCTGTTCATTGTGGTGAACGGGTACGACAACATCAGAGACAAGAACAGGTGCCAAAAGATGATTCTTGATCAAGTTCATGGGCTCAGTCCGAGGACGCACAAAGAGTCCTCGGAGCTTGTTCACTTTGTCTCGAGTAACGCTGTTCCTACGGCCACGCCTCCTGGCGGACCTTCTGGCGGTGGAAGCGGCAGCTCAAGCGGAGGCGGTGGTGGCGATGATCCTGGCGATGATCCCAAGGGCAAGGGAAAGGACCGTGAGAAGATCCGTGACTTTGAGAATCTCGAGCAGTCGCTGCGCAGATTTGTGTTGGAGAAGCGTGCCAGATCCAAGTTGGCGCCGGCCAAGCATTACTTGCTGAACATCTTGAGAGATGTCAACGAGCTGGCCAACGTCAATACAGAGGTGGCGCAATCCGAGCTTGACCGGGTCACCCAAGAGCTCAGGGAGATCGAGCCCCAGCTTGAGTCCAGCAGAAAGGCCAGGGCTCAGGTTAGTGACGACGTCAACAAGATTACTGAGGACACCTGCAAGGAGGTCTACGATTACACGAGGTTGACGCTCAGCGCGGCTATTGAACACGCTGGCGACAATAACCACGGTGTGCCGTACCCGGGTGTATGGAATGCTTTTGACTACGCAGAAGAGCTCAAGGAAGCCATGATGTCCTACATCCTGGACTCGGTCGCCCACTGCGAAGAGCACGCAAAGTCCAAGACCGTTGGAGGTGTCAATGCCATCAAGCAGCTCGGCATCCTTCACCTCGGAGATGATTACCAGAACTTGACTTTCCGTCCCGATGTCATGTTCAAGAAGAAGCGTGACTCGATGGCCCGCAAGGTTGACATTCCCACGGAGTTCGCGGACTTTATTGACTGGAACACCATCGTCAAGCAGCAAGAAAAGGTTGCAGGCACGGGTATGGCACTTACCGTAGCGGGAGCTCTGGTTCCTCGTGTGATGGGTTCCAGCGGCTGGCTGGATCATGCGTTGAGTGCAGCCAAGGTTCTGGGCAACGACAATTTGCGCCGGCTCATCGTCCCGGGCATTATCGCAGCAGGTAAGTTCCTTTATCCCAGATGAATGACGAGGCAGATGACTAACAACACCCGTAGCCGTCGCAGCCGCAGCTTATATTCTCAACCAAATTCCCAACTCTCTTCCGCAACGCCTTTCGACCAAGATTGCGGCTCAGTTGGAGTCCATGGATTACGTTCACGGCAACTCAACACGCATCGCGACTTCCGTCCGCAAGGTCCTATCCATTCCGGCCGACAACCTTCGCGTCGGTCTCGAGCAGTCTGTCAAGGACCTCGGCAACCGTCGCGAAGAGACTCTCAAGGTCCGCCAGGAAAGCGAGGTGGCGCTCAAGTACTTTGGCAACCTCGTGCGCAACAGCGCGCAGCAGAGGTCCGTCGTCGAGAGTGTCGACCTTGAGGCTACTCCTCCTGGAGCGGCGGCCGCAGGCCTCCATTGAGACAAATGTCAAATGAATATCACTACTCACTCACTTCCTTTACGGATTGGTACCTAACGATAACATGGAATGGCGTTTCATTATTTATGATGGTTGTTGAAACTGGGCTCCCCTCAATCGACCCCATTTATCCGGGGTCCTGCACGCACGTGTACCTGAGTTTATTCCCCCTTTGTTCCGACGACAGTGGTGTGTTGGAAAGTGAACACGCAGGAGATATATCGAAAGATACGTAGAGAAATCAAAATACCCTAATCCTCCAACCATGGGTACTCGGTCACCTTGGTGTTGATTTGTTAGATGCTCACGGGGCGGTTTCTTTCCCCCGCCCAGCGAATATTCAGTATCCGACGACGATGCGGGTGAGATCCTCATCATGCGTAGAAGAAAACGTTTGAGTACAATTGAGACCAGCAATAAGCGCAATAGGATGAACATTTCAATATCGACAGCAGAATAACAATAATGGTGAAGTACCAGCCGAGACGTGCTGCTCACCAGGCATTGCCTGTGCCTGGCCCATTAGTTGCGTCCCAGCCATCTGGTTTGGCCTCGAAACCGATACGGTTGCAAACTTGCAGTATCCCATCTAAAGCAGTCCGAAGCTCAGAATGACAATCCCGAGCAAACAAACGCCCAGCCAGGCCCGAGCTCAAGGCGCAATCTCCCGGTGCGAAGTCCACTGTCCAGCTTACGTATCCACTCCAGCCAAGGTACCGAGGCCCGGACTTGGCTTGCGCGATTGTCATTTACCCGTTCCTGACATTTAACAACACCTTTTTCGTACCCACAGCAGTGGATCCTCAACCCCTTGCGTACAAGATTGGGATATTTTCTAGATGATCCCGCTTTCCGATTTTGATTATATTTAGATGGAGCGATGGGAAAAGAATTTAGATGAACGTCCTGTGTACTGCTTGACTTTGACTGCGTAGGTTTCGGTTGTTATGCACGTAATCCTGTCTTCAAGGATTTATGCTTGACAAGAGTCTACGGAACGAATCAGGATTATGGAGGTCTGCCTTCTGTCTAGTCAGGCGAGTGGCGGCAAACTCATCCGTCGGCGGAGAATTGTGAGATGGTGGCTGCTTTGACCTTTTCCTCCTTTCTCAAGGAGCGAGTTTCCCCCCGTCTTTCTCTGTCTTGCACGCGCTACTGCATGGAGGGACGCAGCAGGATCATTTTGGTGGGTTTTCCGTATGCAATGTACGTATAGGTTGCAAGCTGCGGGCACTTTATCTAAGCTTTTATTTCCCAGTCCTGATGGGATGAGCCTGCTGCCGCCCAAACAAGAGTTGATAGTTCTTCCATGTGGGTGGGACGGGAACGAAGAAGAAACCCCCTGATGATACTTCTAGGGACGTTGTGAAATGGAGAAAGCATATCAGCAATCCAAGACATTATTCGAGACACGCGAATCCGTCTACCGGTTTCTGGGCGGTGGAGATTCTTGCTCAGTACAGGTTGGAGCAGTCTCTTGGTTCGATGCAGCCCGTGGCAGATCGGTGGGCACGGGGCACGCGTGGTTATTTCACGAATCCCCGACTTCTTTCTTGTATTCATTCGTACGTCTGTCTGGGTTTGATTTTATGTTGGCAGGAGTGGGAGAGGAGGGTCAAAGCGCATTCTAGGATGATTCTTCCAGATGAATGTGGGCAGAAGATTTTCAAAGTCACCACTGCGGGATGACTATGTCTGGAATGGCGCCCAATAAGTCGTGACAGATGGGAACTCGGAAGTGCGAAGAATGACTGAAGTCGAGCTCGTGGTAGCTTCTTTCTGACAAGCAGACGACGGAATGGTGCAATGTCAAGCAAACTCAGAGTTTCCGGGTGGGAAAAGTGTAATAGTAAGGGTTGATCACGTCGACATGGCGTGGGTTCCCAACACAACAGAAGCGGGCGGAGATGACTTTCTCGTCTGCTGGGACGAACTTTGCTCATCCTTCCTTCTGCAGGCCTTTCTAGTGTATGTACGTACGACAATCCTTTGTGTTTGCCTTGTTGATGAATGTCAGGTCGTCATCCACATTACTATGTTGACTGAGACTGAGGCTTTCTCGTCCACGCAAGTCAGTCCAACAAAGAGTCATTCAGTTCGATTACCGTGTATCGACGTCTCCTTCTGAAAAGAAGACCCAGGGAGGTTTGGCAATGCTGGCGGTGTCTTTCCAGTAGACGTAAAGCCCGACTCCCCTTCCGCCCCCCGGACAATGATGATTCAGCGGAAACCCATCCGTCGCATGTTGTTCCATGTGCGACAGGCGCATCTCGAAGCAGTTTCATTAAGCCCTTTCTTTTAATATCGACAGCGATGGGCCAAAAAAAAAGCCACTGTACTGGACCAGCAAGCCGGGATTCCGGCAAGCAAAATTGGAAGTTTCATGCGCTCCGAGCTCTGCCAGGCTGTCCCGTCTTGGTGCTCTCATTCGCAGCGTGGCTTCCAGTGTCCGTCCTGTTGTCCTGCCTGACTCTTTCGTCTGTCCTCGCTGGCGAGGGTTGGGTTGTTAGCGGGAACAGGTGGCGTTTCTAACGGGAAAGGGGGCCAAACGATTGATCTCGTCGCCTTGCAGCTTCTAAGGTACTGTACCGGAGTCTGGCCCAAGGAGTCCTTCGGGGATGCCCTGTGCTTTGTTGGATGGTGGTCCGTCCCCCTCCAACCCTTCACCACACAGCCAATACAAAGTACGGCGCAGGACCAACGTCGACCTCAGGAATCCATTCAGGCCAATGACAGTCCTCCGATGAGCCACCCTTATCGCTTTCTGTCTCCTAAGATAACAAATGGCCCCCCTTCCTAACCCCCGAAAGGGAGAGGTTCCAGGGTTCCCGGGGGAAGGGGCGGTTTCTACCTATGAATGGCGGGACGGTTTGGTGGATATAGAAGGTGTCAATAACCTGTTGCCTAATAATTGTGCTCGCTGCTACCTCAGCTCACCTCAGCTTAAGGTAAGGTAGCTCTGTCAAACTAGGTACAGAGCCCAGACAGCAATTACTTCCCTTTCTTCTATTCTTTTCCCTTTCCCTCCCGTCCTTCTCTTTTTTTCGCTGTCACCTCTGCATCTACAGCCAGCCCCTTGGCTCTTCGTTTTATGGTACCTTAGGTACCTTACCTTACCTATACACCACACGCAGACGCACACTCTCTCAATCTCTCTCATCCCATCCCACAGGTGTATGATGGACTAGACACCCTTGACATAATTACCTTATCTCACCTCCCGTCTCTCTTTATTTCTACTCTTCCCTTCTCGGCCCCTTGTTGGCTGTCTCTTTTTGGATA
Source organism: Colletotrichum neosansevieriae (assembly GCA_036785495.1). Taxonomy (NCBI): domain Eukaryota; kingdom Fungi; phylum Ascomycota; class Sordariomycetes; order Glomerellales; family Glomerellaceae; genus Colletotrichum; species Colletotrichum neosansevieriae. The sequence goes on along the minus strand of JAVHLV010000076.1, from coordinate 44,077 downwards.
CCTGGTTTAGTTGTAGATGGTCCCAATTTCTTCTTTACTCTTTGCTTCCTTAGTGCTCTATCCTGTTGCAGCCCTGACTGTTATTGGAGCCATACCTAATTACCTTACCAACACTACCGACATCTGAGTCGATCTGTCTTATCCCTCTTCCCTATTCATAGTTGAAAGGATAGACATAGCGATCTGAGAGGATATCTTATTCCCTCCCTCCCTATTCCGTCCACGTCCACGCCCACACAACGCGGCCCCAACCCTGCGTGCCATCCGCAAGGTCCGTCACATCACATCCCGCGCGTCAACTGCCACTACTCGCTCACTCACTCACACGCCCCCCCCAAGACCCAGCATTGACAGACACGACCAGCCCCTTTGAGGTCAGGCCCGAACCAGACACACACTAGGAAAGGCCACTGCGACATCAGGACCACCCCTCGCTCAGTCTTCCCGGTAGACCACCAAAACGTCTTCCTTCTTCAACCCCTCCTCGCCAGAGAAGAAGGAAGAAGGAAAAAGAAGAAGAACCCTCCACAGGGGACACAGAAGAGAAAAACAAGTTTTGCCCATGTGCGGCTCGTCTCTGCCCCTTGGCTCGGTCTACATGTCGCCGCCATCGCAGCCACTGCACTCGCACCCGCACTCGCCGTCCTCGCCTTTCTCAGCCTTACCCCTGAAAATCGCAACTGCCATCAGTCCGGTCTGCCATTGCTAAGCGACGACGACCCCCTTCCGAACCACTTTTTTGTTCTTTTCCCCCAGCAGAAGTCCAGAATCCACACCCTGCGCTCGCTCGCCTTGCCCTGCGTTGCGCTCTAATCCCAGGTCAACCAGTGCAGTGCAGTGTGCAGCCTCGCCCAGCAGCACAATATCTCGGCCGCGAAAGCAAGCCCGCTCCCCCTTCACCGCCGACGCCGACGACCGCGAAACGAAGAAATAAAACCCCGATTCGAAAGTTCCCCGCGCAAGTCCCGTAGGCCGGAAAGGCCACGAAAGGGAGCATGTCACTCAATGGCTTGGACGACCCCAAGGTCAAAGAGGCCCATGAGTCCGCCGTCGCGGAACCCGGAGGATGGTATGATAATCCCCTTCCCTCCCTTTCAATGTTCAGTGTGTCTTGCTCCACCGCCGTAAACCGAACCACAGCTGGCCTTCGTCCGTATGAGCTGGGGATGCCGCAACCAAACGCAGCGCGCAATGTGCGCCAAACGCGCCTGCATGCGCCAATGTTGCCTCTCCTTACGGATGGCCTTACGTCTTGTGTCTCTCCTCGCCATTGTTATCGCACGCGCGTGTAGAATGTTACGTAGGCTAAACTTTTGTGCGCCGACATAGGTTCCTCCTCAAGTACGCGAGTCGCGATGACGTCGAAATCCTAGGTCGCGGGAATGGTGGCATCGTGGAGATCCGGAACAACATCGCGCAGTACGAGGACGAAAATGAGGACCATTCGCCCTTGTTTGGCTTTTTGAGGTACCGTCGCCGGAACGTGATCATTAAATATCTTCCCGAAGATTGCTCTCGACTGGTTCAAGGTGGGTCTCTGTCTCTGTCTCTGTTTTCTGAACGGCGGCGCATTGTTTCGAGCGTTGCTTCCTCCCCAATCTAGAGGGAGATTAAGCTGACTCGGCATCTTCAACCTTTTTGTAGCACGTGTAACTGTACATTTCAATGCGGTCTGCGAGCGCTTCACGCCGTACAACACCACTTTCTCGATAGCCACGGCCAAGGAGCTCAAGGACACCAAGCTGTCCGCCGCCTGCTCCCTGCACGCCGCATCTGGCTCGACCTCGTCCTCGACAAGTTCTCTGCGTCGGAGAAGATTGATGGAAATCGCGGAAGAAGAAGAAGAAGAACAGAGAGCTAGCAAAAGAAGGTCTGTCGGCGACGGCTTGCCGGGAAACCCCGGAGAAGAGTCCGCCGAGCCCCCGAAATCTCCAGTCGCGGCAGATGCGCCCGTGAAGTTGAACATCGACCTCGCAAGTTCGCCAGAAGAGAGCAAGTTTTCCGAGTCTTTGGAGCCGCCAGAATTCGTCGGCGCCAGACCGCCTTCCCCGTCAAAATCCGTCGACGAAGGCCGGCGCATGTCATCGCAGTCCTCTCGCCCGGAACTCTATTCGTCGTCGTCTTATACATACGGAAAACCCAGAGTTAAGCTCGCACCCCGTCCATCGCTCGACGTCGGTGGGCACCCACGCACCAACGCTGCTGCTGTGGGGGCAGCCTTCAGACCAATTTCGCAATTACCGTCCGGCTACAAGTTGTTCTCCAAGGGCGCTAAAAAGGGAAAGTCCAGGGAAAATACTCTGGATCCTTCCGAAGCAACCCACCTTGACGAAACAACCGAAATCTCCGCCGCCACTGCAATACCCCTACCCCTACCTGACGGGGACCCCATTTCCCAGGTTGATGACCTCGTACGGCCACACACGAGCTCAGGACCATCAGGAAGACCCACCACGAGCTCAGGCGCCTCAATTAAATCGGCCATGCCGTCCCTCACCACCACCGCCACTGCTACGAAGCAGACTATGACGCCCGAAAAGGCGCGTCTGATGAAGGCGATGCAACTGAGGGAGAAGAAGAAAAAAATGAGCATTCAACCCCCGGCTTCTGTTGCTGCTGTCGATGTTGATGCTGATGTCGACGACGCCGCCGTTCCCACTGAGGAAGACTTCGTCACTTCGGAAAAGGCACAGCCCTCCGAACACGTCGAGGAGATAACCGAGCAGACCCTTGCTACCGAGGCGAACGACGTTGAGGCAGAGGGGAACAGACGACTCTCAATTTCCAAGGCGGACTCCGGCATCGTTGTCGACGCGTCCTCTGTATCTGTCCACACCGACGTCGCTTCCGAGATCACCCAGACCGACTCGCACCCTGCCTCGCCCATCATTGCTTCCTCCGAGCCCGACCACTCGACCAAGGCATCTTCGCTTTCCGAGTCTACTGACGAGACGGTGAAGGAGACGGATGAGGTGGTCCCCGAACCTCAACCAGAACCTCAACCAGAGCAACTTGATGACGAAGTCGCCATGGACGAAACGCCAAAGCCGATTGAGCCGGTAGTCGAGCCCGAGGCGGCCGCTGTTGAAGATGTCGTAGCAAGCTCCCAAGCCAAGATTGAGATCCCCGAAGCAGAGGAGCCAGAGCAACCAACTCCCACCGAGAACGAAGAGAAGCCTGCCGAGCACGTCGAAGTGATCGAACCCGAGAACCAAGATGGAAATGTTACCGAGCAGACCCCCGAAGTTGCCACAATTGGGGAACAGCAACCCGAGGAAACGATTTCTGAGGATGCCGAGGTCCAGCCTGAGACCAAGGAGGAGGAGCCCAAGTCCCCGATCAGCTTGCCGGTCTCCAAGTTCTCTACCAGCCCGACACAGGAGAAGCCACCTGTCGCTTTGCCTCTGCAGTCACCAAAGGAGGAGGCGAAGCAAGAAGAGGCCCAGGCTACTAGGCCGGCGTCTGCAGAAGAGACACCGAAGTCGCCGATATCACCTCGATCCCTAGGATTGGAGGTTCCCCGGTCCAAGTTCTCAACACAGGATCTCAGAGCCGCTGCGAGCGAGCCACCAGCAGTTGTCACCCTTGAGCATTCACCGAAAGAGGTTGTTTCCGTACCAGCCGAGGAGCAAGGCGAAGCCGATTCCCAGTCTGCGGACTTGCAGCGTACCAAGCGAAAGAGTTTTGTCGACCCCATCCGCACCGACCTGGACGTGCCCAAGAAGACCGATGACGACCTCTGCAACGATGAGGACCTGATGGACGAGCTTGACTCAGCCACCGTTCAGCAGGCGCAGCATGTCACCGTCTCCAAGTCCCCCATTACCCCAGTCTTCCCCAGCCCGCCGAAGGAGCCCATTAGCAGGCCCACTTCACGTGGAGTTGTACGCACCATCTCGAACCCCATTCGCGGCAACCTTCTCACACCCGCGGATGTAGCAGCGCAGGATCAGAACCGGCGGTCCATTTCCTCGGGTGCTGCGTTCTTGCATAAGATCACTCAACAGCAGAACCAGAACCTGGCCCCCAAACAGCCCGGCAAGATTGGATCTAGTATATCTCAACGCATCAAGGCTTTGGAGAAGCTCTCTGCCAACGCACCCGGCGTCGTTGAAGTCCCCGAGTCGAGCTCGATCCTGAAAGCACCGAGGCCGTCTTCGGCGTTCTTCGCCGTTAAGAAAGACAGCGTTAGGAACCCTCCTTCTCGGTCTCCTTCAGTCATGGAGCGGACAAACTCTCTCCGGGTGCCCAGCCCGGCCCCTTCCCAAGTACTAGATGACACTAGGGAATCTTCGCCCGAGAGTGTCAAAAACCGTAACAGGTCGGGATCGATGGCCAACCGGCTATCCATGTTCGAGGTGCCCGGCGCTCAGCCTCCAAGGGGCCAGCCTGAGTCCATCTCCGTTACCGCGCGCATTGTCCGTGACCCTAGCCAAGTTGGAAAAGCCCCGGAGCCGCCCAAGGATCCTTCTGAGTTCGGCCGGCTTGAGCTTAAGGAGTCACCATTGGTGGTCGATCACCAGAAGGCGGAGCCTCCCATGCCGCCGGCTAACCTGGCCAAGGTGGAGGTTTCCAAGGAGACGATCCAGGAGAGGAGGCTGTCAAAGGAGAAGCGTCGCTCGCAGACTATCGACGTTCAGGCTGATGTTGAGGAGCCCTCCCGACGTTCTTCTCTCAGCATCATGAAGGACTTCATCAAGGACCGCCGCAAGTCCATCACCTCGCCACCTGCCGAGGTGCTGACGGCCCCTCTGCCGCCCATGTCACCCTCCAAGTCTCCTTCGAGACCCCCCTCGACTCACAACTCTGCGGGCTTTACGCGCCGTCTGTCCATCAGCAGCCGCCGCTCCTCGATCAGCAAGGAAAACGCTGCCAGCGGACCGATGTCCCCTTCCATGTTTACCGAGGGCAGTGGCTCTGGTGATGACAGCAAGTCCACGACCAGCGACAAGAAGAAGAGCCGTGCCAGTCGCTTCATGCGCCGTCTTTCGTCCTCCCTCAGCAGCGGGGGCCGTACTAAGGCTATGACCCCGACTGCCATCTCCCCGACCGTACAGGAGGAGGAAGCCTCGGAGGTCACCCGCCTTCAGCAGCCCACGATCGACGCGTTCATGGGGGATGTCAATGTTCAGTTCCCGGATAACCTCTTGTGGAAGCGCCGCAGCCTGTGCGTGGACTCTCAGGGCTTCCTCATTCTCAATACCGTCGCCGGCTCTGCCGTTACCGCCTCGAAGGACAGGCCGTCTACCAGCGTTGGAGTGAAGCGTTACCACCTTTCCGAGTTCCGTGCTCCCTACATCCCCGACGTCGAGCTGCAAGAGCTGCCTAACAGTGTGGTTCTCGACTTCATTGAGGGCTCCGGACTTCAGGTTGCGTGCGAGGATCGCGCCGGGCAGTTGAATGTCCTGCACAGTAAGTCAAACGTCGAGACCCTTCATGTATAAGAATACAAGCTAACCTCTCTCTCAGCTCTTCAAGACGCGCACCAGAGCCATACCTCCTTTGGCCAGTGAGGCATCTGACCTCGACTCATGTTCTTCGCCTACTCGCGTACTTTTCTTTTTTTATACCCACACATGACCATTCTCAACAACCATCAAGCAACCCGCCGCTTTTCTTTGTCATCATACCTTCTGAAGCGTTGGCATGACGGTCTCAAGCATGACTATTGCTCTCGTCTCGTCACTTTTCGACACCACACGCAGAAAACACCCTCGACACTTGCCTTACTTACAGGGCTCTAATTGCACACACACACACACACACACACACACACACAAGTCGCAAGGCCCGACACCTTCTCACTCACAACACTCACGTTGTCCCGCTTCTTTTTTTTTTACGGGCTTTTTATTGCACTTCGTTTCAGTCAGGAAATGATACCACCCCGCGAGGGGACTGTTCAGGTTGGAGAGAGATTCGGGAGCGGTGGCAATTTTTTTGCTTTGCTTGGAAATGCCTATCCAGCAAGGGCCCGCCGCTCGGCTTTCGATTAGAGGAATGGTCTTTTTTTCTTCTTTTTTTTTCTTGAGAGCATTGAAGAAGGGAAAAGAATCGGAGGAGAGGAAAGAAAGTAAGGTGTTGGAGATCTCGCTTTTTTCTTCATTAGGCGGGCAAGTTAACACCCAAAAGACATCAGCGCCTGTGTAGGAGAGATTTTCTGAATGTACATATACTACTACCTGTACTGCTACACCGCCCCCCCCCCCCCTTGCCCATCTACGGAGGTTAGGACTTTAGAACAGCTTCAGCCCTCTAAGGGGGCCTCAAATGAGATGCTGATATCTGACTTGACTACTGTTCTGTCGCGTTGGAGGTGATGTCACGTTGTGCGGATCAGCGGGGTGTACGGGCAAGGTGAGCAAATCGGAGTTCCATGTGGTTGTCAAGCTAGTTAATTTCTAATCCTTCATGCAGACCTGGCTTGCCATTTCTCTCTTCTGTCGTCTTTGGGTATCGTCCATCATCATCCAGTTGTTATTCGTGCCGTCCCCCGTTCGTTTGTGTATCCTTTTGCCTTCTTCATATGATGATCCCTTGCCGGACCCGAGAAAACCATCTGCCGTCTGCTAATCTAAATACATTTCCATTCCGATCCCCCGTCCCCCAGAAACGCCTCCCCCTTCAGCGGCCGAAAAGGGCCCTCAGCGGACCGAGGCCGAACCAACGGGCTTGCTCCCGCTCCATCCGGATCCTCTCGCGCTCGATGTCAGCGTTGCTCATGTTGATGGGGTGCGCGGGGTCGCGTCGGTTGTATCGCTGGTACTGGGTCAGCTGGGGAGGAGGAGCCGGGGTCTGCGCGTGAGCGGTCTGCTGAGTAGTGGTGGTGCCGCTGCTCTGCTGGGCCTCGGCGTGCGAGGCCGTCGCGGTCTGCGAGGCGTCGGCGATGGAAGAGGACTCGTGCTGCGTGGTGTTGGCGGCGGCGATGATGTCTTGCTGGGTCGTGGCGGTGGTGCTCTGCCGGGCCGCGCCTCTGCGGCGACCCTCGGCGACCTCGCGCTGGATGTCCTCCCGCTCGCGACGGAACTCGTCCCGGACGCGCTGCTGCTCCTCGGGGCGACCGTAGTTGTTCTGCTGGGCCGAGGCCGAACCATTCGGGGACGCGAACATGGAGTTGCCGCTGATATCAGGCACCGTCGGCTCGCGCGACTCGAGCTCCTCGAGCCGGGCGCGGGCGTGGGTCCGGTCCTCGAGCTCGATGGCGCCGGCCTCGAGGTCTGGGTCGCCCTCGGGTCCTCTCCTGTCGCGGCCCAGGAAGAAGATCTTTAGCTTTCGGAAGAAGAAAGCCCACCATCCACCTTCGGGCTGGTTGCGTTGTTCGATTATAATGCAGGGAATCCAGCAGAGAGTCACGCTGCTCATTAGGACCCCAACAACAACGCCCAAGGTGAAACCTTTCAGTATGGTTGTTGCAGTGTCACCCCCGCCAAAGGCCCAGGCTGTGATGGGCTCAACCCAACCTTTGTCTGCAGTGGGAGGAGGAGCGTTGGGCATTGGGTTCGTCATTGTTGCGGCTTGGTGTTGCTTTAGGCGCGTGATGATGAAGATCTATGTGGGTTCCTGAGGTTTGTTAGGTTTGCGTGTGGGTGGTGATGGCTTTCAGAACTTACTGGCTTTGTTGAGACTTTGTAGCTGCACCACAGTGGGAATGGGACGCGCGCGAAAATGAAGATGGAGATTCGTGTGGGCTCTAGTTTTGTTAGCACAGCGCGCTGGCAATGACAGCTTTTAAAAACATACCAGGTCCTTTAGGTGTTCTCAGCTGTTAATAAAGTCGAGAGAAATGCCTGTAGAGAGAAAAAGACTCATGCGTGCTTCAAGCTTATTAGTTGAGCGCGCTGATAATAGTGGCTTTGAAAACATACCAGTTTCTTTGATGCTTCTTTAGGGCTTGTTAAGCTGATGATGAAGTAAAGACAAACGCGCGAAGACGCAGATTTATGTGAGTCCTGAGTCTATTAGTGGAACGCGCTGGCGATGATGGTTTTCAAAACATACTGGGTTCTTTGAGGCTTTGTAGCGGACGATGTAGTAGAGAGAGCTGCGCGGTCTTGGCCTGTGGATGGCTTTTCACACTTCTTCCAGCTGGGTTGAAGTATTTGAGATGTTTTCTGTACACAGTACAGGCTTTGAACGATTGCTTGAAAAGAGTGGATAGGGGTGGTTGTGAAGCTCCCCTTGGCCTTGGTTGTGTTGGGGTAGGTGGTGATGTGAAGAAGAGAAGAGGGCAGCGCGTTGTGGAAGGTTAGGTTGTGTGGAAGGTTAGGTTATTTTTTTTTTCTTGTTTGCGCTAAAGACTTTGTGGGTGAGAAGCAAAAAGGAAAAAGGCAGGAGGGGTTGGAAGGGAATTTGTTTGATCAGGAGGCAGGAGCATCTTTCTTCAAGATGCTTCTGTTGCTCCTTCCCGTCCTCTAAGAGGGAGCAGTGGAAAGGACCGGTCAATGAAAAGACTCTGAGGAGGACTGGAGTTTGGCTTTGAAGAGGAGTAGATTTCAAAAGAATCTCATCCTCCCTTTGCTGAAATATATCCAAAGTGTGCTGCCGAAAAACCCATGAAGCTGAGGTTTACTGAGAAGTGAAGCGAGTATCACCATGAGAAGCCTTCATATAGTTCGTTCTGCCGGCATCGGTCCTCGTGTTATACAACTCGTATTCAAATCAGCGATATCAATCCCCACAAGTCGATTGGCCTGAAATATAAACATGATGACAAATTTATGTTGGTTACTGATGCATCCTGAAAATGCTGCTTGTGGTCCTCCAAAAATCCCTGAATAGCTTCCAAAGCAACGCCCCTCAGCATGCCCGACTCATCGTCCCAGGAAGAGTGTAGACCAATCAGACGCCCCGTTCTCCTCTCGATCAACGGCGCGCCGGAGTGGCCCCAGTACGTCCAGCAGGTGTGCATCAGAGCCCCGGCCCCGATGTCCGAGTCGTCCTGCACATCCTGGCCCTCGGCACAGCCCTTGAACGAGCCAGTGCTGAGATGAAGGACGTCGTATCCTGTCTCGTCACCAGACTCCGCGGCCTCGAGGTCCTCGCTTCCTGGGTGTCCGATGCAGATGACGCGAGAATGAAGGGGAGGCAGAGAAACTGCTAGCGTGATGATGGGGAACGTGTGGTCTGTTGTTGAGGGATGTTTCTGGGCTGCTGTTACTTTCAAGAGAGCGAGATCTCATCTTGAGTCCCATGCCAGAGGTTTTGCCTCGACGACTCGTCCTGAGGCGAATATGAGCCAGTGGCTTCGGGATGGGGAGAATTCAGAGGGCATTTCGGCTATGCAGTGCGAGCAGGTCAGGAGAAGGCCGGTGGGGGAAATGCAGACTGCTGTGCCTGCTTCCTCTTGGGCAAAGACGAGGGTAGCCTTTAGGGATGTGGTGAGATTTTTGGTCTGGATGTCTCTTGGGATTGGGATTTTGGCGGCTACAAGGAGGCAGCGTTTTTTTGTCCTGTCCATCGGGGGGAGAATGAGACTGCCGAAGACGATGACTCCGACTCAGACAGATTGATTTCAGCCAGTAATCCAAGAAAACAAGGTGTGCAAGAAGAAGGAATGAGACTGACTTGTCTAACAATTAGATACGAAGGTGTGTTGTTGGTTTAGGAGTATGGCATTGGGGTCAAAATGCTGCCGAGTCTGCACAGACTAGGTAGACAAAGAGAGCCTCTACCAGTTTGCCATAGTCTCGGGCGAACACGAGAACTTTCGGTCTTATTGCCAATTCACTTCTCTCGGAACCCGCAACTCAGGATTTCAGGTAGCTCGAAGCTCCTTGGCGTACTTGGATGCGTGTTGATGTGCATTCATGTTGTATACGGTTGAAGCTGACTGCACTTCTTGTACATGTCCATGGTACTGTCCAATACTTATTTTGGTTGCTCAGTAGTTTCTTCTGGCGATTTGAAAACGGACTGAATGTTGTCAATTCATACCGAAAATGGAGACATTACTTTTATCGGCTTCACCGTTGACTCATTCTAGGTTTCGAATTTTGTTTACTAATTATCGCATGGCTTATGGTCTTCATGTTCAAAACGTCGCGAACGACGTTGAGTTGGCCGTCAGGGATTTTACATCCACAAACCACGCGTGAGGCCCGGCTACCGGTGACTTCCTCACAAGTCTCAACACGGCCTCAATGTTCTTCGATTTCGAGTCAATCAATTGAACAAACACCAATCTTCTGCTTGGCGATTCGGCTCAGCCACGACCCACGTTAGTCACATGACGTCACACCAAGTCGGTTGCCGGCATCAGTGCCTCATCAAGATCCCCCTCTCTTCATCTTCATGCATGGAAAATTTCTCCTTGATCGCAGAACTCTGTCCCGAGTTCTTCTCAAGTAGCGCCACTCTCTCAATATCGTGACCATGGCTTGGAAAGATCACTTGAAACGTCTCAAGAATGAGTTCGAAAACTTGATTGCGGAGCCGGGGGCTCAGAACTCTCAGCAACAGCAGCAGCAACAACACCAACAACAACAAGCGCCGCCGTTGCCGCCACCGCTGCCGCAACAACAGCAGCCGGGACACGCTTACTGGCAACCTCAGTTCCGGCCCGACGTGCCGGTCTCTCACGAGTGGGACGCGAAGATTGGGAACGGGCCTGACGGTTGGGGTAATCAGGAATTGGAGCACTACACCGCCGATCAGCAAAATGCCTTCCAGTAAGTCTTGACTCACCGCACAGCGAGTTAGTCGGCTCTTTAATGTTGATTTGGAACAGCACTCCGGATGGCAAGCTCGTGCTACGAGCCATCGCGAACTGCTCCACTCCCAATCACGAGCAGCGGTACACGTCCGCGCGTCTGGTGAGCCGACAGACGCTCGCGAGGGACCAGGGCGTCCTGACGGCGGTCATCCTCTCTCCATGTGCAGAGGGCATCTGGCCTGCGTTCTGGCTTCTGCCCCAGGAGCCGTTCGTTTGGCCGACGGATGGCGAGATCGACATCGCAGAGACCTGGAACGGAGACTGCGAGAACCACTCGTGTCTTCACTGGGGCCAGCACAACGAGCCGCAGAAGCATCGGGTTCTGGGGACCAGGATCCCTGACATGCAGTACCGACCCGTGAGGTATGACTTTGCCTGGGCCCAACCCGGTGGTCAACCCGGGCAGGGGAGGATGATTTGGTATATCGATGGGAGGCCGATCATGAAGGGGGAGATTCCGGCGGGCACACGGCCAATGAGGGATATGACTATCCTTCTGAATGTGGCCATGGGAGGCAACGTTTGCCGTGGCAAGACACCAAGGGATGGGTATTACGACATGGTTGTGCATTCGCTGTTCATGGGTAGCGAGCCGGAGTATGGCGGGTGGCAGAGGTTTGAGGGTGATTGGGGAAATCCCGCGACACCTCTGGGCAACACGTACTGAGCCTTCTGATCATTTCTGAACGCCATATGTTTTATATACCACAAGGTCTTGGGAATTCGATATTCAAACCCATCTGAATGCTTACGAAGGGCGCTAAAACAGTGGTATTGGTTCCAACATGAACGGTTTTGACTACGCTAAATGCTACGAGATCGATATTGAATCAAGTCCTAAATGAATTTCTGCACAATTAGGTAGTTGACTTTGCTGCCCACTCCTCCGCGAGAGTCTTGTAGTCCTCGGGTCCATAAGGGTCAGATGCCACGGCAACCATGCCGTTCTTCCTGTAAATGTTCAGCTCATCGACGTACGGTATGGCGTCGAACACGAAATCAGGGAACATATCTCCATGGCCGGCCGGATACCTCCACTTGCAGAATTTGTTGTGCAGCGCCGTCTCGTACCTCAGCTTCTCTATGGCCACCGAGTCAGAAGTGGGCCCGCTGACGGCGAGTAGCTTGTCATGGAAGAAGGCATCGATCCAAAGCGCCTGCGTGTTTGCAATGATGGCGGCGGTGATGTGCATCAGTACCCCAGCGAAAGCGATGTCGCGGTGCTGGAGGAGCTTTTGCGAAGGTGGCGCCACGAAGCGATACAGAGCGTAGGGCGTCAGAGGCGTGAACGGGTTGACGGCCTCCTTGGTCGAGACGCCCCCGTTCTGCACAAGCGGGGTGAGCTTCTTGTTCCTCGTCGGTTGGTCCTGCAGAGCGGGCCACTTGCTGAAGATCTCCTTCTCGAGCGTCTCTGCAGACGGGAAGCTGTCTGGTGTCGGGGCGTGAGGGATCCCGAGATCCTTCTCGATGCCGGCGGGAAGAAACTTGATGGGCTGGAATTGCTTCCATCCGGTCGCGCAGCAGAGGGCGTCCGATTCTAGTGCCAAGCCATTGGAGGGATGGACAGCTCCGGGGGAGAGTTTGATGATGTCGGCGACGTGAACGGTCACAATGCCATCGCGGATGAGATCGAAGAAGTCAGTCTCGTAGTTGAGAATAGAAAGACTGGATGAAACGTGCTTGGCTTCGCACCGGGGCTTGAGCTTCTTGAGCTCAGGGTGCGAGTCGTACTTGTTTAGAGTGATGACGTCGTTGCCGAGGACGCTCCAGAAGTTGTTGACGATGCCACGACCGAGGGCGGTGCCGTGGTAGAAGTTCCGTGTTTTGGTGTAGCCGTCGGCTTCACCCCAGGCGCAAGGTCTGTACCGGGTCAGCCCGCGGGTATGGACCAGTTTTTCTCGAGCCACTTCTTGAGGGGTGTCACGTATGGCGGTGCCATCCATACGGGACCGTGTCCGAATTCTGACGTTCTTTAGTAGATTGTCGAGATAAGTGGCATTTACCACGTACCTCTAATCGCCCAGTTGACAGCAATGCCTTTGGTAGCGTACGCGTACACGAGATCCCAAGCTGACTTGGTACCGCCAAACATAGAGGGGAAAATATAGATATAGATTTATATATATTAATAACTATATCTACTCCTTCAGCCTAAAAGAGGCATATTATACCGTTGATGTTAACGGGATATGAGAAGGTGGTCACGGAACGACGAGAAGTAAGAGTCACCGGGAGAGTATGAGAGCAGCGTATAATGCAGCGGGAGACAAGAAGATCGGGAGTTACTTTTAGATATTAGCACGCCGTGAGTTTGAAGCAGATTTACGAGGCGACTTCGGCTGCTAATTTCAAGGTCGCTTAATGCAAGACCAAAATCAACTACATCCAAGCACGGCAATGTCTGTTCTGGCCAAACGCAGTTATCTTGCATAATGCATTTCAAACTAACTAATTGCAGCTGATTGCGAACATCGAAACGAAAGAAAACCAACAGAACAAACTTTAGTCTTGGCAAGAAACTAGTGATGGCATGCTCAGGCAGGTAGGGCGAAGCCTAGAGTAATGACGACCTAGTCTTGACGATGTTCCTGGCAACTGTCACATACCCAATCCTTTCCCTTCGTGACCATCTCTTGTTCGATGTCCGTCGCTTCATGACAAACGCAGTTCTTACATCTGCAGCACCCTGGATTCATGCCGACAGCGAAGCTGTGACTGGCCCATCGAGCTTTTCCGTCGACAACTTCAACACCGTCCGGGTGAATGCCGTTGCTCGGTCGAAAGATGACTCTCGGAGCCGAAGCTGAAGCGGATGGAGGGTAGCCGATCGAGCTAGACTCGAGAAACTCTACGTTGAGATCGTGCAGCTCTTCAGCAGAGTATTCGCGACCAACGAAGTGCGAGGCGGCAAGGCGGCTGATCTTGGGCTTGATGAAGGGCTTGAATCGATGCTGGCCATTGCTACAAGAAGTTCCTGATGGTTCGATAGCTTGGATGCCACGATGATCGGGCCGACGAGTCGAAGAAGGGGGAGTTGGAACACGGACCCAAGTGTCGTCCATCTCAAAGACCTCCGGGGTGTTTGATCTCTGACGGTCTTTGGCGCTATGCCGGAGCTCTGGCGATGGGCAACCTTCTCGCCGAGTGCGATCTGACTCTTGCGACGGCATCACCGGGCTGCTACTCGGCGATGGAAGGAATTGAGCATCGCCTTGGTATTCAGAGCAAAAGCAGGGATCCGATGGTGGATGACCGACATGGAACCTGGAATTGCTCGCAGGCGAGTACGAGAAAGCCAAAGCAGGCGGAGAGTCTGAGAAGAGATTGTCGAGTTGACGAGGAGGCCTCAGCGGTGAAGCGGGAGGTGAGAGTGACGAAGAGACAGCAGCATTCTCGGGAATCGATGTGGGAGCAGAGAGTTGAGGGTGTCGGTTGCGGCGGTGGGAATACATGACTGTGGGGGTTTTTATTGCTGCGCAACAGACGCTATGAACGTACAAATGCCTTAAAGGGTAACGGGTGGGCGTGGCTGGTTTGATTCAATCGAGATAGGAGGGTGGAATTGATGGACAACCCCTTCACTTATATAAGAACTTGTTCGTTGTGAGGTGATTCACTGCTACTGTCACCATCGTCAACGCTGAGTCAACTTGACGGCCAAAGGTAGTGGCGGGAGCAAGCACCCTTCGCTTGAGTCTGCATTTAGGGTGACACACCACTTGCTCCTCATTCACAATTTATAAACGTTTCAATTCAAGTAGAAGTATTCCCCGTATCACCAGAATCGATGTTGTTGAATTGGGAGCTTTACGGGTTGACAAACAAAAGTCGTTGACTTCGCTCATGACTGTCCCTACAAACATGAAGATGTAAGTCAATGTAACAGCAATTCCTTGTTTTCAGAGGGCAAAAACAAGCCGTATAGCAGTCGCAATCGAACGCCTTCGTAGACAAATTGTTTGATGTATTTCTACCATTAGGATAACGTAATAGTCTCACTTCAAATGAGATCGCACATGGAAAGCCGCCATCGCCTGCTGATTGCACTAAACGTCGACATGGAGTTCAGCACCGTAGAAGGTGGCTACCGATCAGTTCGGACGCTGGTTGGGCATCTAAGGCAGAGAAAGGGGGTAAATATATTCTTGTTGGAATCAAATGCCACGTTCGAGATCGACCAAAAACTCAGTCTGCGTATCTGTTGTCTCAAGTTGACGTGGGTTGGGCTCCATGCAGGCGCGATAAATCATTTTGCTGCTTTCCGGCAGCTTTCCACCACCGAATACCTCTTCAAGCTCCATGATGGCCTCCTTGTGCTTGCCGAAAAAGGGGTGCACTTGCGTCACAAAGTCGCCGATGGTAAGTGGTCCGCCGTCCTCTCTCCTGATAATCAACTTTGGATCGTTTCTTTCCCCCTCAGAACTCGAGGCGTTCATTGCGAGTATGTCGATGCGAACTATCATTTCTTTCAAGCCGTAATTTGTCACGGGCTCGTCTGAGATCGGGTGTCCCGCGAATGATTGCCTTTCTGAGTTGAAGTCTGAGTTGAAGTCTCTTGCAACTTCACAGACCTCAACCTCGGATATGTCTCCAAAAACAGGCCAGTACAGCAAGTCTAGACGATCTTGTCGTAGGATTGTGAGCTTTCTGTCCCCACTGATCTGGGTATGGTTGTTTTCAGTCGAGATGGAAGTTCCCATGATTTTCTGGGGGGATTTAGTGTAGCTAAGTGCGCAAAATGAGAGCGTTTGAGGATTCAATGGGTTGAACAGCGACTTGGACACGAACGCCCGCATCCCAGGATTCTCTTTATTTATAAGCAAAACTAGCGGGCTCTGTTCAAACAAAGCTATTCTTACCACCTTAAGCCAGCGCGTCTCACTAGCGATGGTGCCGCGTCCACTAGATCGTCGCCCCTTATCTTACAAAGAGTGTGAGATGTGGTGAAGCATATTTCGTCGCCTTGACGACGGCAGTGATAGAGACGACATTGGCAGAGAGAACGCCTAGCATTGATATGAATTGAATGGCTTGAGTAAGGTATCATCTCGCAAAATCTCATGATATTTGGGTTCCCAATTCAACTGATACCTGTACTAACACTCTCAATTCTGTCCCCATCAAGGCTCTTCCGCTGTACTCATCCATGACGTCCCTCATACCTACGCGATCCACAGCTCTCCTGTGTTAGTCTTATGTGAACTATACCTTGTGTAAGTCGACCCATTTTGCCTCATGGTCACTCTGGACCAAATCCATCGCTGTCTTTCTCCTGAGCAATAGGCATATACCTCCATCTGCTCCAGTCTAAGCCTCGAGTATAAGTGCCATTATTGTTGGTGGCATATATTCCAATCAGGGTGCCTATCTTTCATGGTCAGCCATCAGCTCGAATGAGAGACTCGTTGATAGTTGCCAGTGGACATTCACATACTGAGAAAGCCACCGCTAGCTCACGTAGGAACTGGCTATCCCCATCGTTTGATTCCCTAGGGCCTAGCCCGCATGCCGAAGACGCAGAGAACCCGTATCAATCAGGGTCACTCGCCTGTACCGCAAGTCGAATAGGGAAGCTCCTTCAGCTCTTTGGTATGGATTGTATCGCAGTTTCTGGAACTGGCGCAACCGGTCGACCGAAAGTGGTAGCCGTCATTCGTACCTGCGAGTTCTCGTAGCCTTGAAGTCTCACAACACTCAAGTCAACGTGTTGCTGTTGGTCAGAAACACCGTGATCCCTGCTTCTTCTCCTGTTTTCTCTGGGCGAAATGAAAGATCGACCGTTAATATTCGAACTTGGTGGCTGTTTGCCATCTGCCGACGAAAGTCACGCCATCTGCGGGATCGAAGCCTCCAGCGCCCTCCGTGAGATTACTCTGTGCTGGCGAGTACGCAGCGGGTTGTTATTTGACACGATATACACGCCTTCATTCCTAGATCGAAAGTGGACCAGATGGCGTGGCAGAGAAGATCCCGCCTCGAAGTCGAGCTCGTCAGCCCCATCGATCAGAGGACCTTTCCCTAGAATCCTCACAATCTCCGGTAAAAGGCCTTCCATAGTAAGCCGGACACGATCAAAGACTGGCCAAGAATCCTCATGCCATGTTACGGCTGTTAAGGCGTTCTCTCTGCCCGTTGGGTAGTTCGTGAATTTGCAGCCAGAACGAGTTGTTAGTGCCACGGCCCACCAGTTTGCATCAATGTCTTGGAACAAGTCCGTATGCCCGACCGACTGGAAGAGCTCGTCCAAATCTTCATTCGTCAGCACTGGGTTCTTCTTGTAGCTCTCATAAGGTCCATAAAGGTCTTTGGACCGTACAACAGTTGCCGGGTGATTGATCCCAGCACCGCCCGAGGCAATAAGTAAGTAGAAATACCCGCCCTTTTTGTAAATGTGCGATCCTTTGGGGTTTCTCCCTCCCGCCCCCTTTCATATCTCAACTTTCTCACCGGCGTTGCCCGTTTCGACGTCAATGACGGAGAGAAGTATCATGCCCCATCTGGTGGCCATGTATACGGTTCCGTTCTCCCAAAAGAGATCTGGGTGACTGGGTCAATATGGTTACCTCCACTGGGATTGGCGTGGTGTGAGAAATGCTCCACGAATAATCGCTGAAAGGGTCGTCCGCTGTGAAGAGAAGATTGCGAGCATTTTCCTTTAGATCATACGTCACGTAACTGACGATAAAATAGAATCTGCACTCTCTGAAATTGATAGTAGGAGCCCGGGTTGTCGTTCATAGAGGGGTGCCCAGGACTCTGTTCTGCGCGACTGATGAGGTTTCTGACTTTAAAACACTCCTGGAGGTCTTCGCTGGCGTATATAGACAGTCCTGGAAAGTTCAGAAACGATCAAATGACACAAAAGGTTGTGTTGTCTCCCTCAGGGACGAAGACACAAGTTTGGTCAGCGTGCCATCATGGGAAGACGGGGTTATTGAAAGTGGAGTTGCGACTGTATCTTCCTTGGGGAACTAGACTGACATTTAGAAAATACCAAAGCCATGATAGGGACTAGTGTTGTGATTGTGATGAGCATATTGTAGGGTGGTTTAAATAACCGTAATCATCTTCTTGGGGTTACCAGCGATCAGAGCGCCGCTTATCCTTTCAGTTATTAGAATTGTGGCTGTCGCGATTCAATTAGAAGAGTATTGACGGCCAAGCTGCTTGGATGCGTCTCCTCCCAAACGTGAATTTGGACTGTCTGATCGGAGTCGTGCCAACACTTTGGGTGTGTGCAATGGTGATTGGTTGGACAACCACTTTAGCTACATCTCGGTGCGAAGCCAAGACATGCCTGAACAGATAATCCACACCTCGTATCAACCTTGAACTGAATAGAAAATCAACTGAACTTCAGCCATCAGCTGTGTCGCTAGGTTGCGGGGTAGATAAGCGAAGGGGAAACGGGAGGTTCGCGATCATCTCCCGTGATTCATCGGCAATATTGTGTTCACTTCACTATATGATTGTTTCTGCTGCAAGTATGTACCAAGGTCGCCTCCGACGCATTTGGATGGTCGCGAATGAACGGGTCATGTGATCATTGAAAGGAGTCCTGCCAGAGAACTGCGCCCAACACTTCCTATTGTCAAACCTCCAGCCCATCATGTTTCATTACGTTTAGCCCCCTGCTTGCGTCCTAATCACATCTTTCCCATGCCAATCTCGTAGTCTGGAGCGCTCGACATCCTGTTCATAGGCTTCATCGGTACCTGGTCATCCTCAAGCCTGGCATATGATTCGAAGCCCTTGACTCCGTACTTGGCGGCAAGCGGTCCGAGCTCGATCAGTCCAGCGATGATGATGCCGATACTGACTTCGATGGCAGACCAGTTGAAGACGGGAGCGGCATCCACTTGTTGTACCCATTAGACTTTGTCCGCGAGAGTGAAAGTCAGAACACATACCGAGCTGGTCCTTGGAACGCTTCAATTTGACGAGCGTCACAAGACGAATGATGTTGGCAATGGTTGCGCTACGCTTTCTTGAGCGGGAGCAAAGCGAAGTTTGCAAAAGTTCACTTACAGGATGCCCAAACCGAAGATGCCGTAGATGTACATCTTCAATCTCGGGTTCAGTTGTCGGCCTCTCATCATTATCCATGGTGTCGTCATCAAGAGAATATCCAGAATCGCCGTTACGATGGACAACGCATAGCCCATGTACAGCTGCCCCGTCAACGGCAAGCATTTTCCCTTTGCTCCGGCCTCCAGCATTCTCCATGCGTAGTCGATAGGCTGGCACTGGACAAGCAAGTAGATAACAAATGCGGCGCTGATGAGAATGTCCAGGGCGATGGAAACCCAGAAAAGAGACGTGAGAATCCTCGATCGCGAAAGGTGGATGAACGTCAAAGCAATGCTGCCCTTCATGGCGGAGGTCAGGACGACGTAGATGATCTCCAGGAAGAAGAGGACTTTGAGACAGGTGCGCAGGCCTTCGATGGTGGTATCGCTAAAAGCCCCTCCGATGCCGCCCTGAACGCCGAGAATAATAAGAGCATAAAGAGCTCCGAACGCGCCCTGGGGGGATCGCATTAGACATGATGAAAGTGCGGAGGAAACGTGTTACGAACCAGCGCAAGTACTAGCATGGCATCGTTCGCCCTAATGGGTCTCGCGATGAATATCCGGGTATACACGCGGAGACCGACAAAGAAGGTGTTGAGAACGCATAGGATTGCTCCTACGGCAATCATCACCATGCCTGCGCTCGCGATCGCCATTGTGATGGTTGAGAAGCAAAGGCTTCAGACGTGAAAGACGTTGTCGAGAAGTAATTAGACAATGGTGATCAACACATGGGAACATCCACTCGTTGGGCCCAAGTCATAAAAGCGCAGATGTGAACAGCCTAACATTCAAGATGGCAGCTGCGTTCGCGATGAGGAGAAATTAGACGCTTTTGATGGAAGGAAATAAACTCAAATGGAGCTGAGAGCACAAATCACCGCAGGAGCACAGGCCATTGATCTGCCACAGCGATTCCCGGCACGATCACCCGATTGGCGGGCGGTATTCGTATTAGAGTGTGAAGGTGGTTTGGAGGCTCGCATGGTTTCTTGGGGTGTTTCAGAGCTCTGTCATGGGAAGTGTCATGGGAAGTGTCATGGGAGGTTATGAATCTCCAAATCTGATGTTAAGTCCGGACGAAGCCGGAATAGGCTAGCTGGATACGCGTCTATAATAAATACGATACCGAACATGGTAATCTACGCAACATGAGAGGTGCGGGCCGATGCGGCGCTGCCGTAAGGGCTGCAATTCCATCGACCAGCAGCCGGCATTCTCGATCCGTTCGCGTTATTCGCATTGTTTGCGGGTGATATTGTTAGTGCGATGATGGGTGGTGATGGGCCGTTGGGCGGCAACGGCGCTAACAAAGATGCCTTTGCGGAATGAAGCCGAGTCAGGTAACCTCAGGTAGCATATGCACAATTCTAAGTTCGAAGGTGGCGAGAAGAATCATATTGTATCAATCCATGGATGCACGTGTGGAATAGATTCCTAATTTCCTTCAAGGAAACGCAACAAGTAAAACTTAAAAGCTCACGCCAGCACGATACTGACACAAGCAAAACTATTACATGAGTCACCAGGCCAAAGACAGTGACAGCTCAATCGCGGCAACGTTCTTCCACTGACAAATCCAAAGACAACTACGCGGATACGCGCGCGGAACTGCGACACCCAATGTCAACTGACAGGGCGCTTCATCGTTGTTTCAAGTTTGGGATCGGTCAAGTCCTACCAATAATTAGGTGAACATCAAGGTGATAGCCGGGCCAAGGGTTTTCTTGTTTTCAGTAATCCGCTAACCATGCGATCAGCTAAAGAGATTGTTATTTCCTTCGTCAATATTGTCGATGTTGTTATAGAGGCTGTCTCCTTTTGCTTGGACTGGGCTGAAGTGGAATTTGCACGTGCGGTCTAGTGAGACTGAAAGACAGTGGTTATAAATACACCATGCCTGACTATCAGACTTCATAAAGCAAAGTATACTTATACCATCGCTCTGGATAACCTTCAAGACTTATAAAATTAAAATATTGTTTTCCTTTTTTTCGGACTGCCAAGAAGCGCTTACCTCGGGTCACTTGGACAACTTGGAAAGCTCGCATGATTGCCACAATGACAAAAGTCGTGCCAATGTGAGTGCTGTCCAAATATGTAAATGATTCGTATAAACAGGCGTGGGATTGATGAGCTACTTCTGATCCTGGTTCTAATGCTTCCATGGCAAAAGTCCAATTTGGTTGATGCACACTTAATAAGCCAGTTTGTTTATAGGGTTGCCGAAATCCGCTCGCCCTTTTAGTTATGATTTATGCATTAACCGTCGGCCGAGAATTGTTGCTGTATCGACATAAAGTCCTCGGCCATGTACATGGTTGTTAAAACTACAGCATGGATTTGTAATTTGTGGATCAAAAGAATAGCATAACTAGCACAACTTCACTAATTGAGTGTCGAACTTTCCGCGTAGATCTATTGAACTTCAACAACTCTGAAGACTTGATGCTCGAAATAGGCCCGCTATTACGCAGGTTATGGACCAGCGGTCAGTTCGACCTTTAAACCCTTCGACCTCATATCCGCAGACTCCGTAGCAAGAATAACGCGACACACAAGGGAGCAAAGACGATTTCTAGCCACAAGCCTAATGGCGTCCTTTACGCCCACGAATATGATGCTTGGTAAGACAATCACACCCCAAATAACTTGCAGCACGCACACTGGTTTTGAAGGCTAAGGACTGACTTGTAACGAGGTCCTTTTCAGCATTTCTTCTAGATACGAACAGCATCGACGCATTGAAAGCCAGCTCAAGTTCGGCCTTGAGCCACTGTTTCCAGCCTCTCGAATTCACCGGTTCTTTCCTTATATTCATCCATAGGACAAACCAGCCAAGGACATGAATGACTAACAAGTCAGGGTCCAGATGAAAGGTTGTCCCGTTGTGGAAGGAGCAAAGACGCATATGGCCCAGTCGCTCAGATGATGTATAGTGTCTAAGTTGAGGAGTATGGAGTCTATCGCCAGAAGATACTGCGTCGTCAAGAATACAATCAATTCGGCACCAGGTGTGAAGCAAAAGTTGAGAGGTTGTCTTGGCGGTTCGAATGACAGAGTGAAGCCCTTCGCTAGGCCCTCGATGTAGCCGATACTCTCCGTGGCGTCAAAAACCTCGACGCCAGGCGCAGCAAATGCTACAAGCCCAGCCAGGACCGGTCGGCGCATGGCTAGCACAGCGGTATCGGTACTTGAGGGGCTAAGATGCTGCAGAACATGGGGCGCGAGGCCAAGTATGACGGCGGCAGCGGCCTTTTCTGCCTTGCGAAATTCGGGGAACTGCTCCAGAACGCAACCGAACAATGGATAAGCTGTTGCTTTCCCTTCCCTTCCGTACAACTCGAGGGACTTCTCGCAAGGACCATCAATCTGTCTTGCTGCCATGGTTTCATTGCTCCATTCAGGGAACATGTTGTCATATTGACGCAGAGGGAGCATGAAGGATGAAACCGGGTTGATGGAATGTTGAAGAATGGCGAATCGCAATAAAAAGCTGATGTCCCTTGATAATGAACGAGAACGCATTGTTGTGGTAGAGTGTTGAGTGAAAAGGCCAGCCTCAAAGCTCGGGAATCTCATGGGAAATTGTTCAATGCGACAATTTTTATATACAAAACAAGATTTGATATAATTAGCAGGTCGCAGCCTGATTTGGGTCCTCGGGTTGAACGAACTTTGAAACTTTACGCTCAATCCTTCGTAGCTGTCAGCATAAGTGAGCAAGGAGATCGGTGCTGTCCAATAAATACTACATCGGTTTCTATTGATCTTCTTCAGGAGGCTGACCACCAACTGCGCTTCATACGTCGCTTCAGTTTCAGAGTCCGAAGCTTCGGCGCGTGTAGATATGAATTGGGAATTGTGTTCCGACAGTAGATATTATCGCCCCTCTGCAGTCCTATGATCCCTCAGCTAACCCAAGGTTTATCTCATAACGGTTCGAACTAAAGCAAGTCTTGTGCTCATTGCTGTGGGTTATGTTGATCTTCTTGTCTTCAGCTAGGGATCGTATCGTCAAGGCAATGTGATTTGCATCATCGTCGTGGAAAACCATGGACTGCTAACACGTGCTATTTTTATTAATTAAGTTTACTGAAGTGGCTGGCGTGAAATCGTGTCTTGCGAGGGTTCGAGTGGCTAAAGCAAACACTACACGCTTGTATATATATATCAGGCGACAAAGATAACGAAAGTGGAAGGTATATAGTGTACTTGTGGTGGTCTGTTAGTAGACCAAAATTTCATTAGGAGGTATTAGAAGTAACTTTAACAGAAACTTAAAGTAAAAAGATAGAGCGGATTATAGAGAAAGATTATTATAAAGAAGCATTCTATTTTCTTCTATATATAACTTATATAGCAACGCTCTCTAAGAGCAAGACAACCTAAACTTATTGAAAGGACTATAACATTAACAACTAACTATATTCAAACTCCTCATAGAAACCACTTAAGTCACGCCTATATACAGCCGAACCGGCATTCTCATCCCGATTTCGCCACCCCGGCCTTAACCCCGGAACACCGAGTCCCACCACTCCGCCACCACGCATCCACAGCCGCCCCACACGGTCCGGAAGCACCGGCGACAGGCGAACTGCTGCCGCAATGACGCCACACACCTTGAAGTGAAAGGTTGGGCTGTCCCGAGTAATGCACACCCTGCGCCTTGGGAAAGGTATAATATATATTACACTAACAACAAGGCTTGCCCGCGTGAAAAAATAATCGACATGGACCAGAGCTGTAGGATGGTGCAGTAGCTGCGGTTCAGAATATTGATTGGGTTATGATCACGTGCGCAATCTGCGTCTCCAGTTCATTAAGTGCCCCTAAGCCGCTATGCCGTCACTATAATCATTGCGATAATGCTCAGTCAATTGTGAGAAGGCCTGGTCAAATTTTCAAATATGCACAGAATAAACAATATGATTACCGAGAAATAGGCCGTTCCATCGCTTAACTCGGTTTCATCCGAGAAGCCCCTACAAATCTGGGATATGATCGCCGTCATAATGCATGCACATTTGCTCCAAATGCAACGCTATGCTTTCTATACCTTGCTCACTTCCTTCCTCTGTCTACCGCGCTGTCCACAAAGCGAATGCCCCTCCTCGCCGCGGGAGGCACTCTTTCTCCGCCTTCGTCGTCAGAGTCGTCTCCTCCACCCGAGCCCAGTGCTGCCTCCCTACGGCGCCGCTCGGCGGGCGTCTCTCCGGTATCTTCGTCTTCCTGGTCCGCCAAGACAGCTAACCTACGCTGTCTCTCCACGGCCGTCTCCTCCTCATTTGCGTCTTGTGATTCGGGTGTATGCGCCGCTGCTGAACCGGTGTTCACGCGCCTGGGCGAACGGGATTGTTTCTCTGTCGAATCGCTGCCAATCTTGATGGTCGGGATATCTGCTGGTGATGGAACTTCTCCCTTCGCGATTGACTTGACGCGCTGCGATGCGGTCGACTGATCCACGACTTCACGGCGTGTCTTCGCATCAAGCTTCTGCACCTCCCGGATGAAGTCATCCTTTGTCATGCGCTGTCCCACACCACCAATTGTGAATCTGATCTGTTTATCATCCACTTTCTGCTCCTCGGCCACATTCTTCTTTGGCTTGTCGCCGTCACCGCCCCTGAAGATGCCTTGCCATCCAGACTTCGCGGGAGGCTTGGAAGGACCTGTCGTACTCGATTCGCCCTGAGTAGCTGCCTCGGCAGCAGCCTTTTCAGACGCCTTTAGTAGGCCACCCATGCCAAGGTACTTGAGACTTTGCTGGGTGATGCCTCCAATCTCCTTTCCGGTCTTTGTAGATGGCAGTTCGTATGTCTTGATGACTTCACCATCCTCGTCTTCAACGATAACCTGCGGGAACGTTAGCGACAATCAGGAACGATCAATACATCATCACTTACAGTGTTACCAAATTGGAATGCGCGAGCGGGCTCGTGGCGTCTTTCAGACTTGCTCTTCTCCTTGCGCTTTTCCACTTCTTGGCTGTAGACGTCCTCGACCTTACGCTTGAACGAGTCAAGAGTCCAGTTGAACTTTTCGCCCTGCTTCGCCTTGGCAGCCACGGTAGCTAGGTCTGTGTGAACTGGCTGACCGTCGGTACCTGATGGTCTATCACAAGAGCGTTCCACTGTCAAGACGTCTCCATCCTCGTTCTCGACAACAAGGTTGTCTCCCTCCTCGTAGATCTGAATCTTAGGTGGTGTCTGAGTTCGGCTAGAGCCCTCTTCAGGGGAGGGGGTGATTTCATCGTCCTTTTCAGGGTCTCTTTCGGCATCTCTTCCGCGTCCTCTTTCAGAATCACGTCGGGGAGACGTTGTCGCAGTCTCGCTATCCGGTGAAGAGGGATCCTTTTCGTTAAGCAATGGCTCACGTCTAGCAGGGAAAATGGCAGATTGAGAGACAGGGCCACCAGGTCCGAGGCCGTCTTCCCACTTTTTGCTCTTGCGGCGATTGCGGGACGTCGATCGTCCTCTGTTTTTCGAGCCTTCTTCCTCCTTTTGACGGCGCAAGAACGCACCGGGGAAGCCCACCGGAGGCAATGTCCCAGGCGGGAAGTCCGGCATCTTCAGGTCCTCACCGTCAGTATCGGACATGGTGCGAGCCTGGGATCGGGATTGTGACGAGATTCTCGGCAGGCGGTTCATCCAGGTAGGTCCGTCCTCGGGTGCGGTAGTGTAAGACATGGTAAGCGTTAGGGTGTTGATGCGCTTTCCCAAAGTGAACACAGCAACCGAAGAACCATGAACAATGATGGACGAGATGACCAAGAAGGTCACGATGGGCCAAATGACTGCAACAAGAGTTCTGTGTTCAATCTCACCCGGCGGCGTATCAGAAAGGGGTACGACGGTTTCCCATTGCAACTCGGCACGGGCAAGGATTGCGACAAAAATTGCGCCCACACCGATGGGACCGAAATGGCCAGCGAAAACGGCCTCGCGCCAGGTCTTGATATCAGGTATGAACGGCTTCAAAATCAACATGGCGGGGATGCGACGGAAAAGGATGACAAAAATGGCGATCACCACCAAGCGCCATGGGGTAAGACCCTCGGCGACGTTATTGTATTGCTCCCAGGGAATGATGGTTCCCAGGAAGACGAAGTAGGCCAAGTTGATCAACAAGTCGATAACGTTCGATACGTGAGATTCTTCCGTCTTGTTGGAAAACCAACCGTCGTTGGAAAAGCCCACACCGGCTGCGAAACCAACGAGCAAATCGTCCATGCCGAGCAGACTACCGGCGCCGGCACAGAATAGCGCCAGAACGAAGTAGAAGACGAGAAAGCTCTCGCGATCAATGAGATCGCGCTTCTCGGCGTACTTGATGCCATGGCGCGCAATATAGCCGACGAGGAATCCGAAAATGGCGCCGAAAATGCACTCGTATAGAATAGTGTAGACGATCCAGTGATACGTAGTCTTCTTGGCGTCCATGTGCTCCTGAATGAGGTAGATTCCGAGGTAGACGAAGGGGAACGCCATACCGTCGTTGCAGCCGGACTCCGCAGAGAGCAAGTCGCGCAAGTGCTTGGGGACTCGCTTGGCAAACTTGCCCTTACCAACAACGGAGGAAGCCAAAACCGGATCGGTAGCAGTGACACAGGCCGCGACGACCAAGCTCTCCAGCCAGCTCAATGGGTCTATCATCCACCAGACAACCAAGCTTACGATGAGCCAGCCGATTGTCATGACGGGAATCAGCAACAGAGTAACTGATCTCCAGTGTTTCTCCATGTAGAACTTGGGCAATTCAACACCGACGGCGAAACATTGGACGACAAGGACGATACGAGAGAATTCGATGGTGACGAGGTCGACATTGCCCCAGCTTTTCGGGTCAATTAGATTTGCAGCGTGAGGTCCAAAGATAATACCGCAAATGGTTGCGACTGTGGCCTCGCCGATGTACATGCGCTCCTTGATAATGGAAGAGCAAAGCATGAAAAGAGTGGTAAAGCCGCCCAAGATGATGTACACCAAGTGCGGCTTGGTGATAGAGAGGTGATCCCACGCCATGATGGCGCAGTTAGGAGGATATCTCTATCGGTAGGATGTGTGTCAAGAGAGTTTGTGTGCGTCTGCGGTTCGTGATCGGATGTCGTGATGGTTTGTCGCTCAGTCGCCAGCAGCAAAAAGAACGACAGCTAGACCCGGCGAAGGGCTTGGTACTCCCCAGTCGATAGATTTCGTTCCAAGAGAAATAGTTTCTTGATGCATTCAGGGAAAAGTCGGCGTGCCAAGAGGCGCTGGACTGGGGTTCGTCGGGGGAAATCGAATCGAAGCGAGTCGAGTCGAGTCTAGTCGAGTCGAGTCAACGGGGCACCGCGAGAGCTATGAGGTCACCAGCAGGTGTCGGTTCTCGTACGCGCCTCGAGGTCGAGCTCCGGGGATTTGGTGTTGTCGTGGAGCGGCAGGAACGACAGTCGGGTTGTGTTCAACAATCTCTGGTCTATCGCGGACCGAGAGTTCGTAGCTGAGCAAAAGGAGAGACGAACAGAGAGACAGCTTCGTTCGGGGTTCATGGAGGCTAAGTAGCGCGTGGTAGACCCCCCCAACGAGACGAGAGAAAGAAGTTGGCGTACTGATAGCGGAGTATGATCCATGCCAAAAAAAAAAGCCTGTCCCCGCCTAGCGCCTGTAGTGGGGTCCATTGGGGGAGAGTGGGAGCGAAGGGGGATGGATGCATTTCTGCTCTTTTCAGAGCGAGTTCCCAGTGTTCCCAGTGGTTCCTGCTACCGTCCGTGAGAGGCGCAGGGCTTGCTGACGCGGTACCTCGGGGGTACCGACCGCACGTAAGGCAACCTGACGTCTTGCGAGGAAAGACTGCAGCTGTACTAAGTACACTACTTCTTCTGGTGCCTTTCGCCACCCATGTTCAGCCATTACATGTAAGTACAGAGTTACACTACTTCTACTGGGGCTGCCATCTTCCCGAGCAACAAACAAAGGGGGGTTGAGGTTGCCACGACGTCTCTGATTGTTTTTAGTTGGGGTTGTCAACAGGGAATATGTCAGGTTGAGGTGAACGACGGCTTTTGCGTGCTAACCTTGATCCAGCTAATCTTGGGGTTGCGATAGGGAGGATACGAGTGAGACATGCATCCCAAGGACTACGTTCCACGACTCTGGGCCAGATCTCTCAGGAGCATGTTTTCCGCCAAGCGGCTCAAAGCAAGGATGGACCCGATGCGACCGCCATTCTGCCATGACTGGCCGCGTGGTGTCGTAATCCCTCGAGAGGCGGTAATCTCTCTCATGACACTGAAAAACTAGCCGCTTATCCGTGACGTACATCAGACGGCCGTTCTGGAAGGCCTGAGGTCGAAGTGGGATTGTCGTTGGAAAAAGGGGAAAAAAAACCGATCCCCAGATTTTCCTCTCAGATCTGATCGGTGACATCTTTTAGATATCTTCAGGGTCCTGTTGCTCTTATTCATCCTGCAGGCACGTCGTACAATTGGCAAAAGCTTGACGTGAAGCCGCTGGAGAAATTTTGGCAGCTCTGGGCAGCATTGTGCGACTTCGATTGGCAGTTTGATGCGTCTCCAAGCATTGGCGGCGGCGTGATGTGTGCCTCGGCGTTGCTGGCCAAGGCCATTCGCGAGATCGCCAACTCCAGTTTGGAGTCTCGGCGCCCAGAGAGGACGGCGTCACCCTCCACTTTTTTGTGTTGCTTCGCTTCCAGGTTGACTCATGTTGACCGGAGGGGCTAGTGGTTTCTGTCACCTTTTTTCTTCTAGTGCCTTTTTTTTTTCCTCCTTCCAATTGGGTGTCATCCGGACCTTTTGGAAAGTGGTTGTTGTGAATCGCTGATGTCGAAAACAGACTGAAGTTTCTCGAACACTCTCGCAGTGGTGTTATTTGGTGGTGTGAGTTTCCCGAAGTTCCTCGTGAAAGTGATACAGGCCGGCGCTGTTGGGGTACTTCCGCGGTACTTCCGCATGGGTCCACCGCGCCTGCTTCGGTCCCAGTTTCCACCAGACAGGACCCCTGCTACTTCTCTCTCTCTCTGGCCTTTTTTTCTTTTCTTTTTCCTTCTTCTAGTGATTTGGTTACTGCTCCGCCCTTGCCAGAAACTGAAAGGCTACCTAGATCGATGGATGTTGTTGCTCTCAGGCATTGCAATTGCCGACAGCAGAACAGAAAAACACCTCACCACTTTGGCACTAGAACTTTGCACAATCAACATGAGTCCGACTGATACTAAGTACGCCCCCCGACCTATGCCCTGCTAGGATCTTTCAATAATTCAAGTCAATCAATACGGCAGCAAACAGAGTGAAACACTCCAGCCGCCGGGGCTGCTGGGACTCTCCCAGCGAAGCTGCACTCAATTGATTGCCCGCCCAGGCTCTGTTCCGGCGCGTCTTCCTCAGCTCCCTTCGTCTCCAGACTCCGACCGCTTTCCGCTGCCCTCTCCGCCAAGCTCGTGCTCGCTGTTAGTTCGCTTGCGATGAAGGAGGGCGAGGATGGGATGTTCAGTCCAAGCGAAGTGAAGCGAATCTACCTAAGCTGAGACGGTGCGAAGTCGAGGGTGAGCAAAGGCAGGAACGGGTTTATTCGGACGTAGAGACGGGATGGAGATAATGGGGCAGCTGTCGAAGGAGCACAAACCACCGCCGGGCAGAAACCAGAATCATCCCGCGGGCATCCTCCGCTAAACCCCATGTCCTGCATGTTCACATGCGCCGCTACGTCACCAATTCCGCCGACTTCATTCGCCAGCGACTTCAAGGCCAAGAGTCTAAGTCGACGACCACCGATGGATCAACTCGTCACGCCGCATACCATGACCGGTCGATGCATCGCTCGACTTGCCAATCTTTTCCTGACGAACTGATAAATCCCATCTCTGCATCGATGGCGTAAAGTCCTTGAGCTTCCCCGGATGACCCACGGTTAAAGACGCTGAAACTCAATTGCGCTTTGCAGTGCCTACCTCGCACCCTCGATTACCTTCCGTCTGACTAGCCGACAATTCACACAACGTCCACCACCAGGCCCCGATTCGACACTAACGCAGCACCAGTTAAGCAGCTGTCATACTCATGCGCTTGTCATACTCGCCGTTGGGGCTGACGAATATTCTGTTTGCGCTCTGCTATTTGCCTAACTCTTAAAACGTGGATTTGCTCGGCTGTGTCACCATGACTAGTCCCACAGAGTCGACAGGTCTCGGCACATTGCATCGTTCAGGCGCCACTGATCTACGGTCCCGACTTCCACGCCTACTCGAACCTCTCGTTCGGCCATGTTCCGCCGTATTCTTGTGGACGGCTCACTCTGCACGTCGCGAGAGACCGGAGGTTCTCTTACTTTCCAATTTCTACCTGCCAGTATACGTACTCTCCGTTTCTCTGCGTTTTTATCTGGCCCGCCGCCGAGAGTGGGTTCTCACCAGACCCGCGTAGGTCCGGAGACGTTCCAGCCCTCATCCTCCACCGCGGCCCACTACACGGAAGCTCAAGAATATATTCTCCGTTGTGCCCACATCCAGCCAGCAACTCAAGTCATCTAGATCTCGTGTTCTGCGCCGATGGTTTAGTGGTAAAATTCTCCGTTGCCATCAAGCAGCGTCGGGGAGCCGGGGGTTCGATTCCCCCTCGGCGCAATTTCTGGCTGTATCCATCGGGATAAGCCGCCTGAATTTCTTTTTGGCTTCTCTTGATGTTCTTCACTCCCCTACAACAGGTGCATGCCATCTATGTCTTTTGTGTCTTGTAAAACAGTGCTGACAAAAACGCAACATACATAGTGTGCTCGTTCTAGAGCCCGTATCTCATGTTTGCTTTTCGATATTGACAACCGCAGCTCGCAGTTGAAGCTTGGTAGAGCTCAGAAGTTTCATGAGTGTTCGTGACCACCGTTCGGACACCCAGTCACAGTTCACTCACTCGGCTCTCAAGAACACGATGTGCACTCCGAACACTCACTCGCAACCAATACAATTTCCTCGGCCGTATATAAGTAGAGCAGCGATGCCAGACGGAAGCAGTCTCCTCCTTATCCATACCACCATCGCTCGATTCAACAATATCACCATAGCAACGGCAACAGCAAGCCTCTCTTCATTATCGGCACTTAGTGACACCTACACAAAACTTTCATCATGGACCCCGAAGGAAACGAGCTGACGAGCATGTCGCCCGGGTCGTTCTACGCCTGCCCGATATCCCTTTCGCCCTTGATTCGCATCGAGTGTTTTTGGGCGTGTTGCCAATGCGGCTACAGCAGGAACCCGGTCCCCGAGCAGTACGTCCTGGTCCCTTGCTTGGATTTGGGACCAAGGGAATGTCGGCGCCGAATGAGTGCCGGGTCGTACGTCCCGCACGAGGGGCCGCAGAGGTGCGATGTGATTCTGGTGCCGGCGGCTCTCCTCGATCAGGATGAACCAGAACAGGAAGAGGGACAGTAGACGGGTTTCAATGTCCGCTCGGGCAGTGAGCGATGCGTCTCATACAGGACAACTTAGGCAGTATAGATATAGTTAAATTGCGGCTTCATTTCCATTTGATCTTTTGGGAGTTGATAGCATGGACGAGCACCTTTCCACAATTTGATGCATTGTCACTGAACTCGAACATCGCGAAACTACTAAAATCGTATCCATTTGTACTCTAGCTTACTTGCTACTCCTGAAGAACTCGGCAAGATGCGTTTACTGTTGTCAAGTCGCGTCTCCGTCGTCCAGTGATGCGGAGCGATTCCGCCACGTATTCCACGGAACCAACACTCGGCATATATTGCATTTCTCGCAATGGCAGAATTTGCAGGTAGTTACTTTGAGGCTGTTCTCGTGATGGCAACGGCAACAGTCCCAGCGACAGCCTGAAAGGTCCCTGAGCCCCAGATTTTGATTTTCGAGCTGCCGCAGGAAGGACTTCTGGCCCAAGTCGGCGTATTGGCCCTTCATGGCGCCTGTTTTGTTCGGTGTTTGGTTACTCTGGTGTTTTGATGGTATTTTAGGTGAGTATTTCAAGTTGTTTGACTCTCTCAGGGTGTTTCTTCTTGTGGTTCTGTTGTGTTGAGATATTGGTTTAGAATGCCAGGCAGGTTGTTGTAGGTGGCCTGAACAGGGCATATTTATATCAAATCCGACGAATGATGCTGAATCATTTTCGTCTTGATGATGAGGTGATTCAGTGCCCGACGAAATGCACTGATTCTGTGTTGGAAGGAATGATCCAAATGCCCACCCCCTCATTCACTGCAAAGAGCAGTGAATCAGGGTATGGAGCTGAAAAATGATGATGGCTCTTGGGGTAGTACATGAAGAAAGAAGTGAATCAAAGCCTTTGCTGCTTGCATTCACTGGCCCTTCGGCCGGTCATAGCACGATCACAAAATAAGCATCTGTTATTACAAGAAGGACACAATTAACGTCGCTCGGGACGATCTTGGTGCCGTCTGGTGCATTACAACATCTAAAGATGAGATCAGCCCTCCATAAATGTGTTTTCTTGCAGCTATCCAAAGTTAAAGACACAACTCACATTCAAAAGGTTCATTTAAGACTCAAAGACCAACCTTCCTCAGCTGAGACCAAGCTTGGAGACTTGGAGGCTAGGCTAATGCCTGAGCTAATCTGCATTTCTAGGTAAATGAGCATTGCGTTGTTGATATTTCTGGGAGGTCTAGTTTGTTTACTTTGTATTGTGGGAGTGATTCACTACCAGGGCTGTTTGCTTGATAATTGCTCTGCTCCTGACTATTGACACCTATGACACCGCCTCGGGCATCCCGTTTGAGGTCACCTCCGCTGCATCACAAATCCCAAGCCGGAATACGGAGTAACAAGCTCTAAAGACGAGCATAAAATAATACCCTCTTATCCTTCCTAATCAAATTACCACGCAGACTTGAAAACTATCAATATCAATCTGATCTATTCGTTCTCCACATACATCATAAAGCCCCGTCACAGGCCGCTTATCAATATGGAGTTATTCAAAGACCGATACGGGGGCGAAGACAAGGACAAACTCCGCTGGAGATGCTGCTAATCTAAATTGAGGAGTAATCTCTCCAAACAGGACGCGACTGGCATGGAGGCTAACCGGACTTCCTTGTTACACCTCATCCATCATGGGTCTCCGCCGATACGTTCCACGTTCAATCTATTATTCACCGGACCGTGTTCGACGTATAAGTTCGTGGAACTACCTGAGCTCGCCCAAGGCTGTTTGCTCCAATATACAGAGTCTGATTCAGAGTCAAGCGCAAAGAAACCGGAGACTTTCGATTTTTCAACTCGGGCAATGATCATGAAGTAGTCAATAGTAAAGCAACAACAACATTAATATGGCCGGTTAGATGTATATATATGTATATATAAAAGAGGTTCGTGTGAGGTTCGAACCGTTCGTTTAGACAAGATGATTAATGTTCAAGGCAGGTGAACATACTGTATACAAAGGAGATTTGCCGTCACCTGTCTGTTTCTGATGAATGGTTTACGGCATTAGGGATTTGCCTCGGTTCTCGTCCTGCAGAGTTCTTCGTCCGTCTCTGCTGTCTTGTGCAATACAAGCATACGCCAACGATAGGCCAAGTGTTAGGTGTGTCTCTCGTAGGGCCCGTCGCTCGCAGATGCCGGCCGTCCATCTCGTACAAATGTGAATTCCGAGGTTTCGATTCCGAAGGTATCCGGAGGAATGCCGTATATGTTTGTGTGCTAAAACTGACATCTCCCCTATGGTTTCGTATTCGAAGAAACTGCAGACCTCAGGGAAGTCCAACGTCATGTTGCTCGGTAACCTTTTAGTCGATCAAAGTGTTCACGTGCAGTAAAGTTAAATGAATATACACATACTCAAGCTCCTTGTTTGGAGTTTTAATACGCTAGACAAGTGCGTGTACGGTGCTTCCCGCCCATAGCGCTTATGACCCTGCAAACTTGTATTGGATCCGCCGCCTTCACAGACCATCCTAGTCGGGACTCTTAATCTAGATAGAGGAGTCTGAGCCCTAAGGCTATAGACCACGCACGCCAGAAGCCTGCGGTGCAACTTGAAACTCCGTGCCCTTGGCCTCTCTTATAAGATCAACCACTGTTTGATCGGTTCTATACTGAACACCCAACTGCTTGCTAGCAGTCGGTCCATCTAGCCCATGCGAAGTATCTATTGCTTGGTCCTCTGGATTCAAATCCTTGGCCCATTCAAACTTCTCTGCCATAACTTTAGCGGCGAGTCCGTATGAGAAGCGGTCGTTCGCTGTGGGAATATATCTCTTCCCGAATCCCTCCTGCCTCTTGTCTAAGAAGTGTTTCAACGTGAGCCACAGCCAGGTCCCGAACGTCGATTCAGAATGGGACCCTCGCAACAGGCAGAGGTCTTGCTCCGCTAGCAATCTTCCAAAGCATGGCGTTTGATTCGTTGAGCTTCTCGACGCTGCCGACAGGGTGAACAACCGGTCCAAAAGTCATTGGCGGGCAGAGGGTGACAATACCGAAATGAGGCTTCTTCTCCTTCAAGTAATCCCAAGCTGCGAGCTCCGCAAATTTCTTGGATCCTCGGTATGCCACGACGGCGCTCGTTTCGGGTGCAGCGGCTTCTTCGTAGGTCAACGGGTTCCAGTCGTCGCCGGTGTACGTGAAGTAAGGTTGTGCCCTCCTATTGACGTCTGAAACCGAGGCGAAGGAGGAGGTGATGACGACGCGTTGTATCTTGGGGTTTGTTGTCGCCGCTTCCGCGATTGACCGAACTCCATTAATAGCAGGAATGATCAACTCCTTCTCGTTGTCCTTGGTGTCGTAGGTGAAGGGTTGTCATTGAGGCTGTTAGCATCGACTATTCAACATGGCTTCCTGCCAGATGCTTACGCTGGCCACGTGTATGATGCCATCCACATCCTTGACAGCTTCGCTAAAGACCCCGAGCTTCTCAAGATCTTCGATCTGAACGAAATACAGTTTGTCCGCAAATTGTGGTCGAGCCTTGATCATGGTATCCCTCTTTTCGAGCGACCGGGTCGCACCACGAACTCGAAGGCCTCGAGAAAGGAGAACATCAACAAGGTGGGCGCCGATGAAGCCGGTGACGCCCGCCACCAAGACATAGCTTCTCTCCAATTATACGAAATTAAAGTTGTCAGATTGTAGGGTCCGGAACGTGCGGTGCGAGTCGGGCGCGACGTTAGCCCGGCTCCGCCCGCGGGCCCGAAGCGGCCCGGGCGCGCTAACTGCGACCGGGGTGCGCGCAGGAAAAGGGGCTGGGACGCGCCCAAATACTCTAAGGGCCAATACGTAGAAGTTACACACACACACACTACAGTATTACGAATATACGCACAATTACGCCCAATTTGACAAAAGTCGATACAGGGTGTTGATGTGATGTGACAAACGTGCGAGAGCTGTATTAGTCCTGACCGGCGTCTCTCAGGTGCTTCTTCCCCGGGAGATTCCTAATGACGCCACTTATTGCAGGACGAATCATCCGTGCGGACGTTGAAGGCGCCTTTCCCCTCATCAGCGGCATCGGCTGCCGCTTATCCCCGCCGGCCCCGCCGCAACGTCGACGAATGGCCTCAATTTGTCTGAGAACGTGGGCCGATGGCAGGGATTGACCTCTCCATGTTCTGGATACGCAGTAACCCACTTTCCCCAGACTCCACATTCATGAGAGGACCTCCAATGTTCTGCCCGGAGGAATTGGCTTAGTTCGTGCCATGGCTCTGTCGGCCGTCAGGCTCAGTCCCAATTGCATTTACATAAAGCACTCTCATCCCAAACACGGTCTAAACCTCCGCCTCGAGATATTGAAGCACCCGCATGACTGGAAAATCTGCAATTCGCCTCATATAAGAATATATTCCCAAGATGGCTGGCTTGAGTGATCGTCTCAGCGGCATTCCGCTGACTATCTGCATCACTGTTTTTAACGCTTGCAGCCTGCCATGGTTTGACTTTGGCTACGACCAGGAAGTTTAGAAGTCCATCAAATGCCTTCGAACCAATCAAGTTGATGAAGTTCGACCTCAGGGCGTATTCTCTGGCGTCCTCATACTTAGAGATTTCAAGCATCACTTTCCCGAAACAAACGGAGCTGACATCTCTGGCATCACGTCTAGCTGCTTCTCGGTGTGCCGGTCGCCCCTTGACCTCTCACGCAATGACTGAGATGATACAGCTGGGTGCTTCCTTCGGTGCCATCACTGTGTTCACGGTTGGAGACATACTCGAGAGAAATATGACAATAACCTTGGGCCTTGCTTGCAATGCCATTGGTGCCATTATTCAAATAGCTTTGTGGCATCTTCCACAGATGATTGTCGACCGCGTAATTAACGGCTTCGCAATGGGTAAGTTCATGTAGCAATTCGAAAGGACCAAGTCAACGATTTGGTATCTAATGATTATCGATTTAGGTTTTACCTCTTGCGACTTGTCCCGTATACCAAATCGAGTGCTCGAAGCCCACGATTCGAGGGAAAGTGGTTGGTGTAGAGTCTCCCTTGCTCTCTCTTTGCCCCGGAATCCCCAAGATGGTTGTCATTGAAAGACAGACATGAAGAAGTACTTCACATCATTGCTCGGCTCGCAGGAAAGCGTGTTGATATTCGCGACGAGAACGTCACTGCCAAGTTCCTCTCGATCAAGTCCGGAAATGACATGGAGCACCATGATCGGGTTGCGGTCAGCGATGTCTTGATGTTTAGAGATAGAACGCGAAACTTTGGACACGTATTACTGTCCTGTGAGACACAAATGGTACATCAGCTGAACGGGGTCAACGCGCTTGGTCAATGTTCTTGAAGAAGCTGTCCGAAGCATTGCTCGCCAGTCTTCTAGGATTTATTTGCCAACTCTACTGCAACTGAGTGTCGGGTTTGTCCGAGGACATCGGCTGCGGCTGTCCGAACCACTCACGTCCAGGCGGCGGCACGGGAACGGTTCATGCGTGGACTGGGCATGGGCTGGGGTCATCCTTGGTTGAGGCGGTGGCCGGCCTGTTGGGGGAGGGTCCGGAGGGGACCCTTGTCTGGGGGCGGCCTGGCAGTCATGCGTGGGCCTGGAGGCTCGGGTGGCGGTATGGACGCCTTCAGTGTGATGTTGGTGCGTGTTGATATGATCCGATGAACCAAGTGTTGAGATTGAATTGAGACGGGTATATCATTCGTTACAGAGAAAGGAACCGTTCTGGTGCTTGGATGTTGTGATCAGTCATTGACTAAGACTATGATTGGTGTCATTTGCTCCGTTTCTATGTTTGCTGGAGCAATGGGTTGTGGTATCTAGTGTTACTGGGTCCTAAATGAAGGTAGGTAGGTATCTTGCCTGCGTGGAAGGTCATAATCCACTTGCGTCTTGCTGACCCCCCTTTTTGTCACCAGCAGGCCCTTCTCTCCTCGTGAGGTATTACCCAACGCCTCTGTAATGCAGACAAAGGAAATCCATAATGTTACATATTAGTTGTCAGTTCAATAGTTACTCAGAGGTTGAGCGTCCTCTCTTTCTAGTTTCTCCTGCGCAGATGTGCCTCTTCGACACCTTCGGCTCTTCGGTCTCTTCTGCTCGGTCAACCTCTGGTACAGTGACAACATCCGTAGTATTCCGCCTAGTCGATATGTGACATTTAAGCCACAATGAGATAATGACCTTTGCCACGCCTTGCAATACCTACGAGGCAAGTATTGCGGCTGTAAGAAGCACGATTGGTAGACACGCTTTGCGGAGCCTTCCAAACGCCGCCTCTGCATCGTTGCTAAGTAGCAGAGCGTCCAAGGGATTAACTGCGGAGCTTGCTGCGGCGGCGGTACTCTGAGGCGGGGATCCACTAGTAGTGGTGGACGTGACGACGGTGGTAGGTGCAGGCGGCGGAGGTGGCGGCGGCGGAGGTGGCGGCGGCAGCGGCGGTTGAGAGGTAGTAGGTACAGCAGTGCTGGGCGGAGGAATGATAGGAGGCTGGCTCGGAGGTGACACAACAACTGATGTTGTCGTCGCTGGGGGAGGAATGACTGTCGGGGCTGTGGTAGCTGGTGGGGGAGGAGGCGGCGGCAGCGGCGGTTGAGAGGTAGTAGGTACAGCAGTACTGGGCGGAGGAATGATAGGAGGCTGGCTCGGAGGTGACACAACAACTGATGTTGTCGTCGCTGGGGGAGGAATGACTGTCGGGGCTGTGGTAGCTGGTGGGGGAGGAGGCGGCGGCGGCGGCGGCGCAACCACGACGCTTGATGATGGCGGCGGCACTACCACCGTCGAGCTCGGTTGAACGGTGGGCGGTGCTGAAGTCGGGGCCTGGTTGCTTGGGCAAAGAAGACCGACGAGGTTTCCCGACAGAGCTTGACCGAGCAGGGTGTTGGTCTGCACTTGAACTGCTTGACAGGCGTCCTTGAGGTTTTCTTGCATGCGTAGCAAACCGCGCCTACACGAGGCCGAACATGTGGTGCCTGTTGCGAAATCGTTTGATATGCAGCCTTGGATAGGGTTGTTGTAGGCCAGGAGGCAGCCCAAAGGCACGGAGAGCTGAGTTATGAGCTGAAAGCTTGAAAGAGTGAGAAAAGTATCTCCAATGCCGATGATTGTCGCTGTTGAGGCGGACGCAAGGAACAGGAGCTGGACCAGGCGCTGGCGAGGGCATTGAGATTTTGACGTCGCCATATCGGCCGTGTGGCTCTGATTGTCGACGTGCGTAAGTTGTAAGGGTCTTCTCAGGGTCCTCAGGCGCGGTCGCCTTTGGTGCGAATTTGAGTTGAGCCCGTGTCGTGCGAGTTGTGCTGACTCAATATCGTCGATTTGGTTTGTAGTGAAGAAAGTTGTTTTAGTCGCAATGGCGGAAATCTTCGAAAATGCACAGGCAAGGCGGCCAGGAATATGGATTAGAGCGAGCTTGACAGGCCAGGATTCGGCTGGCTGGGAAGCGGTTGAGTTTTGGGCTGTCAATGACAGCAAAGTGGCCGTTCCAAGTGCGGGAGGACAACCACAAACACGAGGGTCGAAACGGCTTGCGTGTCAGAGGCCGCTAGGGATGACGGCACGATCGGCTGGGAGAAGAACCACGGTCAATGCGGGACCAGGGACCAGGCAGGGTCGCAGGAGCTGGGACGACCAGATGGTTGGGTTCGAAAGAGTGGGAAAGGAATAGGGAAGGGCTGAGGAGATGATGACAGAGATCCAGTGCGGCCGAGACGATCATGCAACTTTCTCTTGGGGGCGATCTTGTGAATGCTATTGAGGCTCTCTGGGATAACTGTGGTGGTGGTGTTTTTCTCTCTGGCTGGCGATGATGAGACAGGGTTGCTGATGGGGCCTCGTTACTGCCACATGGGGATGTGATGCACGGGCAGGTTATTCGGCAGTCTGAGGGAAAGGCCCGTATAGGTAGTGAGAAGGGGCCGGAAACTCGGCTGGAGAGAAGAACAGAAGGGATGAAGGGCGAAAGAAGGAAATGTCGCTGGTGAAGCTGCCGATGGTAATGCTGCCGAGGAACAGGCAGTTGCGACAGACGGCACAGCTGTGTTGGTTGAAGAGACGGTTGTAAGTCGAGGCAGCTGCTAAAAAATACCGAGCGGGATGAAAAGGAAAGTGTCGGTTGATCTGTCTTTTTTTCCTGTGAACCTTGTCTCTGGAAAGACAGATCTCTTGGTCCTCTGCTTGAGAATGGAAGTCCCAGACCAGACGGATGGCGTTTGTCCGAAAGTCAGTCGTCAGTCAGTCCCGTCGGTGCAGGCAGGCCGGCCGGGGCAGAGATGAAAAAGGTCTCGACGTATGAGTTACAGTGGCACCAACGGGCAAATGCGTTTTGTGTGCCGGACGTCGGTCCGGTAGTAGGCTGAAAAGAGCACGGCGTTCGTACGCAACCGCAGCCAGAGAGGCAGAGACGGAAAGCAGGGACGAGTGTGATCAAACACTATTGTTGATCTGAAGTGAAGTGGTGAGACGGGAAAGATGCTGTCCGCTGCTCAATGACACCCCAAACAACGCTGCTGTGACCAAGTTTTGACTTTTTCAGGTTTGGACCGAGTTCTGACGCGGGTGGCCCGGATGTGGAGGATAAGACAGGAAGACAAACGGACATGGAGAAGGGGGAATTGGAACGGGAGTAGAGGCGGGCGATGAGGTGGAGATGTAAATGAAAATGAAAATGAAAATGCGGGAGTTGATCCTGCCATTAGCATCCGCCTATCTCCAGGGCATCATCGAGGCCTCGTTTCCCCGGAATATCTCAATCAGGATGGCCTCTTCCTTTGGGCCAACAGCAGGCCATCGCGCATCTCCCGTCGATGGCCCAGCTGCGATAGCTCCAGTCTCATGCATGCCAGACGTGACTTGCAGTTATTCGCGCCACCGTGCAAACGCCATGTCGCCATCTGACCGGTTCGAACTTTCGACGCCATCAAACGAAGGAGGGAGTGGCAGCACCCAGAGCTGACTGGTTCTCCTTCTCCTGCTGCTGGATGGACCCTTTTGGAGGCCCTCGTGTCAGGATGTCGGCAAGGGCAGGGGCGACTGGACGGATGAAGACGAACGGCAGCCAGTGGTCTTTTGGCATTCTGGCAGGAGTAAGGTGAGTCTGCGGGTTGTGACGGAGGCGAGTCTTCAGTGAGGGACAGGGACGACGGGAGGCAAAACGAAACACTTTTCGCGTTTGAGGTGACGATGCAGCTGCCCCTTTGTGGGTCTGTGATTGGCTCATGTCACACCCGGGGGGAGGGCCTGCTGGTGGCCCTGAGCTAGGTAGGCACTGAAGTAAGCCTGTGAAGAGCAGGCACAGCGAATCGAATTTGGTGAGCTGCAGCTCCTCCGTCATTAGGTAGTACCTACCTTAGGTAAGGTACTTTAAGGTGGTCGTGCCTCAGGGACATAAGGTAGATAGCTGGGATGGTCCCCGCGCTGAGCCGCTGTTGGCAGCTCAAAACTCGCACGGACGGGCCCGTATTGGAGCGGCATCTCTGAGACCCTGATTTGCTGCACGGATGAGCTTGGGGCTTGGCCCCGCCGCTATTCCCAACGTTCAACTCAGCACCTCGAACAAGTTCGTCCAGTCATCTCCAAAGTCTGAACCTTTTAAGGAACAAAGCACTATTCAAACTCAACCTCATTCCATGTGGGAACGACAGCAACTAGAACTAAAGACCAGCTTTCCTGTCATCAGAGACAAAATCCGACCGAGTACATCGCTTTCATAAAGCATCAGAAACATGCAACGGCGTGGCGTCACGTACCATTGCCCAACTGCGATGAGCAACGATTGGTCGACGCTGTATCTGATTCCCAAAGGCCTATCTCGAATGAATACGCTAGGATTTTCTGTTCTTACTTTCCATCTACAACGAATGTGCTGCACATTCCTGCCCTCATCGTAGCTCGCTGAGCCGATTCATCATGTCAGTGTATCGACGCGAAGAAGCCGGCGGTACCCAAAGCTGCAAACTGCTTGCGCAGATCAGCCAAAAGTCCACCCATAACCAGCAGTCTGCATCGTCCTCCATGAATGGAATGGATGCGAGCAATAGATAGACGGCGGCGAGAAAGTTGCCGACCTCTATTTCGTCACGCCGCAGTAGCACTTGGTGGAAGATACGCCATTCCGTGTCACCAAGGGCCTCCTACGCCCGTCTCACCCACTCTCCGACGAACACCACGGGGTCATCGTTGTACTGGTCTATTGCGGGCGCCATTTCTTCCGCCGTGCTGAAATCAAGACATCCCGAGAGCATCCTTGCGTGTCCCCACGAATCGAGCATTAGCCGGCGGATCATGTCTCTGATTTCCGTTGGCAACCTTTCGATGAGATTGATCCAGTCAACAATCCGACGCCTTTCTTGAATACAGCGATTTCTAGCAACGAGACGCCAGAGCGGCGAAGGTGGTCTATCACAGCTGGTTTCGACATATCTCCAATGATCATAATTATACATCTGAACGAGTTGGTGGTGCAGCCAGTTGGCGTGCGATGCCATTTGTTGGGCCAAATACGAGGGCCCGCGTCTTGAGCGTAACCCATTAAAATACTCAGAGCCGCCTTGTCTTGATGTGTTATCGTTGTCGGTCGAATTTTCGCCATTCGAGACAGTTCGATCTGAGGAAGGCGTCGGTTCTGACTCGGAGTGAGCCGTTCGAGCATTTTCGAATAATCTTCTCGGATTTTCAGCCCTGCTGGGCGATACAGCGCGCGGGAAGAAGGTGCCTACGGGCGGCAGGGTGCGATTGAGTTGATCGTCATGAGACATGTTGAACGAAAGCTAAGTACCTTTCTGAGACGTAGTGATGATCCTCAAGGGGTTGTTGTGAAAACGATTGCCTCAACCAATGTTGTTGTGAGATGGAAGATTGTTGTCAACTTTACGGCGTCATTGGCCGATAGGTGCCTCTCTTGTCGATAACATCTCGCATCGAACAGGCAGGAGAGTGCCATAAACCGGAAAGTTTGCCGGTTTGTGGACTTTGATAGGTAGAGAGAGGCAAGAGCGTAGTGTGAAAGCTCATTTTCACTATGCCGATCCTTCCCCTCCCTTTATGGCTGCGAGACCTCTCGTCGTTTTGGTCGTCCTTGCCCTCCTCATCCTTCCTTGCATCATCCTTGACCTCGAACCTTTTGAAAGAGTGAGTTGCTGATATTGTGCAGATGTAGTGCCTTTCGGTCACATGCCCAAATGCATACCTACGGAACCATGCAAGTAATCCTCCCATGGCCAGTGTTCTTAGCCGCAGCATCAGCCGCCGTCTCCCACTCCTCAAGCGAGAACTCCTCAACCTCATGCCCGGCCCCCTTTCCAAGCTTCAACAAGCCGGACTCTGCCAAGCTGATCAAACCCTTGACATCTTCCCTCTCATACATGGATTGTCCTCTGTATTGTCAACTTGTTCGCGAGCATGGCCAGCCAAGGGAACGGCAAGTTCTCGTCAGCTCGTCCACCCATCAACGACACCCTGCCATAAGCACAGAGCGCCATCACCGCGGACTCGATCTGCTGCGATCCCGTAGCAGCGGGGGTAGAAGGGTCAATCACGGCGTCAACAGGCCCAAAGCCACCGCAGCGCCGCGACGTCTTTCTCCACGTCCCCCACCACCACGACGGTCTCGATCTCGCGTCCTCCGGGTGAAGCAGTAAATGAAGCCTCGAGGGCCTCAAGCTTGGAAGCTAAACGAGAAGCCCAACTCTCGTTTGCGCAGACGTTTTGCGACGGGAGTTGAGTGACTTCGGCTTGAGCAAACAGCTTTGTCGTGATTTCTCCCGCAGCAGCCATGCTGGACCACCAGAAGCTTCTAAAGGAGATCTATGTGTATCTATGCAAGTATCTGATAGCCACTAGGGGTCCCGTGCACCCAGTAAACACCTCTAAAGGACCTCCGATGAATCAATACGGGCCAAATCTAAGCAAATGTCTACTTCGCAATCTCAACGCCTCCAGTAGCACCCATGGCCTTCTTCAAGTCGCCGTAAATGGCAAACTGGCCAGCAGTGAGGGCTCCGACCATGAACAGACGAGCGGGCAGACCGCTGAAAGAACCGCGAACGCCGAGCTCCTTGGCGATCTTGATGAGCCTGCTGGTGGTGCTTTCGCCCGGGAGACCCTTGGTCTTGTTGATCTTGGACAACATGGTGTCGGCGGGCTGGGACACGATGGCAGCAGCGAAGCCGGCAACGAGACCGGAGCCCAGGTTGATGGTGGTCTGCATGCCGTCGCTGGTCTTGGACTTGTCGAAGAGGTTGGCGTAGGCGAACTCGGAGACCTTCTCGAAGGCGACAAACTTGGTCATGGTGTAAGGGACTCTGATGTCGTGTCAGTATTCATCTGGCCCCTGGTCCCAAAAGAATTTGGAGTGGATTAGACAACGCATACTGCTTGAAGAGAATGGGACCGAAGCCGGAGTAAAACGCGGTAACGCCCTCCTGGCTAGCGATCTTGGTGAACCCGGACACGAGGCCGTTCGCGAAGCCGGGCTCCGACACCATGCGGATGCGCGTCGCCTCGAGCGGGCACAGCGCGATGTCGGCGAAGAACTCGGCGGCGGCGGCCGAGACGCAGTACACGCCGATGCGGTTCGCCCTCGCGTTCTCATAGCCGATCGCGTCAATCGACTTCTGCTTGAAGAACTCGTAGCCGCCGAACTTGAGCGCGCCCTGGAGGAAGTAACCGGCAAACGTCGGACCCGCGCCCGTAAGGAGGGCGCCGGCGCCTTCATTCTGGATGACCTGGCGGAAGCCGCCGATGAGGCCGCGGTTGTAGGTCGCGGGGTCGAGCTGGATACGGGTCTTGACGCTGGGGGCGATGTCAGCCGTTTTCTATGCTTGCTTCGCGTTGGTGGGGGGAGCTTCTCGTGAGAGTCGGTGCC